>JAAKBD010000001.1:600000-1043647 GCA_012656105.1 Phytophthora syringae
ATCCTCCGAGAGCCTCGTTCCGACATCTTTAAGACTAGGACCTACCCTTCCGCCTAAATCGATAGCATGGCATGAGAGGCACTGACTCTTGTAGAGGGCAACCGCCTTTTCATCCTCCGGTGTAACAATACTGGCGCGAAGCGCAGAGTCGTCCTCGGTTCTTTCACTGCAAGCAGACAACACCAGCATCGCCAGCATAATAAGCATCAACCTGTATTTTCGGGTCATTGTATCCGCCACCCCTTCTTACCCGATCACTGCTACCTCAGTTCACTTCTCCACATGATCTCCTACAGCAATCTCTTTTTTGGCATCACATGCATGCCTCTTGCGGTCACATGCGCAGTCACTTCATAGGTCCCTTCGACCTCAAAAGCCTTCTCTATTCGGTACCTTCCGTCTTCTTCATGTTTAGCTTCTATCCGTTGGAACTCATCCTGATCGGCCAGTCGGAACTCGAATTCCACCTCTTGGGCATCTTCAACAAGCGACTCGCCTTGTGTCACTCGCGCTTCAAAAGGGACGGTCTCCGAGGTCTTTACCGGACCCGTCGGCAGAATCAGATCGACCCGGATCAATTCTTCAACCTCTGCATCGGACGCAGGAGCCGAAGAACACGATACTAATAGCAGCACGCACAATATAAGAACAATCAACCCCGATTTCTTCATCATTTCACCCCATTATGCATGCCTATCATTAAAGCGCAGGCGTATCCAGAATCATAACAATGAACACGATCATCAAATAATTTACGGAAATCATGAAATTGGTTTTAGCCCAGCGTTCATCCTCCGAAACGGTTATTCCATGCAGCGTATGCAAGAGCCATATCACACCACCAATCACAGACACCGTCAGAAATACGGGACCGGAGAAGCCGTAAACGTACAGCAAAATGACGGTTGGGAGCAGCAGCGTTACATAGGGAATCATCTGCACTTTGGTACGCCTAACTCCCTTACGGACAGGCAGCAATGGAAACCCTGCCGCTCTGTACTCCTCCACCCGCCGGATGGCCAGCGACCAGAAATGCGCGGGCTGCCACAGGAATAGCAAGCAGAATAACAGAACAGCTCCGGTATCCACGGTTCCCGTGCTTAAGACAGTATCCGATAACCATGGAACCGCTCCCGATACCCCGCCTACAGCGGTGCTCCAGGTTGAATTTCGTTTCAGCCACATCGTATAGATGACAATGTAAAAGAACATCCCCAGCAATCCAAGCCACCCGGCAACCTTGTTCACGTTCAGGAACAAAATGACTTCTCCTGAGATACCAAGAGCCACAGCACACCAAACAGCATGGGTTAACTTTATTCGTCCCGTCGCTAGCGGCCTATTGCAGGTTCGGGCCATTTTGCGATCCAGCTTGTAATCCCAAACGTTATTAAAGATGCAAGAAGATGCCATCGTAAGTGTTGTTCCAAGCAGCATCCAGCACAACAGGCCAAAGTCCACCACCCATTTGGAGGCTAGCCAGTAGCCTCCAAATGCAGCAACCAGATTAAGCTGAATAATGCGCGGCTTTATAAGCTGCATCCAATCCCCCAGTAAGGTGGCATTCTTCATACAGCTACCATGTTATACAGCATGATCCACATGGACCCCGCTACGATAACCAGCAGGATAACCAGACCCAGCACCAGCGATATCAGATTGTAGCGCGGCTTGTTCTCCTCACGCAAATGCATGAAGAATAAGAGCTGAACCATAAGCTGCAGCACCGCGGCAGTCATCAGCACGACCGAGTTCCAGGTTCCTTCCAGCCAATCATTCATCACAACGGTGATGGGAATCAGGGTCAGAATGATTGAGCAGAAGAAGCCGATGGTATACGATTTGAAAGAACCGTGACCCTCCGGGGTTTGATGCGAATTCGATGGAACCATATTAACTCACCCCCATTAAGTACACGACCGTAAATACAAAGATCCACACCACATCAAGGAAATGCCAGAACAGACTAATCACATTCACCTTCCGTTTGGTTACCGGGGTGATTCCCGCTTGGCCAGCTGAATGATCAGGGCGATCATCCAGACCAGTCCAAACAGTACGTGCAGTCCATGCGTGCCCACCAGGGTGAAAAAGGCGGATAAAAATGCGCTGGTTCCTATCGTCGCGCCTTCGTGTACCAGATGATTGAATTCGGCAATTTCCATCCCGATAAATATGGCGCCCAGTCCAGCTGTAACCGCCAGCCAGGATATGAGACCCTTAACGTTATGCTTGTGCATGGACGACAGCGCAAGACCGCAGGTATAACTGCTGGCAAGCAAGATAAACGTGCTTGTTATAATTCCGCCCATTTGAAACAGGTCTGCAGGTCCCGGACCTCCGTCCGTATTCTGCTGCAGCACGATATAGGTGGCAAAAAGCGTTCCGAATATAATGACATCGGTCATCAGATAAATCCAGAAACCGAACGTTCGCACTTCCTCCATATCCGGATGACCATGATGTTCATCATGCGCGTGAGCTTGCAATATTTGTTCTGATGTTTGGGACTCAGCCATTAGATACTCACCTTCCTTATAGCAGCTTCTGTTCGCTCGATTTCATCAACCGGAATATAATAATCCGAATCATAGTTAAAGGAATGGTACACCAAACAGCCAACAACGCCTGCCAATCCGGTATATATGAATCCGGTCCAATCGAATATGAAACCAAAGCCTGCTATAAACCAGAAAGCCGACATGACAATCGGGACTCCGGAATTTTTAGGCATATGAATCGGCTCCAGCTTCTGCTTAATGGCTTGATGCGCCCCTGCAGATTGTTTCTGCTCCCACCATTCATCTTGACGGGATGCATTCGGCAGAACGGCAAAGTTATAGACCTATGTTTGCGACGGAATGGACCATTCCAGCGTGCGGCCGTTCCACGGATCACCCGTGGTGTCCCGGTTCTTGGCCTGGTGCTTGAATCCATCCACGATCTGCCAAACCTGAAACAGAAAAGCAATAGCCATCAGCACGGCACCGATCGTGGACACCAGGTTCAGCTCCCACCAGCCTTTGTCCCAGCTGTAAGTAACCACCCGGCGGGTCATTCCCATCAGGCCGAGCACATACTGCGGCATAAAGCAGCAATAGAACCCGATGTTCCAGAACCAGAACGCCCATTTTCCGATGCGTTCATTCAGTGTGAAACCGAACATTTTCGGCCACCAATAATACAATCCGGCAAAGTACCCGAATACGACGCCCCCGATGATCACCTGATGGAAATGTGCCACCAGGAAGTAACTGTTATGGAACTGAAAATCCGCCGGAGCTACGGATAACAGAACGCTTAATCAAACCGCCGACAATAAAACATGGAATGAATCCAATCGTCCATAACATCGGCGTTTCGAATGTGATTCTCCCCGGAACATGGTGAACAGCCAGTTGAACACCTTCACACCTAGGGATTGCAATCAGCATGGTTGTCAAGGCAAAGAACGCATTGACGTCCGCGCCCGATCCCATCGTAAAGAAGTGGTGGGCCCATACCAGGAAGGACAGGACGCTGATGATCATCATGGCCCATACCATGGACTTGTAGCCAAACAGCTTTTTCTTCGAGAACGTGGATACGATCTCTGAGAATATCCCGAATGCTTAAGCAGAACGATGATATACACCTCAGGGTGTCCCCACATCCAGATCAGGTTGATATACATCATCGGGTTCCCGCCGCCGTCAAGCGTGAAGAAATGAGCCCCGGCATAACGATCCAGAAACAGCAGCGCAAGCGTCGCGGTCAGAATCGGAAACGAGAAGATAATCGCAATACAGCTGGATAGCACCGACCAGGAAAACATCGGCATTTTCATAAGTTTCATGCCCGGTGCCCGCATTTTCAGAATCGTCACCAGGAAGTTGATCCCGGTCATCAAGCTGCCGAGCCCCGAGATTTGGATTCCCCATATATAGAAGTCCTGCCCCACGCCCGGATTGTACATGGTACCCGAATACGGCGGATACGCAAGCCAGCTGGCATCCGGAGAGCCTCCGATGACAAACGATAGGTTAAACAGCATCGCCCCCGAGAAGAACAGCCAGAAGCTGAGCGAATTCAGGAACGGGTAGGCTACGTCTCTCGCGCCGAGCTGCAGCGGCACCATGATGTTGAACAAACCAAACATGAACGGCATGGCCATGAACAGAATCATGATAACTCCATGCGTAGTGAAAATCTGGTTATAATGATCCGGCGGCAAAAATTAAGCTCCGGCATGGCCAGCTGCGCCCTCATTAAAAGCGCATCCACTCCGCCCCGAAACAGCATCAGGAAGGCAGCCAATATGTACATAATGCCGATCTTTTTGTGGTCAACGGTTGTCAGCCATTCCCGCCATAACCACTTCCACTTCTTGAAGTACGTCAAGCCGCTTACAATGGCGATCAAGGTTAGCACGATGGTGACATCCGCCCCATAGATTAACGGATCGCCCGTTACAAAAACTCGGAAGCAAACTCTTTTATTTTTTCCCACATTAGAAGCTCTCTCCTTACCTAGTCACCTGGTCCTCGAATTCGAAGTTTTGCGTGTTTTTCCATGACAAACCATGGTTGTGAGAAGCGGCATATTTGGTCACCGTCATCTCGAACAGACCTTCCGGAAATGCGGAATACGATTGAACTTCAGATGTGGACGGCTCTCTCAGCTGTTTATAGCCTTCCAAAGTCAGCTTGGGCGAATCGGTCTTGACCTCCTCCACCCATGCGTCAAACTCCTCCTTGGACGTGGCCTCCACATCAAAATACATCTTGGCAAAATCCGTGCCTGTAAAGTTGGCTCCGGAGCCCCAATACTCCCCTACCTCATCGGCCTGCAAATACAGCGTCATCGCCATGCCCGACATGGCGTACATCTGACCGCCCAGCTGCGGTATCCAGAACGAATTCATCGGCGAATCTGCCGTAATTTCAAAGCGGATGGGCACATCCTCCGGAATCTTCAACTCATTCACCGACGCTATGCCCTGCTCGGGATACTGAAACAGCCATTTCCAGTTCAGGGACGTTACCTGCACCGTAAGCGGTTTCTCGCTGGAGGCGATCGGTTTCGACGGCTCCAGGTCATACGTTGCTTTTACCGTGATAATGGCCAGCATCAATATGATGAGCACGGGAATTCCCCACCAGATCAGCTCCAGCTTCGTGCTATGCTCCCATTCCGGCGTATACGCTGCTTTTCTTCCTTTTTATCCCGATACCGCCAGATGATGACGGCAGTCAGAATCAATACCGGAACGATGACGATGCAGCACAACAGGGTCGAAATAATCATCAAATCGCGCTGCTGCTCCGCAATGGGCCCTTTCGGGTTCAGAACAATGATATTCTCGCTGCATCCGGTCATCGCCAGCAGCATGATGGACAGCAAAAACCAATCCCATCCATCGAAGTGCTCTCGGTCGTTTCATTACATTCAGCTCCAATCTCTGCTCACTTGTCGTGACTTACTTTAGTGGAGAAGACATTCGGTGTCACCAGCCGTTCGTTCACTAAAAATACAGGCCAAGTTCAATTTTCTGTAACAAATTTCATATACACGTCCGAATTTTCAATCTCATCAACTCATCGTCTCTTCCACGTACGGATCGCAAAAACAGAAAGCAAACTAAAAGCAAGGTGGCGAGCACGTTGTGAACCAGGCTTGCAAAAATATAGACATGGATGTTGTTCATCGCAAGTGTCAGCCACGCCCCACTCAGAATCTGCGCGAGCACCACGAGATTGAGACCAACTGCCAGCGCTGTCAGGCCTGTTGAGCGCTCCCTGATCTCGTATCTTCTTACGGCTAGAAACAGAATGATCAACAAAACCAGTAGAATCGCAGCGGCGACACGATGAAGAAAGACGATGCCCGAGGCGCCTCCCAGATAAGGGATAACTTGGCCATTGCACAGTGGCCAGCCTATACAACCCGCCTCCGACTCGGTATGCCGGATATAGGCGCCAAGATACACCACACCGCAGCAATACAGCCAGATCCCCCAGCCCAGATAACGAATAGATCGCGGAACCCTGGCATTGGAACGGTATGGGCTTGTGCCATACATCCATACCACCAGCAGCATGCTGCTGGCCACCGCAAATAAAGAGATTCCGAAATGAAGAGCCATGACCGCTGGCTGCTGCGGCCACATGACGGCTGCTGCCCCCATCAGAGCCTGGATGACGGTGAACAATAAGGTGCCGCCGCATAATAGCACGCTTCCTTATGGCCCCCGTAATATTTCCGGATCACGATATACGTGACAAGAACGAGGATGCCGACCACCCCGGTTATCATCCGATGCGAATATTCAATCATGGATTCGAGTGTATATGCCGGGATGAATTTCCCGTTGCACAGCGGCCAATCATCGCCGCAGCCGCGACCGGAACCGGTCTTGGTTACAAGCGCCCCTGCCAGCAAAACGAAGAACATGCCGATAAAAGATGACCATGCCAGCATGCGATGCCGTGATGTTATTGCGTACAATATAATCCACCTCTTGTGTCTGAATTTAAGCTGGAGCAAGATCCGTTTTATGACCTGTCCCATTGCACAGAATAAAGAGTTGTCGGCCATTCGTGACCATCCATTATGGGTCTTTTCTGCCATCCGCTTCACGTAGTTGACAAAAAAGAACGCCCTGAGGCGCTCTTAGTCTGAATCGTTGTTACGTTATCCATCATTCGTTCTTTGATACAGTGCCAGTAACAAAATCATTCCGATAATGCAGGCCGTTCCCGCCCACTGAAAAACGCCAAAAGGCTCTTTCAACCAAAAACGGTGGTTAGCACAGCCGCCAAGGGCTCGAGCGTTCCAAGCAAACTTGTTTCTTTGGGCGAAAGGCTCTGCAGACTTTCGATGTAAAACCAAAATGCAATCATCGTGCCAAAAACGATCACGAAGACTAGATATAAATAGGCCTCTGATTGCAAGTTACCAGATTTATTTTCCATGGCGGATGAAACCAAGCAAGAGCACTTCCTCCAATCAACATAGCCCATCCAACAATAACAAGGGAATCGTATTGTTCAAGTAGAGGAACTGCATATATCGTGTAAAAGGCCAGCGCAATTCCGGATAGAACCCCCACACAATCGCAGGTGTCGGCACGGAAAGCTGCGTGACGGAGCCATTGGACAGCAACAAGAAACAACCTAATAAAGCTAGCAAAGCCGTAATCATATCTTGCCTGCTCAGCAGCTTCCGTTCCTTTATAGCAAGGTATACGATGATCATGACAGGTGCTAAATACTGCAATAGCGTCGCAACCGCAGAATTCCCATACTTTATCGATGCTAGATAGGTATACTGAACCGTTAGCATGCCAAGTAATCCGAAAACCATCAATTGCATCGCTGTTTTGCCATTCTTCCAAATCTTCCATATCTGGGATCGGTCCTTGACGAAAAACTGTATGCTCAACAGCAAAATCCCGGCTAAGCATAGACGCGTTGTCACCAGCCAATTTAGATCTATAGCGTACTGCTGCATGAGCTTTTGCGCTACGGTTCCTCCCATTCCCCAACATAATGCGCCGATGATGACAAGACCTAATCCGGTTCTCCGTGCAGGTGTTCCCATGTTGATGTCCCCATTCAAAATATCATAATATTGATATTGTAAAGGCTGATCAACAGATGGGATATAAAAATAGGATCTAAAAATATAAGTATATTGAGGTGTCTTCTTGCAGCACAAAGAGATCAAAATCGATGCGGGCAGCTTAAGAGAGCTTACGGACCATCGTACCGTTGTACTTCCTCTTGCCTGCTATGAAACGGTCATTAAGCAAAACATACACGGTCACATACCTCTTCATTGGCATACCGAGTTACAGTTTGTTTATGTTGTTCAAGGAACAGCGGTCTTTCGGATCAACGAAGTCCAGCAGGTGGTCAAACAAGGCGAAGGCATATTTATCAACAGCGGGAGCTTGCATATGGCCGAGGATGAGCATCATTCAGGCTCTGTTTACATTTGTTTGAATGTGTCGCCTTCGTTTGTCCTGCCCCAAGAATTATATACGACCTATGTATATCCATATATCCATGCAACCAATCTGCCTTTTCTGTTCCTTGCCCCCTCCGAACCATGGGCTCTCCGTATTTTAAGTTCGATTGAGGCGATCAACACATGTATCAAGTTACAATCGCCGTATTATGAAATCCATATCGTTGAACATCTGGCTTCCATATGGAGAAACTTCATGCAGAATGGAATGGTACTGGAGTACAATCAGGCCGAAACAAGAAAGAATCAGCGCATGAAGGAAATGCTGAACTGGCTCCATATGCATTATGCGGAGAAAATCAAATTGGAGGATATCGCAAAAGCGGGGAACTTGAGCCGCTCTGAAACGTGCCGTTATTTCAAGCAAATCCTCAACACATCGCCGATGCAGTATGTGATCGATTATCGGATCAAACAAAGTCTCGTGCTGCTTCACGATCCTGAATCGAGCGTGACAGATGTCGGTTATCGGGTCGGTTTTAACAGCACAAGCTATTTTATAGACAAGTTTCGAGATGCCATGAACATGACGCCCTTAACGTACAAGAACCAAGTACCTGAACAGAAGGATATCAGCCCGTAAATATAGGGCATGCTGACTTGGTCAGCACTTCCCATCTGAATTTGTCTAACCTTATTTAACATTTCAACCTGTATATGGAAAAAATCCGGAAAGCTTCCGGCTCCTTCCGTCGCCCGTATATTCTTCGGTCCCCCATCGCACTTTCAATATATCATCATCTGGCTACCGTTTTCTTTATATAAACTAAAAATGCAGCTATTGCATATTGATCAGTTGCCAAAAGAACATACGTTCGGTATATAATAAAAGGAGTCTAGCGAGGCACAACGTGAAGCCAATCCGATCGGTTCCCCTCTGTCGCTGTAAACCGTGGGAGAGCTGCATATTCAGATGCGGGTGCGGCGCGAGACTAGAAGATCTACACCAACCTAGAAGCGAGGTATAATACTATGAATCTTAACCCAAACGCTGTTAACTATGCCCATCAAACCGGACACGATAGCGGGGAAACCCGTCAGGTTCTGCAATCGCTGCTATGGAACAGGCATGACCTGCCCTCTCTGGAGCACAGCCGTCTCTACCAGCATCAAGAGGGATTCACGCTCACCGGAACGGTTGTAGCCAGTCTGGATACCCAGCCCCTCCATTGCTCCTATGAAGTCGAAACAACAAGCGGCTGGAAGACCCGTGAGGTTCGGATTTACCTCTCTAATGGCACCGAGGAACAGTCCCTTCACATGAAACAGGATGAGGACAACCGCTGGTGGAGCAGCGGCACAGAATTATCGTCATTTGCGGGAATGAATGACATTGATCTCGGGATTACCCCGTCCACCAACACGCTCCCGATCCGGCGTCTGCAGCTGAAACCGGGGAGAGTGCGTCCATGATCGCTGTCTGGATTCAGTTCCCAAGTCTGACCGTCAGCCCTCTTCCTCAACGATATACGCGTACGGGTGAATGCTCCTACCGTTATGAGAGCAACAACGGGGCCTATCAAGCGGATCTGGAGGTCGACGAGCACGGGCTTGTCACGAAATATGCGGACGTTTGGAGCCGAACCCGCTGATTAAACTCCGGTGGAGTTTAGATGCCGAGGAAGACCTGCCCCTTATTTTGCCGGATCGGGTAAAATAACTTTTACGCGTTCCCCATCCTGCCTTCAACATGACAAATATCCCCTGCGCGGTCTGGCTTGACCTTGCAGGGGATATTTATACTTCTTACCTATTGCTTCTTTCCTCTGGCTTATTACCTCTTGCTTTTTTGCTTCTTATCTCTTAGATCACGGCTTTATGTGTTCATGCTTCTTGCTTCTTGCTTCTTGCTTCTTACGTCTTGTTTCTTGTTTCTTGCTTCTGCTCCATGCTTACTGCTGATTCTACCCTCTTGCTTCATCCTTCCTGCCCTGACTTTCCAATCAATGCGGGACAAATACAAGCTGCAGCACAAACAGCACGGCAAAAATATACATCAGCGGATGAACTGCCTTCCACTTGCCCTTCACGATTTTCATGAGCGGGTAGGAAATAAAACCGAGCGCAATTCCGGTCGCGATGCTGGATGTAAGCGGCATGGTCAAGATGACCAGAAACGCAGGGAACGCTTCGTCAAAATCATTCCACCGGATGTGCTGGACATTGCTCATCATCAGGCACCCTACGACGATGAGTGAAGGCGCCGTAATGGCAGATAGTCCGGCCACCGCTCCGATCAGCGGACTGAAGAAGGCCGCAACCACAAACAATCCGGCAACCACAACCGCTGTCAGGCCTGTACGCCCGCCTGCGCCGACCCCTGCAGCGGATTCAATGTACGCGGTTGTCGGGCTTGTGCCAACCATGGATCCCGCTACCGTTGCCACCGAATCAGAGAACATGGCACGCTCGGCTCGGGGCAGCTTGTTATCCTTCATCAGCCCCGCCTGCTCTGCAACACCGACAACCGTACCAGTGGTATCGAACAATGTCACAAGCAGGAACGAGAACACAACGGCGTAAAGCCCGTGCCTGATCACATCCGAGGCTGCCGTAATCGGATTCCATACCAGAATGCCCTCCGGCAGTGTAGGAACAGACATAATGCCACTCGTAAAGGACAGCATACCTACAAAATAAGCAATAATTCCGGTAATGATCATACCGATAAAGAGGGCACCCTTCACATCCCGGGACAGCAATACAAGTGTAACCGCCAGCCCGACCAAAGCGAGCACCACCGAGGGCTGATGCAAATCGCCAAGGGCTACCAGATTATCCGGATGCGCCGTAATAATGCCGCTCATCCTGAGACCGATAAAAGCAATGAACAGGCCGATTCCGACCGTGATTGCATGCTTGAGATTCGCAGGGATCATCTCGATCAGCCTGCGCCGAAGTGAGGTCATCGACAACAGCAGAAACAGAATACCCGCGATGAAAACGGCGGAGAAAGCTTCAATATACCCAAGTCCGGCATGTCCTTGAACGACAGAGTAGGTGAAATAGGCATTTAATCCCATCCCTGGCGCTACAGCGATCGGGTAACGGGCTACGAGCCCCATCAGCAGTGTACCGATGACAGCGGCTATAATCGTGGCCGTGAAGCTTTGTTCAAATGGCACGCCCGCTTGCGATAATATCAGCGGATTCACAACGGTCACATAAGCCATCGTAAAAATGTCGTGGTCCCGGCAACAACTTCTGTCTTAACCGAGGTACCGTTAGCTTTTAAATCAAACACAAAATATCCTCCATTCATGATGCATGGACCAGCCAAAGAGTCTGGACCTTTTGGTAAGTTGCATGATGTTTGTTATACTCAAAACACAATAGGTGTTTACTCTATATCCTCGATTGGTACGCTATTCTCAGGTAGGCGTAAGCCACATCGATTACAGGAGGCCATAGACTATGTGCGGACGCTTTACACTCACCGTGACGTGGGAAGAGCTTATGACCAGGTATCTTATCGATCCCGAGTCGGTATCTCCCTTTCACATTCCCCGATACAACATTGCTCCAACCCAAATGGTAACGGCCATCATCAATGACGGCAGCACCAACCGAATCGGACAACTGCAATGGGGGCTTGTCCCGTCCTGGGCCAAGGATTCCTCCACAGGCGCCAAAATGATCAACGCACGCAGCGAAACACTGGAGGAGAAGCCTGCTTATAGGATGCCCTTTTATCGGAAAAGATGCCTAATTCCTGCAGACGGTTTTTACGAATGGCAAAAACGAGAATGGCAAACAGCCCTTTCGCATCGGCTTGAGAAGCGGTGATTTATTCAGCATGGCAGGTCTGTATGACATCTGGATCACCCCAGCGGAGAAAAACTGAGCACCTGCACCGTCATCACCACCGAGCCCAACACACTCATGGAGCCCATCCATAACCGGATGCTTATTCTCAGACCCGAGGACGAGGCATTATGGCTGGAACGGACGACAGCTGCAAGTGAGCGTTACCCCTCCAACCTGCAATCTCTCAAAGAGCTTCTGAAGCCTTATCCCGCTCAGGATATGCAAGCCGTACCAGTTAGCACAACGGTCAATTCCGTCAAAAATGATACGGAGGACTGTATCCGCTCCATTACTCGCAGCTAAGTCAGCCTGAACGCAAAAAACTTTGCCTATCCTCCTGACTCCTCGCGACATTGCCTGGGCAATGATTCAATCGCCTGTGCCTGGATCCATACAACCCAGTCGTCATTCAGAATTGCTTGCAGAATTATCATTCCTGTTTCAACAACATTTAAGCCCCTGCTCATAAGGAGAAGAGTACTCCAGAGAGGGGCTTCTTCTATGCTTGTAAAACCTTGATGTCATCCAATGGTTTAACGAAACATTCCCCACAGCTTGATCAGATGGAATGTATTGTTCGGGTCAATACGCTGTGCAAGCACGAATTGCACCATTTGCTGCTCCTGCGTTGAACTCAGCTTCTCATTCAGTATGCCGCTGGCGGTTCGGACCAATTGATGCACCTTGGTACTGTTTTGAAGATCGGCTTTGGTCAATCCTTGGGTGAGTCCCTTGATTTTCTCCTTGATTGCCGGGTTTTTCATTTTAAGTTTAATCCGCTCCACCAGCTGCGGACTAATCCCGTACTGCTGATAACCCAATGTTGAAGCACCTCCAGTCATAAATGCTGTCACCTTTTTGATTATATGACGAAGGTCTGTCCATTGTGCCAACAGATTACACGCCGCTAATCCATGATATCGCCCTGAAAAATCTTCTCCTGCTGCAAAAATTCACGCAAAGGCTCATACTCGGGTGACGTCCAGAAGGCAGTGTCACTGACCAGAGCAGCGGCATCACCTCTGGCTTCTTCCACTACTTTGAAGTCGGCCACCATGTCGGCCAGCCGGAATTCCGGCAGCCCGCTCTGCTTCGTACCGAAAAAGTCGCCAGGGCCGCGCAGCTCCAAATCTCGCCGGGATACCTCAAAGCCGTCCTCGGTTTCGGTCATCACCTGCATGCGCTCCTGTCCTACCTCCGACTTCGGATCGGCCACAAGAACGCAATAGGAAGCATGCTGTCCCCGGCCTACCCGCCCGCGCAGCTGGTGCAGCTGCGACAGGCCGAAGCGGTCCGCATCCATAATGATCATCAGCGTTGCATTCGGCACATCCACCCCAACCTCAACTACCGTTGTAGAGATGAGCAGCTGCACTTCATTGCTGTAGAACTGGCGCATGACTTCATCCTTCTCGGCAGGCGTCATTCGGCCGTGCAGGAGTCCGACAGCATACTTGGGAAAGGCCTGCTGCATCTGAACATGCAGGTCAATCGCGTTCTGAACATCCAGCTTGTCCGACTCCTCAATCAATGGAGCGATCAGGTATGCCTGCCGTCCCTGGTCTACTTCCCGGGAAATAAATCCGAGCACACGCTCCATGAGTTCGTGTTTGACCCAATAAGTTGTGATCGGAATACGCCCTTTCGGCCGCTCCGACAGGGTGGATACATCCATATCCCCAAAAGCGGTAATCGCCAGCGTCCGCGGAATCGGAGTTGCCGTCATCGTCAGCACATCCGGGTTATAACCCTTACGCCGGAGCACGCTCCGCTGATTCACGCCGAAGCGATGCTGTTCGTCCGTCACAACGAGCCCAAGCTCACGGAAGTACACATCATCCTGAATAAGGGCATGTGTGCCCACCACAACGTCTATCAGTCCCATCTGCAGGGAAGCCAGCAAGTCCTTGCGCTTCTTCCCCGTAACGCTGCCTGTCAGCAGACCCACGGTAATTCCAAAGGGTTCAAACAGCTTCTGCAAGGAACGCATATGCTGTTCCGCAAGAATTTCCGTCGGCACCATCAAGGCACCTTGAAAGCCCGAACGCACCGTTGTAAACAGGGCAATGGCAGCTACAATCGTTTTTCCCGAGCCCACATCCCCTTGAAGCAAACGATTCATGCAGTAGGGGAGCGCATATCGTGCAAAATCTCCAGCTCCACCTTCTTCTGCGCATCGGTAAGCTCAAACGGGAAGCTGCGCACAAACTCCCGAATGGTTGCATTGTCAGCCGTATGTACAACACCGTCCATACGCCCCCGGTTTAGTGCGCGGAACGCCTGCATCTTCAGCTGGAACAGAAAGAGCTCTTCATACACCATCCGGCGTCGCCCTTCCTGACCTTCCCTGGAATCCACAGGCTGATGAATCGTCAAGATAGCCCCTTTACGGGGCATCAGATCATACTTTCGAAGCAAAAATTGCGGCAGAATCTCGGGAATCATCTCCCGTACTGCTCCAAAGCCTGTCCCATCGTTTTTCGGATCCAGGATTGCGTAATCTTCCCACCGATGGAGTAGACTGGCTGCAGCGTCCCGCTGCGGAAGGCCCCTTTATCCGGGAACTCCGATTCGGATACCGTAAGCTGCATTCTCCGTTGATCCCACTTGCCCGTCAGCACGATCTCCCGGCCAGCCGTCAGCTGATCCTTGAGAAAATGCTTAGGTTGAACCAAGTCGCAGTGAACATCCAATTCTCTGCGAGCATTTTGCAGGTTAGACGGGATTTCCCACCATAGCGCTGCAATACAGGCACACTGGCGATCTTCGCTTGAATGGTGATTCTGTCTCCGTCTTTCACTTCACTTAAGGACCGGGTAGGTAATCCTCATACCGGAAGGGGTAATATTCCAATAAATCCTTAACCGTAGAGACGCCAAAGGCGTGAAGCTCCCCTTCTTTCAGGGCGCTCACGCCGTTGATCTGTCTGACGGATATTTGATCGAGTTTGAGACTCATATCATCTACCTCACTTAAGCAGGCCATATATATGCTGCAATGGTTCCCGGTCCAACATGCGTACCGATAACCGGACCGATCTCGGAGAACACCGTTTCCTCAATCGTAAACACAGCGGACAGCTGCTGCAGAAAATCCTCAACCTGAGCAGGGTCAGCTGTATGACCCACAGCCACTTTAATATTTTTTACGCCGGATAAATCCTGTTGAAACAGCTCAATGATTTTGGCGGTTGCTTTCTTGCGTCCGCGCACCTTGTCTACCGGGAAAATGATTCCTTCACCATCAATGGACAGGATAGGTTTAATGTTGAGCAACGTGCCCAGCACTGCCGAAGCTTTACCGATCCGCCCACCCTTCTGCAAATATTCCAGCGTGTCTACCAGGAAGTAGAGGCGGCGCTTGGAACGAAGATCTTCCATGGACAAAATAATATCTGAAGCAGCAGCTCCCTCTTGAGCGAGCTTGGCTGCATGAACAACAAATAATCCGAAACCGTAGGAAGCTGATTTGGAATCCCACACGGTAATATCCGCTTCACCTTCCATAAGAGAAGTTGCAAGCAATGCGGACTGATACGTCCCGCTTAGGCCCGATGAGATGTGAATCGACACGATGGAGCAGCCTGGATGCTGTTCCAGGATGGACTCATACACGGCTACAAAATCTGCGGGAGATGGCTGGGAGGTCGTTGGAAGTTGTGGCGATTGTACCAGCTTGGTGTAGAACTCGCCTGGCGTAATTTCGACTCCGTCCAAATACGTATCTTCCCCAAACATAAGTCTCAGCGGCACGATATGAATGTTGTGTTGCTTCGCCAGGTCTGCCGGAATATCCGCTGTGCTGTCTGTCACAATAACGGTCTTATTCACCGGAACCCCTCCTAAAAATATACCCTGCATAATGTTGAATCCTCTATACACGTACACATACTTCCCTATTTCTTGAATCAGGACTCCACAGAGAACAGATAAGAATAAATCGGCTGTCCGCCATAGTGTACTTCAACTTCTGCGTTCGGGTAGTGCTCCCTAGCCAGTCGGTCAGGGCGTTGGTCGATTCCTCGGTTGCATCCGCTCCGGTAAGAAGCGTGACAATCTCGTCGCCGGATTCCAGCATTTTGCCAAGTAAATCCTGCGAGGTTGTAATCAGATCAGCATTGGCTGCAACAATGTTGGAATTGCGAATTCCGATAAACTGGCCTGCCTTGATCTCCAGATCATCAATCGTGGTATCCCGAACCGCATAGGTCACTTGACCGGATTGAACACGGGTGATGGCGTCCAGCATGCTGTCCGTATTCATGTCCGCATTTTCGTCCTCCTGGAATGCGAAAGCTGCCGCCATCCCCTGCGGAATCGTCTTGCTCGGAATAACCGTCACGCTGCGCTCGCCTTCAAGAAGCTCCCGAGCCTGCTGGGCAGCCAGCACGATGTTTGAGTTATTCGGAAGAATGAACACTTGCTGAGCCGAGATCGAAGAAATCGCATTGACAAAATCCTCCGTGCTCGGGTTCATTGTCTGTCCGCCGGAGAGAACGACGTCAACGCCCAAGCTTTTGAAAATATCGGAAATGCCTTCCCTGACGATACCGCAATGAAACCATAAGGTGCAATTTCGTCCGCAGGAGGAACAGTAACGCTTCCGGCGTTACATGCTCTGCCGGGATATCCGCAAACAGCTCTGGCATCGGTGCAATATCCATCCCTGTTGTCAGAAGATCACGATGCTGCTCACGCATATTCAAAATGTGAATCTGAGTGATTTCTCCATACTGAAGCGCCAAATTCAACACTTCGCCCGGAGCTTTGGAATGCACATGCACTTTGATCGTTTCGTCATCGGAAATGACAATGATGGAATCTCCGTTCACTGCAAGCGCTTTCCGGAAATAATCTTCATCGAATTCCGCGCCTGCTCCCTCTCCAAGCTGTCTGTTAATAAAGAATTCCATATCATATAAAAATTCAATGTCCTCTGTGGACAGTCTGGACTGGGCTGAAGCCGGAGCTTGAACCGCAGAGAAGTCAGGGACCGCATGGGAGACCTATGCTGTATTGCTCTGTTCGGCTTGTCCTTCCGACACAGCATATGATCCGGAGGGGACGTCTTGTCTGAGTGCCTGCAAGAAACCTTCGTAAATGTATACCAGGCCTTGACCGCCCGAATCCACGACACCAACCTGTTTCAGAACAGGGAGCATATCCGGTGTCTGGGAGAGCGTTTCCTTCGCTTTCGCCAGCACCTGCTCCATCAGCTCAACAACATCGTTGCTGCGGCGGGAGAAATAGACTGCATGTTTAGCCGCTTCCTTTGCTACCGTAAGGATGGTGCCTTCTACGGGCTTTACAACCGCTTTGTAAGCAGCTTCCACGCCTGTCTGGAGCGCAGCAGCAAATTGATGGGTATTAAGTTCTGTATATGGTGCTGCATACCTGAAACCGCGGAACAACTGGGATAAAATAACCCCTGAGTTCCCTCTGGCTCCCATTAGAAGCCCCTTGGACAGCACACCTAAGCACTATGTCCGACGGATTCCGAGTGCTTACTCTTCAGTTCTGCAACGCCTGCAGTCATCGTCAAATTCATGTTTGTCCCCGTGTCGCCATCCGGCACCGGGAAAACATTCAGGGAATTGACGTGTTCTGCATGCTGCTGCAGTTGCTCCGCTCCGGCTAGGACCATCGCGGTAAATTCTGTTCCATTCAAAGAACGCTTACTCAATGAGAATTCCCCTTCCTGGCTTGATACCCATAACACTTCTTTTCGTAAATTTCATTATCTATTTCATAGCTTATAGCTGACGAAATGCCCAAACGGTAAATAATAGACTTGCCATGATTAAATCGATCATAACATCTTGATGGGCTACCCTCTCGTCCTCTACGTCTGCTTAGCGTTCCCAAGCATCTTGAGAGCCATGCCGACTAGTCCACAATATATTTCTTCGGAAATATTATGGACTAATCAACATTGTACTATAAGAAGAAAGAGAAATAAATGTTTTTAGGATAGTTGACGGAGCAATTTTTACTGTGATATTATATTTAAGTATTGTTTCATGCAGGGTTAGGTACAAGGAGGTGTAATGAATGGCTCGCAAATGTTATGTAACTGGCAAGAAACCAAGCAGTGGTAACCACGTTTCTCACGCTAACAATCACAACAAGCGTTCTTGGGGTGTCAACGTTCAAAAGGTTCGCATTTTGGTGGATGGCAAGCCAAAACGTGTATACGTCAGCACTCGTGCTTTGAAATCCGGTAAAGTGACTCGCGTATAATCATCTCGTGTTATATGAAGAAAAACTTCTTAATCTCCAGGCACCGTTTGTGGGCTATCCGGGACAAGGAAGTTTTTCTTGCGTTTAGATACATATTCTTCTCCTAAACAAAAAGCACCTTGAGCGGATAGCAGGTGCTTTTTTATTTAGATATAAGAAAAATGAACGAGCAAAACTCCCGCTTTCTTATATCGCAAGAAAACTTCCGGTCGAACGCGGTCTGTCTTCGATAAGTACGTCGCTAGACACTCTTCTTTTGATATAAGAAAGCGAAGGAGACATCGCGCTTGGCTTACTTATACCGCAAGAGAAACTTCCGCACGAGATGCGGTATCTCCTCCATGCGCGGATCGGAGTGTTCTTGCCTCTTTCCCTAGAACCTAAGAAGGCGGTGCCAGTCCCGGGCGGAGGTTTTGTTACGCCGGGACAAGCTGTCAGCTCTTGTGAAACGTATTTAAGATCGCCTTCACAAAACCTCCCAGAAACTTCGGCAGCTTGAACGTATAGAATTTCATGTCTCACCCTCCCCATCATTCTCATGCCTTCCTAGATTATGTTATGCACCAAGCCCATAGATGTGAACACAGACAAAAAGGCTACATGAGAACCCTGCTCATGTAACCATATTTATGCGGGAAAACCCCGCCCTATGCATCCCTTGCTCACGTTCCGGTCAAGATGTTACGCTGTTTCGAATATTTGCGATGGCTGCTGCGCGATCCGGTTTGCCGAATACCGCACTTCCCGCCACCAGGACATCAGCCCCTGCTTCCACCACAAGGGGCGCTGTCTCCGCTGTAATGCCTCCATCCACTTCAATATGGATATTGGGGTAGTCAGAGCTTGAAATCCATTCACGGAGCTGTGAGATCTTGTTAACGGTCCGCTCGATAAAAGCTTGTCCCCCAAATCCAGGGTTTACAGTCATGACCAGCACCAGATCCAAATCAGGAAGCACCTCCTGCAGTACATGGTAAGCGTGGCCGGATTGATCGCAACGCCTGCCTTTACGCCATGCTCCTTAATAAGATGGATCACACGATGAAGATGCGGACAGGTCTCGGCATGAACCGTAATCAGGTCAGCTCCTGCCTTTACGAAATCCGCTATATAAAGTTCCGGCTGCTCGATCATCAGATGCACGTCAAGCGTCAGGCTCGTGTGCGGTCTGATCGCTTGGACGATAGGCGGACCCAGCGTAATATTAGGCACGAAGTGACCGTCCATCACGTCCACATGAATCCATCGGCTCCGCCACCTCGGCATCCTTGATTTCTTGTCCCAGCTTGGCAAAATCAGCTGACAGTATGGATGGGGCAATTTTTATCATAGTTTCAGTACCTCCGCTTCTTGTCTTTCATTTCTGCAAAAACTCCACATAATGCTCGTAGCGGCTGGCTAGAATGATTCCATCCTCTTTGGCTTGAATCACCCGGCAGCCCGGCTCATGCAGATGACTGCAGCCTCTGAATTTGCAGTTGTCGGCATAAAGAGCAAACTCCCTGAAACAGGTCGAAAGCTCCTCGACGCCCAGCTCCAAAAAGTCCAATTGGCTAAAGCCCGGTGTATCGGCAACGTACCCGCCGTTATCAAGCTCGATCAGCTCGACATGACGCGTCGTATGCCGACCCCGGCCAAGACGCAAACTGATTTCACTGGTCTCCAGCGTGAGGCCGGGCATCAGCGCATTAAGCAAAGACGACTTCCCGACACCGGATTGACCGGAGAATACGCTAATATGGCCCGCCAAGCGATCCTTCACCTGTTCGGTGCCTGTACCTTCGACCGAGCTGGTAATCATCACTTCGTAGCCTATTTGCTCGTACTGGCGCTTGACCTGCTCCAGTATATCGTCCGAGGCATCCGCAAGATCCTGCTTCGTCAAACAGATCAACGCTTCAAGACCTGGCATGCTCAATATGTACCAGGAACTTGTCCAGCAGGTGCAAGCTCAGGTCCGGTTCTTTAACCGAAAACAACAGCACCGCCAAGTCGACATTAGCGACAGGCGGGCGAATTAATTGGGAAGACCGTGGAAGAATTTCTTCCACGGTCCCTTCCCCATTCTCAGTCAGTGAGTACATAACGTGATCTCCAACGAGCGGAGAGATGCCTTTCTTTTTGAAAATGCCGCGGGCTCTGCATTGAACCGCTGGGTCCTCCCCGGATATAATGTTGCCGTCTTGCAGTGGTTTGACATAGTAATATCCGCTTAGTGCCTTCACGATCAATCCCTCAAGCATATAATAGGCCTCACCTTTCTTGTTGAAATTTTAGTGTTCTCATGACTTGTGTCCTAATCATTATCCTTGTTGCCTCGACCCTTGCCGTTGCCATTATTGCCGGATTCCCAATGATTGGCTGCATCGTCTTCGCCATTGTTACCCTCTTCCCCGTTGCCTTCGTCCGGATTGGTGTCGACCACATCAGGCGGAGCAGGCGGCTCTTCAAAGGTCGGCTGCGGCACGGTTCCGTTCTTGACGTCGCTGTAACTTACGCTGTACGTATCCACCTGGCGGCCATCACGGAATATCATCACCGTGGCATCCTTGTTCGGTGCCAGCAGCAGCTTGACAGGCACCATTTCCGACGTCGTAATGACCTTGTTCACGACTTCCTGGTTTTCTCCCAGTGCATCGGTAAAGACCACACGAATCTTGCTTTCTTGGCCCTCCATGCTAGGTGATACCTAAGACGCTGTAATTATATTCAAGTGCATCCGATGGATAGCCGGAGCTGACGAACAGCGTGATTTCGGCGCCTGGTGCAACTTGTTGATTGGCCTCATGCGGCCACTGCTCTATTACGATGCCCTTCTTCACTTCAAAGCTGGATCTCTCTTTAATTGGCCCAATCTTAAAACCATTCGACTTCAAAATATTGACGGCGTTCTCCTGCTCTAAACCAACCACGCCCGGCATAGAGACCAAATTTTTGCCCTCGCTTACCGTTAAGGTGATTTCCACCTCATCGGGATTGAATTCTGTTTCAAAATCCGGACTTTGTTTAAAGATCAGACCCTCCGCGACATCATCATTTTTCTGCGAAGATTGTTTAATGGAGATTGGTTTGACTCCCATCTCTTTCAACTCGGCAACGGCCTGATCAAACGTCTTGCCCGAGAGATCCGGCATTTGTTTAAGCGGCTCCTTATCCCCAACCGACAATTGAACCGGAGAACCCTTCTTCAGCATGGTCTCCGCTTCCTTGTTCTGCGCAAAAACAATGCCTTCATCGACATTCGGTTTATATTCCCGGAGGACTTCCTCATCCACCGTCAAACCGCTCGCCTCGAGCTCGCGAATCGCTTCCTCTTCCGTCATGCCTACAACCTGAGGAACCTTAACCTCCGGTACCTCCAGCATGTTGTTCACATACATGACAACACCAGCCATGATACCCAGGAACAGGAGTACCGATCCGATGATAATGGTCGGCTTGACCCATTTTTTCTTCGGTTTACGGTGGGCTTTTCCTCATATTCCTCATTGTCCGCATCATCGTCCGGGTCATCATGCTGACTGCGCTGCATCGTTTTGAGTGCTTAAGCATGACCAGGGTTGAATCGGCATCTTCCTCAAACTCCATCTTCGGTTCATTGAGACGCATCGGGTGCAAACACGTCTCCAGGTCGTCCATCATCTCTTCCGCAGACTGGTAGCGCTCCTCCGGATTTTTGCGCATGGATTTCAGAATAATGTTCTCCACGCTTTGAGGGATAAGCGGATTGACCTCTCTCGGCTCATCAAATTCCTCCTGGAGATGCTTCAGAGCAACACTAATCGGGCTCTCGCCCAGAAAAGGAAGACGGGCAGTAAGCATCTGGTATAACACGATACCAAGCGAGTATAAATCCGATTTCTCTCCGGTCACGACGCCCTTGGCGTGCTCCGGCGAGAAATAATGCACAGAGCCCACAACGGAGCCTGTTTGCGTAATCGTTGTCGACGTGACCGCTCTGGCAATCCCAAAGTCGGTTACTTTGACCCTCCCATTGCGGCCAATCAGAATGTTATGCGGTTTGATATCCCTGTGTATGATCTGATTATGATGGGCATGCCCCAGTGCATCACAAATCTGGGTAGCAATCCGCACGGCTTCTTCCACCTGCAGCGGCGCCCGTTCTTTAATGATTTCATTCAAGTTCTGGCCTTCGATATATTCCATGACGATGTAATGCACTTCTTCCTCCTGGCCCACATCATAGATGCTGACCACATTGGAATGCGACAACGAAGCCGCTGATTGTGCCTCGCGCCGGAAACGGCGAATAAATTCCTCGTCGTGCACAAACTGCTGGCGCAGCACTTTGATCGCTACGTTTCGGTTCAGCAAAATATCCTGAGCCTTGTAGACCAGCGCCATGCCACCGCCACCGATGCGTTCAATAATCTTATAACGACCAGCCAATTCATGTCCGATCATGAATCCCACCCCTTTATACGTTGCCCGTCAACCTCTTCATGATGTTCAAACATTGCGACAGTAATGTTGTCCTCACCGCCAGCGAGAAGTGCCAGTTGAAGCAGGCGATCCGCTCTTTCTTCCAGAGGAAGGTCAAGTGAACCCGAAATTTGTCCAATCAGTTCACGGCTGACCCGGTTGCTTAGCCCGTCACTGCAGAGAAGCAGCACTTCGCTTTCTCCTATCGTAACCGGTGTAAGCTCAACCGTCACATCCACATCCGTTCCAAGCGCCCGGCTTAATACATTTTTCCGGGGATGGGTTTCCAGTTGATCTTCCGTAATCTGACCACTTTTATAAAGCTCATTGACCAGTGTGTGATCATCCGTAAGTCGAATCACTTGTCCGGGAATGATTTTGTAGGCCCGACTATCCCCGATATGTCCGATATAACCCTCGGATCCTCGCAGCAGCACCGCTACAATTGTCGTTCCCATATTGTGAAGCCGCTCATCAGACGAGGCTTCCCGATAGATAACTGCGTTAGCACGCAAAATGGCATCCCCAGCGCAGCCCGAATACTTTCCATGGACATGTCCTGCTCCAGTGAGGACAAATCCTCGGCTACGGTGTCTACCGCAAGCCTGCTGGCGGTGTCACCTGCAAGATGACCTCCCATACCGTCAGCAACCACACCTAAGGTGTAGCCATGCTCCAGTGTGCTAACAAATACCGAATCTTCATTAACAGGACGAACACGTCCCACATGGCTTACATGAACCGTCTTGATCAAATGTTCTCACCTCAACTCCATATGCTTGGCCCGCAGCTGACCGCAAGCGGCAGCGATATCATGGCCTTGTTCACGACGGATGGTCACGTTGACCCCTTGTCTGCTAACGCACGCTGAAATTTGAAAATGTCGTTTCGCGATGTGCGAACATATTTCCGCTCCGGCACGTGGTTAACCGGAATCAGATTGACAAAGCAGTTCATGTCCTTGATGACGTCCGCAAGCTCTTCGGCATGTTCAACCTGATCGTTCACCCCACCGATCAGCGCATACTCAAACGTAATGCGCCGTCCGGTTTTCGCCTGATAATGACGAAGCGATTCAATCACATCATCAAACGGAAAACGACGGTTGACCTAAGCATCAGCTTCGAGCGCAGTTTATCGTTCGGTGCATGAATGGAGATGGCCAGATTAATCTGGGTATTCTCTTCTGTGAATTTATAAATGTTAGGCACAATGCCACTCGTCGAAACGGTGATGTGGCGCTGGCCGATATTCAGCCCTTTTTCATGGATCATCGTGCGCAGAAACTTCATGGTTGCCTCATAGTTCTCGAACGGCTCGCCTGAACCCATGATCACGATGCTGCTGACACGCTCTCCCGTTTTATCGAGAATCTTCTGCGCCTGAACCACTTGGGCCACGATCTCGCCGGAGGTCAGATTCCGCTTCAAGCCTCCCAAGGTGGATGCACAGAACGTACATCCGATACGGCAGCCCACCTGTGTCGTAACGCAAATGCTGTTACCGTAGTTATGCTTCATAATGACCGTCTCGATGGCATGGTCATCATGCAGGCCGAACAGGAACTTGACCGTTCCGTCCTTGGATTCGAGCTTGGTGATTTCGGACAACGTAACGAAGCTGAACTGCTGCTCCAACTTGCCGCGGAGCTCCTTGGACAAATTCGTCATTTCCTCGAAGTCATTTACCCGCTTCACGTACAGCCAGTCATAGATCTGGGTTCCGCGAAACGCTTACTCTCCATTCTCTTGAGCCCATGCTTGTAGTTCTTCCAGTGAATAATCGTATATAAAAGGTTTCATTCTCACCACACCTGTCTAATTTAGAGGATATTCGGAAACATTCTCCTGAAATCCCGCTATTACATTCATATGCATCTCTTTTTCATTCTTCCTATTCTAACATAAATAAAAGAGACGGTAAAGAGGAAAACCCGCTTAAGCACTGGCGGGATACGACTATAGTCATAACAGCAGGACGCCCTAAGAGGACTGTCTGCTGATTCTTGCAATGTAGAAGCCGTCACTATGATAGTGTTGGGGCAGAATCTGAACTCCGCCTCCTCGCAGAAGGGATTTCTCCTCCAGGCGGCTCAGACTCCCAAGACCATCGTCCGCGATGACAAACTCCGCATGGTCTTCCAGAAAAGCAGATACCACGCCTTCGTTCTCCTGCGGTTCCATGGTACACGTGCTGTATACCAGGATTCCGCCTGGACGAAGCAGGGAAGATACCGACTCCAGCAGCCTTAACTGCAGCGCGGCAATCTCAGCGATGTCCTCCTCTGACTTGCCCCACTTCAAATCGGGCTTGCGCCGGATCACACCAAGCCCCGAGCAGGGAGCATCCAGCAAAATTCGGTCAAAAGACGCAGGCTCGAAGCGATCGGCCAAATCCAGCGCATCCCCAGTCACGGTCATAATGCTGTCCAGTCCTAGGCGGCTTGCCTGGTCCGATATCAGCTTGCCTTTGTGGGTATGAATGTCGTTGGCAATAATGGAGCCTTCATCCTTCATCAGTTCGCCCATGTGGGCGCTTTTGCCGCCAGGAGCCGCACAGCAATCCAGAACCCGCATACCCGGCTCAGGCTGAATGGCTTCAGCGACCAGCATTGAGCTCTCATCCTGGATGGAGATCAGCCCATCCCGGTACCAATCGGTCAGCGCCATATTTCCTGCGCCTTTAACTACAATCCCATAGGGACTGAGGGGCGAAGGTGTCGCATCCAGGCCATGGCTGCCCATCAGCTTTAACATCTCCTCACGGCTGATCATCGTTGTGTTGACTCTGACGCTGACAGCCATGGTTCATTGTTTGCGGCACAGATCGCCTCTGTCGCCTCGGTTCCGTACTGGGCAATCCATCGCTCAACCAGCCACTGCGGATGAGAATGCAGGAGAGAGATCCGCCGGGCAGCAGGCATGTCCTCAGGGATTGTCAGGTCTGCCTTCTGACGCAGAATATTCCGAAGCACCCCGTTCACCATGCCGGAGATCCCTTGATGCCCGCGGCGCTTCGCCAGATTAACAGCCTCACTGACAACCGCATGATCTGGAATCCGATCCAAATATACGACCTGATACAGACTCATTCGAAGCAGCGCTCTTACCCAGGGCTGAAGCTTGGCGACCCCTTTGTTGACATACCTGTCCAAAAATAATCGAGGGTGTTCAGCCTCGATATTGTGCCGTAGATCAGCTCCGTAGCAAGGCCTGCATCACTCTTGGATAGCGAGGCCTTCTGCAGAGCCGAGTTGAGCAGGAGATTGCTGTACGCTCCCTCCTGCTCCACCTGTGTCAGTACATTCATTGCCAGCTCCCGCGGGATTCCTGGCGTCCCTTCGGGTTACGGTTGCCGCTCACGTCAGCACCGTCCCGACCGCCAGGCTTGTCCCGCGCACGAATTGGGCAGCATCCATCGCCTTCTTGCCGCTAGGCTGGACGATAAGCAAAGTAAGGAGCCGTCATAGGTCTTCACAACGATGCCCTCTTCGTGAAGTCCAAGGACCGTTCCGGGCTGAGCTTCGCTGGATACCACTTGAGCGCTGCTCGGATTGGCCGCTGCCCATACCTTAAATACTTCCCCGTTCCATAGCGTAAATCCGCCGGAATACGGAACAAGACCACGGATTTGATTATAAATTTCACGGGAGCTGCGGCTCCAATCAATCTTCTCATCATCCCGGGTCAAATTCGGTGCATACGTTGCCTTCGCCTCGTCCTGAGGCTCAGCATCCACCTTGCCCTTCACCAAACGCGGAAGCTCCTGCTGAAGCAGCTTCGCGCCTGCTTGGCTCAGCTTCTCGAACATGGTTCCGGCCGTATCGGTTTCTTCAATGGGAACTTCGACCTTGGCAATCATGTCGCCCGTATCAAGACCCTCTGCCATATACATGAGCGTAATGCCTGTTACCGCTTCTCCATTGATGATGCTGCGCTGGATTGGTGCTCCTCCCCGGTAAGCGGGGAGCAGCGATCCGTGTACATTCAGACAGCCCAGCGATGGCATGTCCAGCACCGATTTCGGCAGGATTTGACCATAAGCGGCCGTTACGATTAGATCCGGCTTATATTCCGCCAGTTCAGCCACAGCTTCCGGGCTCCGCAGGCGCTGGGGCTGCAGAACCGGGATACCATGGCGAAGCGCGGCTTCCTTCATGGCGTCGGTGTCAGCACTTTACGCCCTTGCGGACGATCTGGCTGCGTAACCACGGCCGCTATGGAATAACCTTCGACAATCAACATTTCCAGGCTGGGTACTGCAAAGGCCGGGGTGCCCATAAATACGATCTTCATCGGTTCTCCAGCTCTTTTCTTGGCTGTTCCGGAACATATTCGTACACCCGATCAGCGATTTCTGTAAACAGCACCCCGTTCAGATGATCAATTTCATGCTGAAACGCACGTGCAAGCAGCCCCGTACCCGTAACGATGAGTTCATTGCCTTCACGATCAAGCCCTTTAACCGTCACTTTCTCCGCGCGGCGCACATCCCCGTTCCATCCCGGTATGCTAAGACAGCCTTCCGGTCCGAATTGCTCGCCTTCGCTCTCCACAATCTCTGGATTGATCATCTTGATGAGACCGTGCTCGTCGCCAGCATCAATGACGATCAGACGCTTCAATATGCCGACCTGCGGCGCAGCCAGCCCCACGCCATCTGCATCGTACATCGTATCTGCCATGTCATCCAGCAGCTTTTGTACGTTCGGCGTGATTTTGGTAACTTCCTTTGCCTTCTTGTGAAGAACCTCATCCGGTTCTTTAACGATAATTCGAATCGCCATGTATACGACACCATCCTTGTGCTTTTCATCATTATATGCGGTATTACATTAACATTTGCGGATCAACGTCAATACTGATTTGGAGTTTGCTGTCCCGCGCCGAATCCTGAAGCTTCTCGGCAACCAAACGCACCAGCGAGACGGCATCCATCGTTCCCCGCCATTTTATCATACATTGAAATCTGTATCTATTTTTTAACCGCGGAATTGGCGAAGCCACGGGACCCAGTATATCGAGCGCGCTCGCGTCAAACCGGTCCAGGCTTCCGAACCATCCTCGCTTATCGGATTCGCTTTTATGGCAGCGGCAAAATTCTCCGCCATTCTAACCAGCAGCGGCAGCTGCTCATGGGATAGCGTCACCAGTATCAGCCTGCAATACGGCGGGTAGTGGAGCGCCTTGCGGTGCTTCAGTTCGTCCTTGACGAAGGATAAATAATCATGGCTGCTCGCGTGAATGATCGAATAATGTTCCGGAGTATACGACTGGATGACCACTTCACCAGGCAACTGATGGCGCCCGGCACGTCCGGCAACCTGAGTGAGAAGCTGGAACGTCTTCTCGGCAGCCCGGAAATCGGGCAGGTTCAGCGCCGAATCGGCTGTAATGACACCGACTAAGGTAACATCCGGGAAATCCAGTCCTTTGGCGACCATCTGGGTGCCGAGGAGGACGTCTCCTTTTATCTCGAAATTGCTTAAGCAGCTTCTCGTGGGAGCCCTTCTCTGTGGTCGTGTCCACATCCATTCGAATGACGCGTATCCCGGGAAACAGCTTGGCCAATTCTTCCTCGACGCGCTGTGTGCCCGTACCGAAATAGCGTATATGCTCGCTTCCGCAATCCGGACACACCTCTGGTGCCTGTGCCGCATAACCGCAATAATGGCAGCGCAGATTGTTCGATTTCTGATGATAGGTCAGCGAGATATCGCATTCCGGACAACCTGCCACATATCCGCAGCTCCGGCACATCACAAACGTAGAGTAGCCCCGCCGATTCAGAAGCAGTACCGTCTGTTCTCCGCGTTCAAGCCGCGTTGTAATCGCTGCATGCAGGGAACGGCTAAACATAGAGCGGTTTCCATCACGCAGCTCCTCCCGCATATCCACGATCTGCACCTCCGGCAGCCGGTTCCCCAGCGCGCGGCTTGGCATCTCCAGCAGCTGCGGCGCAAAATGATCCTGCGCCTGCGATTTTGCCGCATGATAGCTCTCAAGCGAAGGCGTTGCAGAGCCTAAAATGACGGCAGCGCCGGTCAGCGAGGCCCTGTGAATCGCAACGTCCCTGGCATGGTACTTCGGTGTTTCTTCCTGTTTATATGATGTTTCATGCTCTTCATCCATAATGATCAGACCTAGGCGATCAAACGGCGCAAACACCGCCGATCGGGCACCCACAACTACAGAGGCGCGGCCTTCCCTTATTTTGCGCCATTCATCATAGCGTTCACCGTCCGAAAGCCGACTGTGCATGACGGCCACGCGGTCGCCAAAGCGGGCTTTGAATCGTTCCACCATTTGCGGGGTGAGCGATATTTCCGGAACCAGAACAATCGCCTGACGCTCCTGTTCCAGGCAGCGCTGAATGGTCTGCAGGTAGATTTCCGTCTTGCCGCTGCCTGTAACCCCATGCAGCAGAAATACGCCATGCTCACGTTCGTCAAGCTTATTCACGATGCTGCGGTACACCACCTGCTGCTCCTGCGTGAGCGCCAATGGGGTGCTCGGCGTGAAGTTCCGCCCTCTGTATGGGTCGCGAAACACTTCGACATCTTCAAGGGTAATCAGCCCTTTGTCAGCAAGCGCTTTGACGGTACCCGCTGTGACGCCAAGCGTCTGCAGCAGATCCTTTTGCGATATCGGCAGAAAGTCCTCCATCTCCAAAATATATTGGAGCACTTCCTTCTGACGCTGAGCCTTCGCCGGAAAAGACGCTAAAGCCGTGCTCGCTTCCTCGCTCGAAACGGCAAGCTCTATCGCCTTCATCGTTTTTTTCTGCAGTTTATCCTTGATCTGCTGAAATTCGCTGAGCCGTCCTCGGCCGATCAGCGCTTTTATCGTTGCAGCCCCATCCGGAAACGCCCGGGATAACTGCTGAAGCGACACCTCGCCCTTCTGACCGACAAACCGGATGATCTGCTGCTCCAGCTCACTCTCGGGCAGGATAGCAAATAGTCCGTCCGCTTCCTCTGTGCTGTCCATGTCCATATCAGAATGGGCAAGGGAAATATAGCGCTCCGCTTTTCCTTTCAGCGCCGTTGGCAGCATCGATTGGAGAGCAGATATATGACGGCAAGCATAGCGCTCCTTCATCCATTCCCCGACCTCGATAAGTTCAGGAGAAAGAGGCGGCATCACATCGAGCACTTCCTGAATCGGCTTCATTTTGGCCGTATCCATCTCGGGACGCGGATGCAGAGAAACCACGAAACCCTGCAGCGTACGGTGTCCAAAGGGCACTCCGACACGGCTTCCTACCTCAATCCAGGGGCGCAGATCCTCCGGGATCAAATAATCAAAAGGTATCCGTATCCTTGGACGGCACGTCCACAATTACACGGGCCATTTCCATTAGGATAACCTCCCGGGTAACCGCTCCGCCGCCAGCGTTAAGAGCCTCAGGGCCACTTCCTCCTTGGACATTACGGGAAGCTGCAATACCAGCCCCTCTGCGTCAAAGATATGAACGCTGTTGGTATCCGTGCCAAATCCCGCGCCCTCCTGCGTAACATCGTTGGCAACGATCAGATCGCAGTTTTTACGCTTCAGCTTCTCTTGGGCAAACTGCTCCACACTATCCGTCTCTGCGGCAAACCCGATCAAGAATTGCGAGATTTTCCGGCGCCCCAGACTCTCCAGAATGTCCGTTGTTTTTACAAGCTCAAGCGTCATGGTCTCGCCGCGCTTCTTGATCTTGGACGCTGCAACTTCTGCCGGGCGATAATCAGCGACAGCTGCCGCCTTAACAACAATATCACTGTTCTCAAACACGCGAAGCACCGCTTCGTACATCTCCTGAGCTGATTCCACCTTTTCCGTGGAGATTCCCTCAGGCGGAGCTTCATCCGTGTGGGCGGCAATGAGGTGAACATCCGCTCCCAGCATTTGGGCAGCTTTAGCAATCGCAAACCCCATTTTTCCGGAAGAATCATTCGTGATATAACGGACCGGATCGATACGCTCTACCGTACCCCCAGCCGTGACAACCACTTTTTGCCTTGCAATGGGCCAAGAGACTCGCTTCCCGTGCTCACGCTCACCTCTTCCAGCTGAGATGCTTGATCATTGAAAAACCGTTCAACCACGTCAACGATCGTATCCGGCTCTTCCATCCGTCCCTTTCCGACATATCCGCATGCCAGAAGACCTTCTCCGGGTTCAATCATGGCCACTCCGCGGGAAACCAGCGTCTCCATATTCGCCATAACGGCCGGATGCGTGTACATATGCACATTCATCGCGGTGAGATCATGACGGGTGCAGTGGTCGCAAGCAGCGTTGTGGTCAGCATGTCGTCTGCCAGGCCGTGCGCCATTTTACCAATAACATTCGCAGTTGCTGGAGCGATCAGCACCAGATCGGCCAAGTCGGCCAAGTGGATATGCGAGACTACCGACGGGTCCCTCTCATCAAAAGTATCGCTATAAACCGGGTTTTTGGTCAGAGTCTGCAGCGTTAATTCCGGAATGAACTGCTTCGCCGATTCCGTCATAATGACGTGCACATCCGCTCCCCTCTGGACAAGCCTGCTGCATAAAGTCGCTGCTTTATACGCGGCAATGCCACCTGTAACGCCAAGTACGATGACTTTTCCGTTCAACATGACAATCCCCGCTTTCGATTGGTCTGAAAGTTACACTATCATATCTTGTCAAAAAATAACAACCTTTCGGTTGTCACATTTTTGCGCGCTAACGCTGTTGTATTCAAATGTCGGAAAAAGTCCTAGTCCTGGCCCTTTTCAATCTTCACGTAATCGCCGTAGATCTCTTCCAGAGCGACACCGACATACTTATGAGATTTCGGATGTTTCAACTCGCTAACTTCTCCTTCACGCAATTGGCGTGCACGGCGGGAAGCCGCAACCACAAGAGAATATTTACTGTCTACCTTATTCATCATTTCATCAATGGATGGATATAACACAGTCGAAGCACCTCTTCTTATTTTACTTGAAAGTTTATGCCGTCTATGAACAGACAGACAGCTTACTTTCTCACCTTACAATGTTCGGCTATAATGATAGATTCTATTCTCTTACAAGCGAGATTGATTTCATCATTCACTACCGCATAATCATAATGCTGCAGCAGATTGATTTCGTCAACAGCTACGGACATACGATGGTCGATTGTAGCCTGACTCTCTGTTCCCCGGCCCTGGATTCGGTCTTTCAATTCATCCAGCGACGGCGGCATGAGAAACACAAAGATACCATCCGGAAACTTCTCCTTCACCTTCAGTGCACCCTGCACTTCGATCTCCAGTATAATATCCTTGCCAGTGGCTAATGTTTCTTCCACAAAATCACGCGGGGTCCCATAATAGTTCCCGACGTATTCCGCATATTCAAGCAGCTGATCATTGTCAATCATATCCATGAATTGCTCGCGACTTTTGAAAAATAGTTCACACCATTTACCTCACCGAGCCGCGGCGACCGTGTCGTTGCCGACACCGAATACACCAATTCCGGAACCCGGCTGCGAAGCGCCGTACAAACGGTTCCTTTTCCCACCCCGGAAGGACCGGACAATACAATCAATAATCCTTTAGACATAGTACTCCCCATCTTATTCGTCGTTGTCGTCATCTTTGCTGGACAGACGGTGAGCCACCGTTTCAGGCTGCACAGCCGATAAAATCACATGGTCGCTATCGGTAATGATAACAGCCCGTGTCCTTCGGCCATATGTAGCATCGATCAGCATATGACGGTCCCGTGCTTCTTGAATAATCCTCTTGATCGGAGCCGATTCAGGACTCACGATTGAGATGATTCGATTGGCCGATACGATGTTTCCGAAGCCAATATTAATAAGTTTGATTGCCATAGTGCGGTTGCTCCCCTATACATTTGACTCTTATTTGCCGATGAAGCTGCGGTTATTCCACATTGGCGGCTTGCTCACGAATCTTCTCCAGTTCCGCTTTCATTTCGACAACACGGTTTACCAGAGTCAGATGATTGGCCTTCGATCCAATCGTATTGACTTCTCTGTTCATTTCCTGAATCAGAAAATCCAATTTACGGCCTACAGGATTTTTCTGATGAAGCAGCTCCCTGCACTGTTCCAAGTGACTGTGAAGACGAATCAGCTCCTCGTCCACATTGGAACGTTCGGCAAACAGAGCGACTTCCATTCCGAATATATGTTCATCAACAGCAAGCGCCCCTCAGCAAGCGACTCGATGCGCTGCCGCAGACGCTTCCGGTATTCTTCCGGCACGTCTGGAGCGAGCTCGGTCATCTCGCGGTGGAGCAGCTGCAGGCGGTCAAGTCTCTGTTCGATGTCCCTCACCAAAAAGACCCTTCCCTGCCGCGCATTTGCATCAGACCGTCCAACGCTTGCTCAAGACCTTGAAGAAGCGCATCATTCCATAACTTCTGCTGCGCTTCATCCATGGGAAGTCCGCTCGGACTAACAAGAACATCTGGCAGCGACATAATATCCCGCACCGCCAGATCTCCCTTAATTCCGTATGACTTCAAATCCTCGGCAGCCTGCAAATATGCCTTAACCATAGCGTGGTTCAGCACAGCACCCTGGGACTCGCCGTTGTTTTCCTTGTTAATATAAACATCAATCCGTCCGCGACCGATTCGGCTCTGTACCGCCCTTCGAAGCGAATCCTCGAAGCATGCCCATTCACGAGGCATTCGAAAGACGATCTCACAATACCTGTGATTGACAGACTTCAATTCGAAAGAGATATTGTAACCTTGAAAATCGACAACGGATTGCCCATATCCGGTCATGCTCAATGACATCGGAATCACATCCATTACACTATTGTAATTGATAATTATTAATGAAACAAGGGGTCAATCGGCGGCCCGATTTCTCCCAGACATACTCCATTAATTGCACACTCATTTCATAGAACATAAACGGAGTCATCAAGTAGATGCCGTTAAAAAGCTCTGTTGCCACGTCCAGCAGCTCCTTGCCGATCTTGACGCCCATGGCCCGTCCCGCTTCACCTTCAAGCCCGGCCATGCGCATCCGAACTTCGTCCGAAAGCTGAATGCCCGGCACCTCATTGTGCAGGTACTCCGCATTCCGTCCGCTTGCCAGCGGCATGATGCCGATAAAGATTGGAATCTCCAAATGAGCTGTCGCTTCTCTAAGTCTAACCATCAGCTCGGGGTCGTACACAGGCTGCGTCATCACATAATCCGCACCGGAGGCAATCTTCTTCTCCAGGCGTGCAACCGCCTTGTCGAGATGCCGGACATTGGGATTAAATGCGGCCCCGACAACAAACTTGGCTTTTTGCTTGAGCGGCTTGCCCGAGAAGGCAATGCCATCATTCAGTTGTTTGATCATTCGTATGATTTCAAATGAGGTCATGTCATAAACCGAGCTGGAATCCGGCAAGTCTCCGAATCGCGCCGGATCCCCTGTCACGGCCAGCACGTGATCGATGCCAAGAGCATCGAAGCCCATCATATGCGACTGCGTTCCGATAAGATTGCGGTCACGGCAAGCGATATGAATCAAGGGCCGCAGACCTGTGCGCGCCTGTACCAGATGACCGAGCGCCATGTTGCTCATACGCGTTACGGCCAGCGAATTGTCAGCCAGGGTCAAGGCGTCGGCACCGGCTTTTTCAAAGCTTCCGCACCTTTCATGAACTTCGTAATATCCAGATCCCTTGGAGGGTCCAGCTCTACGATAACCGTGTGACGCTCCTTCACGATATCTACGATTGTTGGTTCCCCGCTGCGCTCATAAAACTGCTCTTGAGCCGACTCATGGATCACGATGCGGTTGACCTCAGCCTCTTCAACGACTGGCAGCGGTGAAGGCACGTACCCGGATAAGGCCAAGGAGATTTCTGAAATATGCTCCGGTGTGGTTCCGCAGCAGCCGCCGATAATTCTGGCGCCCCGATCCGCAAACTCCAGGGCCGTCTTGCCGAAATACTCCGGACTCGCGCCATAACGGTATTCTCCGTCCACGTAATCGGCGATCCCCGCATTAGGATAGACCGATGCCGGAAGATTCATAACGCCGTTCAAAGTTTCCAGCGCGCGCATAATGCCGTTAGGATAGGTCCGGCAGTTGAAGCCGATGATGTCCGCGCCTTCCTGGCTGAGGATGCGGTAAGCATCCGGCATCGTGAAGCCGTCCAGCGTACGGGCTATATCCTCGACCGCAAACTGGCAGATTACCGGAATATCACTCAGCATTCGCGCCTGCGCCAACGCCAGCTGCATTTCGTCCACGTCATAGAACGTCTCCAGCAGGATGCCGTCAACGCCTTCCGATATCAGAACCTTCAGCTGCTCTTCGAAGTAACGCTTCAGCTCGCTGGTGGAAATGTTGTTTCTTTTGCCTGCCCGAATGGAGCCCACAGCCCCCACTACGTATCCGTGATTACCAGCAGCTTCACGGGCGATTCTTACACCTGCGCGGTTAATCTCTTCTACCTTCGTCTCCAAACCGTATTTAGACAGTTTGTCGTAGTTGGCAGAGAACGTGTTCGTCTCGATCACCTGAGCACCAGCTTCAACATACTGGCGATGAACGTTCCCGATGACCTCCGGGGAGGTTAAATTCAGTTCTTCATATGATATGCCTACAGGAAATCCCTTTTGATATAAATAAGTACCCATCGCGCCGTCACCGACCAGTACCTGATTCTCCCATGCCTGCCGAAGATCCGGTTTCATCGCGTTTTCCCTCCACCTGACATTTATTTTCAACTAATGTATCATAAAACTCTCATAAAGATAAAGAGACAAAAAGGAGACCTTCCAAAGGCCTCCCTACCGTGTCCACCCCTACAGGACAAACTTTATAAAATGCTAGTTTTTATCTCGCAATCGTACCTAATCGCCAACAGCTGTGCCTTAAATGGCTAACGTTCCTTTATACACGAGCTCGGCTGGGCCTGTCATATAGACATGGTTGTCGTTCTCATCCCACTCGATAAACAAGTCTCCGCCTTTCAGGGATATCGTTGCGCTGCGGTCTGTTGATCCATTCAGCACAGACGATACCAGCGTCGCACATGCGCCCGTTCCACAAGCCAGGGTCGGACCTGCGCCGCGCTCCCATACCCGCATATCCACTTGATCCCGTGAATTCACGGTCGCAAACTCCACGTTAATCTTTCTCGGGAACAGCGGATGCACCTCCAGCTTAGGTCCCCATGTACCCAGATCAAAGTTAACAGCATCGTCAACATAAATCACGCAATGCGGATTACCCATGGATACTGCAGTGAAACGGAACTCCCGGCCGTCCACCTCAACGGGATGATCCACAACCGGGTTGAGATCAATGGTTGTTGGCACACTCAGTCCATTCAGTACAGGCTCGCCCATGTCTACCCGCACACTGCTCACTTGACCATCCTGCACCGTAAGGCGAACCTGCTGCACTCCGGCACCGATGGTTTCTATCGTTATCTCCTCACGGTTGATATGCCCGTGATCATATACATACTTCGCGACACAGCGAATAGCGTTGCCGCACTGCTCGGCTTCGGAGCCGTCCGAGTTCATAATTCGCATCATGAAGTCCGCCTTCCGGGAAGGCAATATATATACAAGTCCGTCAGCACCGATACCGAAGAAGCGATGGCACAGCTTCACAGCCTGTTCGGACGCATCATTAGGAAGTTCCTGTTCACCGTATACAACAACGAAGTCGTTGCCAAGTCCGTGCATTTTCGTAAATTCCATAGTAAAAACCCATCTCCTCTGCAATTGCTACGCTTGTGCATAGTTTATCGCAGAAGGGATGGGCCATCCATTCATTTTACGCCGAAATATTTGCACTCTTCGTCATCATGCTGCGGCGGTTGCGATTCCGTCTGCCTCCCCACACGCTTCCCGCCCCCATCAGGAACGTAGGGATCCCGGCAGCCACGAGCGTAAGCGCCCATTCCTTCAGACCGAGCGGAACCGTTTTGAAGATCGGCTGAAGCGCCTCGATGTACATCACGCCAAGCATCAGTAAGATCGAGGACAGCACGGCCAGCACCAGGGCTTTGTTCTGGAGCGGATTGCGGTGGAAAATCGACCGCGAGCTGCGGCAGTCAAACACATGGATCAGCTGTGCCATGACGAGTGTAGCAAAGGCAACGGACTGCGCTTTGGCCAGCTGGGCGGGATCGTTTGGCGCAATGCGCAGCGTGACCCAGAAGGCGCCGAGTGTACACAGGCCGATCAATATGCCGCGGCTGATGATTTTCCAGCCAAGACGTCTTGCAAAAATATTTTCCTTGGCTCCCCGCGGTTTGTGCTCCATCAGATCCTTCTCCGGCTGATCCACGCCAAGCGCCATTGCCGGGAGGCCGTCGGTGACCAGGTTCACCCACAAGATCTGGATCGGAACAAGCGGAAGCGGCAGGCCCAGCATCATGGCAAAAACATCGTCAGAATTTCACCAACATTGGAAGCAAGCAAATAACGGATGAATTTACGGATGTTCTCATAGATGCTACGCCCCTCCTCGATCGCCGAAACAATCGTGGAGAAATTGTCGTCGCTGAGCACCAGTGACGAAGCTTCTTTGGTTACATCTGTTCCGGTAATCCCCATTGCAATCCCGATATCCGCTGCCTTGATCGCGGTGCATCATTCACGCCGTCTCCCGTCATGGCAACTACATGCCCTTTGCGCTGAAGCGACTTGACGATACGGAGTTTATGTTCCGGCGATACACGGGCATAAACAAAGGTCTGATCCACCTTCGCATCCAGCTCCTTGTCATCCAGCCGGGCCAGCTCTTGACCCGACATCGACAGACCGTTCCTTGGAAGGATGCCAAGCTGGGCGGCGATTGCTTCTGCCGTTGTCCGGTGATCGCCCGTTATCATCACGGTCTTGATGCCCGCACGGCGGCAAGTCGCAATCGCATCGCGCACTTCGCGGCGCGGCGGATCAATCATCCCTGCCAGTCCAACAAAAATAAGCTGGCTCTCCGCCTCCTTCTCCGTTTCGGGCTTATCGTAAGAACGCAGATCCCGATACGCCAGGCCAAGCACGCGCAGTGCATCGGAAGCCATGCCTTCATTGGCTGCAAGAACCTTCTGACGGAGCGTCCCCGTGAGCGGGACGATATTGCCGTCCCACATTATATAGGTACAGGCATCAAGCAGGACATCCGGGGCGCCCTTCGTACACAACAAGCGTCCGCCCTGATGGTTGACGATGACAGACATCAGCTTCCGTTCCGAATCAAACGGGAACTCTTTATCTCTTTGATAGACAGAGTTCAGGCTGCTCCGGTTTAATCCCATTTTGGACGATAGCGTCAGCAGCGCTCCCTCTGTCGGGTCCCCTTTTAGTTCCCAGGCAGCGGCTGCTTTCTTCCTTGCTCTTCCGCTTGTTCCGCATTTCTTCCTGCACGTTCTCATAAATCTCGGCATTGTTGCACAGCCCGCTAATTTGCAGCAGCCTGCGCAGTCCCTGATCCGATCTCAGTTCAACAGGCTTGCCTCGGTGGAGGATCTGGCCCGTCGGGTCATAACCTTGTCCAGTTACTTCCAATGACCTACCTCCCAGCCAGACTTGGGTCACTGTCATTTTGTTCTGTGTAAGCGTTCCGGTTTTATCTGAGCAGATCACGGACGCGCATCCAAGCGTCTCCACGGATGGCAGCTTGCGCACAATCGCTTTGCGTTTAATCATCCGCTGCACGCCCAGTGCGAGGGCAATGGTTACGATCGTAAGCAGACCTTCAGGTATAGCGGCAACCGCGAGGCTGACACCTGCGAGGAACATGCCCGCAGCAGGCTGTCCATGCAGAATGCCTGCAAGAACGACCAGAATCGTCAGGCCTAACGACACGCCGATCAAAATTTTGCCAAGCTGCTCCAGGCGATGCTGTAGTGGAGTCTCCTGGGATTCCGTATTCTGGATCAGATCGGCGATTTTGCCCATCTCCGTGTCCATTCCTGTGCGGATGACAACGCCCTTGCCTGTGCCTCGGGCCACCATCGTGCCCATAAATCCGATGTTCTTGCGGTCACCCAGCGGAACATCCGCATCGCTTATCGGCTCGGCATGTTTGTTAACCGAGGGATTCTCCGGTTAATGCCGATTCCTCGACGCTGCAGCTGCTGATTTCGAGCCAGCGAACATCGGCCGGAATCCGGTCGCCGCTCTCGACCAGTACCACATCGCCCGGCACGAGCTCTTTTGCCGCAAGCTGAACCACTTTCCCGTCCCGAATCACCCTGGACGTAGGTGCGGACAGCTGCTTTAATGCCCGGAGCGAGCGTTCTGCTCTAAACTCCTGAACGAAGCCAAGAATCCCGTTGATCAGAATGATGGCTACAATCGTTACAGCATCCAGATACTCGCCCAGCAGGCCGGACACCAGGGTGGCTCCAAGGAGCACCAACACCATGAAATCCTTAAATTGATTCAAGAACAGAACAAATGGAGAAATTTTAACGCCCTCGGAGAGCTCGTTATAGCCGCTTTTTTCCGTCTCTCCCCGGCCTCCTCTTCCGTGAGGCCCTGCTGCGGACGCACTTGCAGCACCTGCTGCAATTCTTCCATATCCATCTGGTGCCATTGCTTTTGTTCCATGCTTCCATTCCCTCCCGGTTGTTTTGCAAGTTCCGGCGGATGACAGCTTTTCCACCCTTTCTACGTAAATGTATTCGGACAGGTCCTGAATTATCACAGAAGGGGCCTTAAGTTTTTGAGGGAAATATGGCATCATAGAGAAGTACGATTAGGAAGGGTAACAGACAGATAGGAGAATGAATGATGGCATTAGACGGTATTGTCACACGCGCAATCGTGCATGAGCTTCAATCATGCCAGGGTGCGCGGATCAATAAAATATATCAGCCGAACGATCGGGACATCGTCCTTCATATGCGCACAAAACAAGGAAATGCCAAGCTGCTGCTATCGGCCAACCCTACATATCCCCGGGTGCATCTGACACAGGAGACGTTTGTGAATCCGGCAGAAGCCCCGATGTTCTGCATGGTCCTGCGCAAGCATTGCGAGAGCGGCATCATCGAGGACATCCAGCAGGTCGGCATGGAACGGATTATTCATATTACGATCCGTCAGCGTGACGAGCTCGGGGATATATCTTCCAAAAAATCATCATCGAGCTAATGGGCAGACACAGCAACATTATTTTGCTCGATCCCGCAAGCGGCACCATTCTGGACGGCATCCATCACGTAACCCCGTCCATCAGCAGTTACAGAGTGGTTATGCCCGGGTTCTCCTACACGAATCCGCCGGAGCAGCACAAACTTAATCCGCTGGAAACCGGGCAGGAAGCTTTCCGGGAAGCTTGTTTGATGAGTGAGGAGCAAGCCGTTCCGTGGCTCGTAGGGACATTCAGCGGTCTAAGCCCTCTGGCAGCCCAGGAGATAACCCACCGCACGGGCGCTCATGCATCTGCCGAAGAGGAAACGGAGAAGGACTGCGGCAGCCTGTGGAGCACATTCGACGAGATCATGGAATTAGTTCGGAGCCATCAATATACCCCGGTTACAGGCCTGAATGGTAAGGGAAATCGGTCTTCTCCGTCATTCCGTTAAGCCTCCTGGCAGGAGAAGCCGCAACCTACGACTCCGTCAGTCAATGCTTGGAGGATTATTATGGTGATAAAGCGCAGCGGGATACGGTTAAGCAGAAGGTCAGCGACCTGCTTCGGTTCCTCCAGAATGAACGAACCAAGAACATCAAGAAGCTGAATAACCTGAATGCCGATTTGGAGGAAGCTGATGCAGACCGGTATCGCATCTATGGCGAGCTGCTCTTCGCCTCGCTGCATCAGATTCAGAAGGGAGACCGGGAAGCAAAGCTGACCAACTTCTATGATGAGGACCAAGCTTCCGTTACCATTCCACTGGATCCGCTTTTGACTCCATCGGACAATGCGCAGCGTTATTTTAAAAATACAACAAATACAAAAACAGCCTCGCCGTCATCGATGAGCAGCTGATTAAGACCCGTGAAGAGATTGATTATATCGAAAACCTGCTGCAGCAGCTGGCGCACGCTTCCTTGAACGATATCGACGAAATACGCGACGAGCTGATTCAACAGGGATATTTGAGAGATCGAAACCGCAAAGCCAAGAAAAAGAAAAAATGACAAGCCGACGCTGCATGTCTATACTTCATCCGAAGGTGTCGAGCTCTACGTTGGCAAAAACAACCTTCAGAACGAATATGTGACCAACCGTCTCGCATCCTCCAATGATACATGGCTGCACACCAAGGATATTCCAGGCTCTCACGTCGTCATCCGAAGCAGTGATTACGGTGACGCCACGCTGCAGGAAGCGGCTCAGCTTGCCGCTTATTACAGCCAGGCTAAAGAATCGAGCAGCGTGTAGGTCGATTACACACTCATTCGACATGTTCGCAAGCCGAATGGTGCCAAGCCCGGATTTGTCATCTATGACAATCAGAAAACCTTGTTCGTCACACCGAACGAGCAGCAGATCAAGGCCCTGCCCAATTCGGTGAAAAACAACCGAAATTAATACAAGCTCAAACACAGTGGCATCGCTACACAAAGAAACGGGTACCCTGGCAGATCAACTGACCTGCCAGGGTACCCGTTTATGATTTAGCTTGATATGGTTCGCGCCTGCTGAAGCTGTTCCAGCACCTGCATAGGCACCTGCCGACTGCCGATATCCCCATGAAATACCTGGCCCTGCCTCTCGCCATGATAATCCGATCCGGCTGTGACGATTAAGCCGTATTCCTTGGCCATTGCCAAATAGCGCAGCTCATCCGGGGCTTCATGATCGGAATGATAAACCTCAATTCCCTTAAACGCAGCCGCTTGGATTACCTCTCTTACCAATCCATCGTCACCGTACAGCCCCGGGTGCGCAAGCACCGACTCCCGCCTCGCGAATCCATTCGCAGGCCTCCTTCGGATGAATTCGCAGCTGAGGGACGTAGGCCGCTGCGCCTTGCGCTAGATAACGATCAAAGGCATCCCTCAGATGGAGGGCATGTCCTTTCAAAACCAGCGCATCCGCAATATGCGGGCGCCCGATGCTCTCATCAGGCTCAAGCTGCCGTCCCAAACCCTTGATTACTTCCTCCATCGTAAGCTCAATTCCCAGCTCCTGAAGTTTATCTATGATGCGCGCATTGCGTTGTTCCCTTGTTCGTCGCAGCTCTGCCATACGTTCAAGAAACACGGGATCCCGGTAATCTACATAATAGCCAAGGACATGTATATCCGTTCCTCCGGCCATGGTGCTGATTTCCACGCCCGGAACGACAACCATGTTCAATCGTTCTCCCGCCTGCAACGCCTCCTCGACGCCAGCCACTGTGTCATGATCCGTTATTGCCAGCGCTCCCAGTCCCCGCTCGAAGGCAAGCTGCACATTCTCTGAGGGACGATTCATTCCATCCGATGCCTGGGTGTGGGAATGAAGATCACAGCCCATCCGCTCCGTCGTTTGGTCCATCCTGCTCCATCTCCTTTCTTTGCTGCCAGTTCCGATATGCCTTTGCCTAGCGCTGACGCTCCCTTAGATAGGACAGAAACGTTATGGCTGACATGGGCAGCAGCGCTGAACGCAATTGTATCGAATAAAAGTTCCGTTTAAACGAGGCATCGGCAATATCAATCATTTTGACTAAACCGAGCGCAGTTTCATGTTTGACCGTTGAGATCGACAGCATCGTAATGCCGAGGTCTTCCTCTACGGCCGATTTCACCGCCCCTGTGCTGCCAAGCTCCATTACCGTTTGTATGCTCCCGGGGTCAAACCCCGCTCCAGCAGAACATCCTCCATGACCTGCCGGGTCCCCGATCCCTTCTCGCGAAGGACAAACGGATAGGCCAGCACTTCCTCCAGATAGATTTTGTCTTCCCTTGCCGCCAGTGGATGCCCTGAGGGTACAATCAGTTTGAGCTCATCCTCCATGACCGCATCGAGCACCATATCCGGATGTTCCACCGGGGCTTCAATCAACCCGAAATTCAATTGGTGGCTTGCGATTTCCTCAAGAATCTGCGTGGTGTTCATCACTTTAAGCATAATGGATATGTCCGGATACTCCCGTCCAAAAGGACCCAGCAAACGGGGCAGAACATACTCTCCGATGGTCAGGCTCGCCCCGAGCTGCAGCCTTCCCTGAAGTTTGTTCGAGAAAGCGGCCATCGCCGCATCCGTTTCCTGAGACAGCTCCAGACTCCGTCGTGCAAAAGGAAGCAGCGTCATCCCTGCCTCGGACAATTCCATGCGTTTGGTGGAACGATTAAGAAGCTTTGTCCCGAAGTATTCCTCCAGCGCTTGCACCTGCATCGTCACGGTTACTGACTCATGTGGAGCGCCTGCGCGGCAGCGGAAAAGCTCCCCGCTCGGCGACCGTGTAAAAATATGTAGCTGATGAAAGTTCATAACATCGGTTCCCCTCTCGCTGCCTCTCTTGTTTTATCATTGTAACGGATCACAGCAGCGCATACAAAAAGACATCCGCGCTTACGCTCGCATGCCACATCATGAATTATGGTTCATCTCTATTTACGCTTACGGCTGTTCTTGATCAGTGTCATACGACGCGAATGGCGAAGCCATGAGTAATAAGACTTCAAATCACGAAGCTCAATGGTTTCAGACATACGTCCCAGAAAAGTTACAATGATCATCCGATGCAGTGGATTGCCAATCAGATCACGCTCATGCTCCAGCTCCGAAAACTCCGCCACAACAACCAGGTCGTCATCAATCAGATAGACGTCCTGTTCGTTACGATAATACGGCACGATCCGGTCCTGCTTCAGGCATTCCCACATCCAGGTTCCGATCTCCTCATGGGATGTGTCATTGCCCTCCACCCGGTCTGTATAACGGCTCTTCGCATGGTTGGTAATCACGATGTCGGCTACCTTTTTATCATTTAACGTAATATAAAACGGCTCATAGGTGCTCCACCGCTCAGTCCCTTTGTCGCGCATGGAATATCACTCTCCACCAAATGGGTCTTTGTATCTATGTATATATACCCAACATATTACATCATTCCACTAGTATTCACAAGATTGAAACATCGTTTCTTGTGAACAATCACCGAAAATTTAGAAAAAGCTCTAGTTGTATCCTGTGTGGGAAGGTGCAACGTCATATGGAATGATGGACCAATTAAAGTGTAAATTGTACCGTATTTATACTATTTTATCAAACAAGATTCCGATTTATGCCAATCTATCGTCCCCATTCCATAATAAACTTTGCGCAGTGGAGGTGAGCGATGGAATTTCCATAAAAAGCGAAAGCTGCAAACTTCTGACATACTTATACAAAAAAGCGGCCCCCGGGAAGGGGCCGCTTTACGCTCATCCGCCAACTATGCGATTACCGTTGACTTCAAAGTCCGGTACAGCCTGTGGGCTAGGGGCCGTAAAACTTCGCCTTGTCCGGCCCTTTGCTGCTGTACTCCGTCTTAATCTCATTCCGGTAGGAGCGCTCGATCTTACGAACGTAGGACAATCTCCGGATGTTCTTCATTGTCTCTTCGGCACGGTCAGCGTTGACGTACATGACAACATAATGCATACGACGTGATATATAATGTACGCTGCCGTATTTCTCCAAGTTCCTTGCTGCCTTTACATCGCTGACCCATATAATAAAACCTCCGTTCAGCCAACATCCTAAGCTCCTCGCCTCACTTTCATCTCTATCTCTAGTGTGTGCCTCTTATCCGCAGGAACAAGCTCCGCCGCTGCCGCATCCCTTCTTCGGAAGAGGATCATTGCCCGGAACCTTGATGCTCTCGGAGACCGAAAAAGCAATTCTCTCCGACATCGAGTGCAGCAAATCGTCCAGATTCTTCTCGGCCTGCTTGAACCGTGCGACAGGCTCGTACGCCTCCAGCTCGGATTCCACTGCGGCTACTTCATCCTTCGCCGAATGATAATTCGGGTGGAAGTGACCGAACCGCTGAGTCTCATCAAACAGTTCTTTCTTGGATTCAAGCTTTCTGATCAAAGCCTGGATCGTCGGATCACTCTCTACTTCCTGCTTCCAATATAGATAATCCGCCACTTCGACGGAAGCATTAATCATGTCGCCTATTTCATAGGCATAGGTGAGCACCTCGGCCATATCGACCGTGTTTAATTCCGATACGCTCATGAACTCATCCCGCTTTTCTATTAGTTTGGCCCACACCTGGGTGGAGTGGACTCTTTTATCATAGCATAACGCTCGCATCTTAAGAAGGGGAAATTCAAACGCTTTTACGGAACGACAAGCCGCATTTCCTTCCATTCCCTTCACCTAACTGCACGGTACTCCCCATCTTTTCCGAATCCGGTTCGTATAGCGCACCCGAAATTTTCCATGGCTGGCGTTCAAGCTGAAACGGAATAAACTCCATGCGGCTGCCATCGATCGCTATCTCTAATTTGGCTGACAACTCAAGTGCCTGCTCCATCATTTGCTTCGCCGTCGAGCTGTGATACGATCGCCAATCCCGCGTCCACATCACAGGAATATGATTCAGGTCCGGAACGATCGAAACTCTATCCGGAACGCAATCATCCAGCTCAAGAACAAACTCCCTGCGCGCAGGGAGCATCAATCCGCAGGCTGGATTGCACACATAACGAGCCGCATGGTAACGATTATCCGATCCGTCGCAGGCCAAGACTTCGACTCTTTCCTTCAGGGTTATGCCCGCCTGTGGTAAGTTCTCCGGATTCCACGATCTTTCAGTATCCTTGCCCCACTGACATAGCGCAGCCTGCACGTTCTCCGGTACCCCCGTCCCCGCATGCTCCTTAAGGAAGGACAGTATCTTTTCCGGTCCCATTCCTACTTCCGCTGCCTGTGCCACAGAGTCTCTGGTCAGACGGTAAACCGTCATAAGATCATCCGAGATGCGTTCCGTGCACATGGCAGCCGTATATTTAACCGTATAAGACACATCTGGCGGGATCAATATTTCAAAATCCGGTTGGATAAAGAACTGCCCTTCCACGGGATGATTGCGGTTCCCCCACTCAGCAAAGCTGATGGATCCATACGCCATCTAAAATGCAGCCTGCCTTCTTCATCGACTCCAAGATCGGTGTACCCGCACCCGGTCAGCAGCCGTACCCATGGAGCAGCATCCTCCACCGACAAGCTCTGTGCCTTGGACACATCCCTTTCGGGCCGATCCATGCTGCTTGCCAGCAGCTGATCAACGGCAAACCAGATGCCTCTGGTTAGAGAAGAATCGCATATCCGCCAGGTAAAATGCTGATATTCCGCTTGATTCGGAACATAGCGCTCCATCATGTTAAGAAGCGCTAATCGGTCCATCGCTTCACGCGGAAGTGTCAGCCAATGCTGCAATGCGGCCGTGTTTGCCTTCAGTGAGCCCTGCACCGGAGCTGCCAGCTCAAACGCGAGCAGCAGATCCAATATAACCGCGACATGAGGAGGGTAAGCTTCATCATGGGCATAACGGAGAAGAAGTCCCTCCACGTCGGACGGTGTTAGTTCTGCCACGCTACCAAGCCTCTGAATATGCTTCTTATGCAGAACCCCTTGCTTAGGTCATAGCTGCGTGATGCTTGGCAATATATACGAGTACATTGAACAGATCGACTGTGATGCCACTCCTGCCTTCCTGCAGCAGCTTCACGGCTGTCGCGGTAAGCGGTTCAGGCTTCAGATGACAGAAAGCCTCCTGAAGCGTCTGCAGCTTGTCAAAAGGGATAAAGTACAGCCTCTCGCTCCATCCTTTTTGACCGCCTGGACCCAGCCCTGCTGCCGCAAGGATACAAATGCGAGCTGCACCTCCATCCCGCTTAGACGCTGAACATGCATGGAGCGCAGCCTGTCGTCGTCAAAGCTCTGTCCCGCAAATCGGCGCCAGATGTGTTGGAGAACCGAACGCTCCTTCGGATGAAGCTGGTCTAAACTGCAGCGTCCCGCGCTGTTCTGCTGGTCCGTCATCTCCAGGAAGCCTCCTTCCCGCGAGATAATTCGAACCGGGAAGTCCCCGAAATCCCGCGCAGATCAACAGAACCCGGAGGCTTCGCCAGAACCGTGTGATATGCATACCCCTGCTCAATCAAGAACAGCTGCCTCCGTATGGCAAATATCTCCTCCCGGCTATCCTCCGAGACTACTGCATAAAAATAAGCCCGGTTCTCCCCTTGCTTCGGCCGCAGCAAGCGTCCGAGCCGCTGTGCCTCCTCCTGCCTTGAACCATAGCTGCCCGAAACCTCGATCGCAACGGAAGCATCCGGCAAGTCCACTGCGAAATTAGCCACTTTAGAAACGACAAGCACGCGCACGTCTCCTTCCCGAAACGCCTTATACCATTCATTCCGCTGATCCTGCGCCATCTGTCCCGTAATGAGGGGTGCATCCAGTTGCCGGGCAATAGTATTGAGCTGATCCAGGTATTGGCCGATGACCAAGATTTGAGCTCCTTTGTGTAAATCCACGAGCTGCTTTACAACTAGCAGCTTGGACGGATTCTCGGCCGCCAGCCGATACTGCTCCCTCTTGCCTGCAGCCCCGCAAGCTTCTTTGAGTTCTTCCGGCATCGGCACCTTCATCTCAACGCAGTCCACCGAGGCAATCCAGCCCTGTTCCTCCAGCCGTTTCCACGGCATTTCATACCGTTTGGGACCGATCAGCGAGAACACGTCATGCTCCCGTCCATCCTCCCGAACCAATGTGGCCGTCAGGCCAAGCCTGCGTGTTGCTTGAATATCGGCCGTTGCACGGAACACCGGAGCAGGAAGAAGATGAACCTCATCATAGATGATCAAACCCCAACGGCGTTCGTTAAACAGCTTCATATGCGGCTGCTCATCGTCCTTTCCCTGGCGATGAGTCAAAATTTGATAGGTGGCTACCGTGACCTACCGAACATCCTTGCGCTGACCGGAATATTCACCAATGTCATCGACAGACAGCGACGTTTTGTGTAACAGCTCGGTGATCCATTGTCTGACAGACGTTGTGTTGGAGGTAAGGATCAGCGTCTCACACTGCAGCTCGCGCATGGCAGCCATGCCGATCACCGTCTTTCCGGCTCCGCAGGGCAGCACGAGCACCCCGTTGCCTCCTTCACCGCCGATATCCCTGAAGGATTCCACAGCTTTCTGCTGATACTCGCGAAGCTTGAATTCTTGACTACCCGGTCTCACAACCATGGAATGATCAGCTTCTTCCGGCAACTCTCCGCTCGATTCCTCACTTCTTCTCGTATCCGGTCGTTCTCCCGTCCAGAAGATGTTCAAATATTGTCCATCCAGATATCCCGCATGATCCAGAACAGGATAGCCAAGCCGGGTCAGCTCCTGTTTTAATACGCCACGGCGGCCAGCAGATACCTCTGCCTCGTTCGGCGAAATAAACTGCACCCCGATCTCCACCAGGGAGTGCTTGGACTTCAGTTCCTGCATCACGGATTCCTCCTCACTGCGCAGGAGCAAGGAATGCTCAAGCATTGGATGCGGAAGCAGCGACAACTGCCCGTAGCGGCCAACGATCCGTCCAACCTCTTCCAGAAGCGCTGCTTAGCACGTCCCACCTTGACAGCGATTGGAGACTCGAGCAAATCATCTCTGCCGTCATTCCCGCGGCGGCGGCATTCCACAACGTCAACGGGGTCAAACGATATGTATGAAAAGTTGCAGGACTTTTGATCAAATCCGCATAGTGCGCCAATTGTTCGCGTGCGGCCTCAAATTCAGCATGCGTGGTTTCAAGAAGTATGGTCCGATCCCGCTGGACAATGCATGGTTTGTTGTGCACCATTTTTCCCTCCTCGTATCATATGGATCTCCGTTTTCCATAGCTGAGCTAAAAGAAGCCCACATCCAATGTCATGGATCTGAACTTCCCCTATGATTTATAGGATTTCCAAAATACGAGGGTTCATGCGCTATGAATGCGATTTTCTATGGTTCTATTCCCCATTCTGATAGCTCGATACCATTTCTATCAGCAGCTTCGCCCCGTAACGCATCGCATCTTCATCAAAGTCAAACATCGGATGATGGTGAGGATAAATCGCCTGCTTATCCGGGTTACCCGCCCCCACGAAAATAAAGCAGCCCGGGATCTCTTGCAAATAGTAAGCGAAATCCTCTGCAGGCATTAATTTAGGAGAGACCATCACCTGCTCCGCTTCGAATACCTTGGGTGCCGTCCGAAAGAAACGCGCGGTTTCTGCTTCATCATTTACGACGGTAGGATAGCCGACGAGATATCGAACCGATGCCTCTGTGCCATAGGTTTCCGAAACCGTCCGGGCCATATGCTCGATCCGCTCCCGGATCAAAACCCGGGTATGTTCGTCGAATGTGCGAACCGTTCCGGTGATCCGGCAAGTGGAGGCAATCACATTTTGCGCCGTCCCTGCTTGAAAGGTTCCTACCGTAACAACGGCTGGCTGAAGCGGGTCAACGGTACGGCTTACGATCGTCTGGAGCTGCATGACAAGCGCTGCACCCACCAAGGCATCAGCCGTAACATGCGGCATCCCGCCATGTCCTCCGCGCCCTGTAATATCAATGAAGAACTCGTCTGCCGCTGCCATCAGCGGACCTGGCGCACTGGCTGCCGTCCCTACGGGGAACGGCGACCACAGGTGAAGTCCATACGCCACGTCGGCTCCTTCAAGCGCTCCATCCTTGATCATCTCCACGGCTCCGCCGGGACACACTTCTTCCGCAGGCTGGAACATAAACCGAATCTCACCCTGAACCTCTTCCGGATACGTACTGTAATATGCCGCAGCACCGAGCAGCATGGAGGCATGACCATCATGTCCGCAAGCGTGCATAACCCCTTGAACCTTGGATTTGTATTCACAGCTTTTACCGTCTTCAATCGGCAGTGCGTCCATATCGGACCGCAGCACCACGGTCTTGCCGGGTTTATCCCCTTTTAGAATGCCTATAACACCATGCCCGCCTACGTTCGTCTTGACCTCCAGACCCAACTCCTGAAGCCGGGACGTTATAAATGCTGAAGTTTCTTTCTCCTGGAACGAAAGCTCCGGGTTCATATGTAAATGACGCCGCCATTCCACCATCCGTGGAAACCACTGCTCCCAAAAACTTCCTTCGTCAAGTTGAATCATCCTCTCCCCGCTATTATTACGGCTTAATCGATCGCAAGAAATCCGTAAAGCTTACTTAACAGCAGTCCATGCCCGACCATCGCATCCATATGGCTGCCCTCCTTCATCTTGCGATACACCTCCCTGAGCGGAACCCACACAGCTGTCACATCTTCGTCATCCTCTTGATTCGACTCCTTCTTCCCGGACACCTTCAAATCGTCGGTGAAATAATAATGCACGCAGCGGTTAGCCAGGGAAGCCATTGGATAAGCGCAACTCATATAGGTCAGATCCTTGCAAAGAACACCCGCTTCTTCCTCAAGCTCCCGCTTTACGGCCAGCGCGCATTCCTCCCCGGCTTAACCGTCCCGCCCGGGAGCTCCCACGTGATTTCATTAACCGCTTCACGATGCTGACATACCAACAATAAACAGCCCTGATGAACAGCCACCACCGCCGCCGATTCCGGAATCTGGTCCATCACAACAATTTCCTTCTGCGTGTTTTCTTCCACTGCGTAATAATCCGTGCGGTAAACGATGCGATTCATAGGTAATTTCCACCCTTCATCTGAATTGAAGCCCTATGAATATATAACCACTGGAATGGAAAGCGTACATTTCACAGCGTTTTCACTTTCTTTTATTCTAACAGAAAAGAAGAATGCCTGTCGTTATCAAAATCTCTTCTGGATAAAGGTCTCAAATGAAGCGTGACGGGCGCTTCAGGCTTGCACAAGTTCCTGAAACATACTATCATATTAAAGAACTTTGCAAGGACTATTAAGGGGTTACGACCACATGATTTTCGAAAATACAGGCTTGGACGGATTGCACAGTGATTTAGCTTACCTTGACGAATGTGCTGAGAAAGTTGGTTTCATTCGTTGGCAGTGGGAATACTACCGTGCTACATATGACTTGAAAATCGAAGATAAAAAAATCAGGCTGAGTACTTCTTGCGCATGAACACCCGTGCGGTTGAAGGCAAGCTCGAAAAACCGGATACCATCCTCAAAATCGAAGCGGTATACCTGGGTAAAGCTACGTTCCCGCACGGACTTGAGTATGAATCCATGGCTCCTCAGCCTGTTATGAATGTGGCAACCAAGAAGCTTCAAGAGCTCAAAGCTCTTCTGGAAGCGTAAGGTCGAACATTATGAATACGACCAAACCTCAGCCGAAGAGAGGGACGCCTGATTTTCAACTGCTGATCCTTACCTTGCTGTTAGTGGGATTCGGACTGATCATGGTGTTCAGTTCCAGCTCCAGCTTGGCCGTTTTCAATGAAAAATTTAATAACGATCCACTGCATTTTACGAAACGGCAAGTCGCATTTGCGGTCCTTGGCACGTTGGTTATGTTTGTCACGATGAACATCAACTACAAGAAATTCAAGAAGCTCTTTATTCCGGTGTTTTTCTGACACTGATTCTGTTGATTCTTGTGGTCATCATCGGCTCAGCCACCAACGGAGCCACAAGCTGGTTCAACTTGGGGAAACTTGGCATTCAGCCGACCGAGCTTGCCAAAATTGCGACCATTGTCTATCTGGCAGCGCTGATCACCAAAAAGGGGAACGAATCCGTCAGTGGAAGGGCGGTTTCTTCCCGTACTCATTATTGTGGGGATCGTTGTTAGCCTTATCATGCTCCAGCCGGATTTAGGCTCCTGCTTCATTCTGGTCGCTACCAGCGGCCTGCTGATCTATGCAGGCGGAGCCAGCCTCAAGCATATTCTTGGCTGTATCTCGCTGGTTGTGCTCGGTTTGGCGCTGACACTGGGTATCGGATCGCTCTTTAACTCCGGCGGTGATCAGGAGCAGGCCTCCAAGAACTATAAAGTGGGCCGTATCGAGGCTTTCATGGATCCGTTCCAAGATGAATCAGACACTGGCTACAATTTGGTTCAATCGCTGATTGCTATCGGTCAGGGTGGTCTTACCGGGGTAGGTTATGGAGAAAGTGTGCAGAAGCTGCATTACCTGCCGAATCCCTACAATGACTTTATCTTCTCCGTCATCGGTGAAGAATTCGGCTTTATCGGAACCGCCATCTTCCTGCTGCTCTATCTATATTTCATACTGCGGGGAATCATTGTTTCACTTCGCTGCTCGGATCCGTTCGGGACGTTAACAGGTGTTGGAATTATGGGACTCATCGCCATCCAGGCATTCATCAACATCGGCGGAGTGACCAATACCATTCCGATTACCGGTGTTACCCTTCCGTTCATCAGTTATGGCGGATCTTCGCTGCTGGTAATGATGCTGAGTATGGGCATTGTGCTCAGCATATCCAGAGACAGCAACCGTCCGATGAAAGAGGAGCAGGTTAAATCCGTAATTAAAAAGACTACCGGGCAACCGTGTAGTCTTTTTCTTCATTTTTCATTGTTTGCGGGGAAGTAACCCCTAGGATTCGTCTTATTTTGCTCGAAACTGAATATCGTCGATTTCATCGTCTTTAAATGCTACACCTTCGACCTTCACGTTTACCTCAACCACACGAAGCCCTGTCATGCTCTCCACTGCTTCGCGGACATTCTGTTGAAGCATGCGGCACACTTCATGTATAGGTGTCTCATAGAGCACGATAATCCGCAGATCGATCGCAGCTTCCAGCTGCCCTACTTCTACCGTAACACCTTTTTGCACATTTTTGCCGCTCAGTCGCTTAGCCCAGCCTTCTGACAATCCACCGGACATTGCTGCAATACCTGGGGTTTCCAAGGCAGCCAATCCGGCAATTTTCGAGACGACATCATCCGAAATTCGAATCAAACCGTTATCCAGTTGAAGTTGTTCCGTCATGCCATATCCTCCTTCACCTCATTATCCGTTATTGTAAATGGTAACGGACCTAAAAGCAAATGCTCACTTCGCAAAAGCCGGATAATTTTTCAAAAAATTGGGTATATTGTAAAAAGTAATACGAGAATCGTCGTTTGGACTCGTATAGAACTTATCATTACATAAACCAAAGGTAGGTGCAGGTTATGAAAAAGTGGTTGAATCCCTCGCTTCTCATCTTTACCTTTCTGCTGAGCGCGCTTGGGCACTTTGCGAATTGGAATTTCACGCTCCAGTTTATTTTGTCTTCCATTTCGGTTATTTTTGTGGTGGCTTTCTGGGCAGGGCAACCGAAAGTGTTGCGCATTACGCCGGTCAGCGGCTCGGGGGTTCCTCAACGCCACCTTCGGAAATGCGGCGGAGCTGATCATCGCAATCCTTCTGATCAAAGAAGGTTTGTACGATATGGTCAAGGCAAGCATCATGGCTCCATTATCGGCAACCTGCTGCTCGTGTTGGGTCTCAGCCTGTTTGCCGGAGGACTGAAGTTTAAAATCCAGAAATACAACGTGACGCTGGCGGGCCTGAATGGATCACTGATGACGCTGGCCATCATTGCGCTATTTGTCCCTGCCGTCTTTCTGAACACCCACTCCATTACGGAGGGACAAACCAAAACGCTCAGCCTCATTGTCGCGGGAATTCTAATTGTGGCTTACCTCGCATGGCTTGGGTTCTCGATGATCACGCATAAAAATTATTTAGCGGATGTCAGTGATGATCATCATCAGGATGCGCTGCCGCACGAGCACGGTCCCACCTGGTCCAAGAAACGCTCGATTCTGTTCCTTGTGGTTGCAACCGTCATGGTTGCGTTTGTAAGCGAATGGCTTGTCGGAGTGCTTGAGCCGATCAGCCATGAGTACGGTCTCAGTGAGCTGTTTATCGGGGCATTCCTTGTGGCCATTATCGGTAACGCGGCCGAGCACAGTGCAGCCATCATGCTCGCCATGAAGAACAAGATCGGTGCTGCGGTTGAAATTGCCGTTGGCAGCAGCCTGCAGATTGCCTTGTTTGTTGCTCCGGTGCTTGTCTTCATCAGTTTCTTTCTCGGCAATACAATGGATCTCGTGTTCACCACGCTCGAGCTGGTTGCAATCGGCGTCGCCGTATTCATTGCAAGGTCCATCACGCAGGATGGAGCCTCTAACTGGTATGAGGGCCTTCTGCTGATCGCTGTATATGTAATTTTAGGCGTCTCTTTCTTCATGGTATAGGCACAGCCACATAAGGGAAGCCGCAGCCCCGGTATGAATGCAAGAAAAACCGCATGCCAAAAAACGCATGTCGTGTGGGCGCGACATGCGTTTCTCTATGTATGCGCCTGTACAAGTACAGGCTATTTGGATTGATTCATTGCTTCGTACAGGAGCGCCAGATTGCGTTCAAGCTTGCTGATCAGCTGCTTTCCCGTACTTTCCGGAAGAAGCCCGGCCCGCACCGCGAAATCAACCTCTTTTGAAAAACCGTACATTTGGGTATCCAGCACTTCCTCATAGAGAGGACAATAACGGGTCGCCAGATTCTCCATCTGTACTTCAATAAGCTTTAGGATTTTATCTGCATCTTCATGAAGAAGACTGATCGCTTTTAGATTCAGCTGTTCCTGTAAATCAGATGAAGTCATGATCTTCCCCCTATGTCAAAAATCACAGCACAGTTACTATCTTTAATATTAGTCGAAATCGAATCTCAATACAAGGACCTGAATAAAATAGACCCCTGCTCTACGAAAAACACCCTTCCACTGAATGGAAGGGTGTTTTTGGCGACTGTTATTCAGCCACGACGGATACATTCAAACCATGTTTGGTGAATACGTCGATCATTGCTTTTAGCTTCATCAGCATCTGGTCCGTGTACATGCAGTTCATAGCTTTGGCTGTTGACAAGCGTTGTGAACAGACCCAAGATGCTTTTCACATCGATGTACTTGTTCTCTGCCTGCAAAACGATAGAGGAAGAGAACTGGCTAGCGGTTTGTGAAATTTCCACGATAGATTGATTATTGGACATACGAATCCCTCCGTAACTTTAGGATCTGAATAAAGCTCATCACTGCACCTTCATGATACATTGAATCCGTTTTCTTATGCAACATTTTTTCCAATCTATTTAAGATTTTCCGGATTTAACGCTGCGAGTTCTGGAATCACAAATATACCATCCTTGCGAATCAGACGATCGTCAAAGTAGATTTCCCCGCCGCCGTACTCAGGCCGCTGGATTAAAACCAGATCCCAGTGAATGGAGGAGCGGTTGCCGTTGTCTGTTACATCATATGCTTGACCTGGCGTAAAATGCAGGCTTCCAGCGATTTTCTCATCGAACAGAATATCTTTCATCGGCGTCAAAATGTACGGATTAAAACCGATGGCAAACTCACCGATGTATCTTGCACCCTCATCCGAATCCAAAATCTCGTTCAGACGCTTGGTGTCGCTGCCCGTTGCTTCTACGATTTTCCCGTTTTCAAAGCGGAATTTAATATTCTCGAAGGTTACCCCGTTATACAAAGTCGGCGTGTTGTAAGAGATGGTTCCATTAACAGAGTTGCGAACAGGAGCCGTGTACACTTCGCCGTCCGGAATATTTTTCTGACCGGAGCATTTTTCGGCACCGATGTTTTTGATCGAGAAGCTGAGTTCCGTACCGGGTCCGACAATACGAACCTTATCGGTGTTTCTCATCAGCTCGGCCAAAGGATCCTGGGCACGGTCCATTTTGGAATAATCCAGATTGCAGACATCAAAGTAAAAATCCTCGAATGCCTCTGTGCTCGTGTTGGCAAGCTGCGCCATACTGGCGTTAGGATAGCGGAGAACTACCCATTTCGTGCGCTTGACACGCTCTTCGCTATGTACCGGGTGGGAATAAAGCGCATTGTACAGCTTCATATTCTCCTCAGGCACGTCAGCCATATCGTTGACGTTCTCGCCTGCACGTATGCCGATGTAACAATCCATTTGTTTCATACGCTCCAGGTCCAACTCGGCCCACAGCTCCAGCTGCTCCTTGTTGGCATTCTTCAGCATGGCGCGTTGAACCGTGCGGTCGGTCAACTGTACGAACGGACGGCCTCCTTGATACCCGACCTCCTCAATGATCGCATTCAGCAAATCACGCTCCGATCCGATCATCTCGATGAGCACATTTTCTCCCGGCTGCATATCTACGGAATAATTCACGAGATTCTGAGCCAGTTTCTGAATTCTGGGATCACGCATATGTCTTATCCTCCTTGTGTTGACTGTTCCCTACTTCAATAATTGAACAGCGGTAAATTTATAGATTATTGTAGCATGGAAGTACTTGCGTCAGCGCTCCACGTGAAAAATATTTTCACGTCACTTACGTCAATAGTAGTAAATGTAACTTCAGACAAGAGCGTTTCCGTCCGAGTCTTGCCGTGGCTATCTATAAATGAAAGCTTTCGCTCCATCGTTAATTTGGCTGGAAGATGGTTTTTCTTGTTAATTGTCAAATGACTTACGGAAAGAGCATCCGCCTTCTGCAGCCTATTCCTCATCTCTTTATAATCTCTTTCCCACACGGTCTTCAGCTGTTTACGCACCTTGGGATTGTCGCTATATAGCGGATCTCCTTTACGCTCAATCCGCTCTGCCAGCACCTTCATCTGTTCATCCAAGGAGCCATATGCCATCTCGGCTGCCGCTTCCGGGGACAATTCGATTCGAAGCACCTTCGTCCCTCTTGCCGCGCCGAGCTCTTGAGTCACCGTCTTCTCCGAATTACCCAAATACTCCAGCAATTCCAACGGATTGAGGCGGGTCATCCACATTTCGTCAGCTCCCTGTGATGAGAGTGTGCTCCACCTGCCTTGCTTGCGCTTAAGTGTCACTTTAAGCCCATCTGCTTTATATATCGAATCCATGGGTCCCTTTTCTTGAAGTAGCTTCGCGGCCTCGCCTTTTGACGATAACGTTAAATCCTTGTGATGCTGCAAATGCCCTTCAAATGCCATACTTTGCTGAAACGGACCATTCTCCTCGCTCCGAATCGCCGCCTCCCCTTTAAATGAGAAGTTGTCGATGCCAGACAGTCCCGAAAGGGCACGATTGAACGATTCTTCGGCGGACAGCTGTTCCTGCCAGGCACATCCCGTTAAGCAGCTTATGAGCAAAATCATTCCGATGAGTGTCCATAATTTCCTCATTCTCATAATCATCAGCCTCTCGTTGATCTTGCTCTTAGGCTATCCGCGGCTCATGACATTATTCAGATTACAAAAAAACCCTGCAGCCACTCAGCTGCAGAGTTGTTAGTCCAAAGCAATCTCGGCTCCCGCCCTCTCCACGACGATCCGGTTGCGCCCGCTATTCTTCGCTTCGTACAGCGCCATATCCGCTCGATAGAAGAGCGATTCCACACTGATCTTGTCGTTGGTCCAGTTCCACTCGGAAACGCCGCAGGAAACCGTGACTCTCGGATCGGTCTCCTCCGCCACCCTTAAACGAATACGCTCAGCTACCTGCACTGCCTGTTGAATGCCGAGTCCAGGCAAATACACCGCCAATTCCTCGCCGCCCCAACGGGCAGGAATATCGCTGTGTCGAATGGTACTTTTCACAATGCTGCTGACCTGCTTCAGGATCTTGTCGCCTCTCTGATGGCCAAACGTATCGTTAACCAGCTTGAACTCATCGATATCCACAACAATCAGAGAACCGCAAAAATCTCGGTTTTGACATTCATGAATCATCTCATCAAGATAATGTCTTGCATACAGTTCAGTCAGCATATCCCGATTCGCCATTCGTCGCACCTCGGCATGCAAAAAGGCATTGCCGATTGCCAGACCGATATGGCTTGTAAGCGCTTGAAGCAGACGATAGCTGTCATATGAGAAATAATGCCGCTTCGCGTGTGTTAAGAGAACCACGCCCCGAACCTCGCCGTTAACCGTCAGCGGAGTTGCAATCATCGAGCTTGAATTCGTGCTGTCCATCAGTCTCGACTCCGCCGGACGTTCTTCATGATAATCCGACAGAATGAGCGGCTCCTTCGAATGATAGACCAGACCGCCCAGACCGTAATCCTTCTCAAAGACCTCCTTCGCCAGCCACTCGGCGTTGCAGGACACCACTTCAAGGCCGCCAAGCTCCTCGTTGTATATCAGAATGCAGCAATAATCCGCCTCTAGGATTTTGAGCAACTCATGGTTGGCAAATTGGAATATTTCCGCCAAATGCAAACTTTTGTTCAGGCGCTGCGTCAGCTCATTAATCATACGGAGCTCGTGGATCATCAGGTTGGACTGCTCGTACAGCTTGGCATTCTCAAACGCTGTACCCGCCGCATCGGCCATCATGCCGAGCAATTCCAAATCCATGTCCGGCAGTTCGGATTTGTCCACTTCCACGTGAAGCACGCCGTAAACTCCTTGCTTGCCCCCATTGGAATCCCGATCTCCACTATAGGATGAGGAGGCTCATGTTCACGGATCGTCAAGGTGCCTTCCATAAATGTTCGGACGTAGACCTCCTCCTGCCAGTGATGGAGAAGCAAGGGACGCACCAGCGGATGCCCGCTTTCATGATCCTGGGACATAAACAATTCGACTTTCGCCCTAGGATACAGAGCCAGGACACTATCAATGGCCTCAATAAGCACGTTGTCCACATTAATCTGAACATGCATCCGCTTTACATACTGAAATAAAATGGAACGGCGATGAACTTCGCGCTCCGCCTGGGAATGAACTTTCTCCAGATCATCAGCAAATATGTATTCGAGCTGGCGATAGAAGCAGGAGCGAAACAACAAGGCATGACTCTCTGCCAGCATAAGCGACTGCTCCTGTTCCATGGCATCTGTAGAGACGCAGACCAGCACCCCAAACAAATCGCCATGAACACGGGTGAACAGCGGAACAGAGCATAGCACTCTCCCCTCAAACGACTCCTTACCCATACCTGCCGCGGCTTCTTTAGCAATCATAGTATGCGATAGCGTATCGTCTTCGCTCGCATAAAGGTATTCTCTTATTTCAGGTGCCCCTGTCAGCCAAGTCCCCTCATGAGAAAGAAGGGCCCAGCTGAATTTCTTCATCGCTTGTGTGCCTGCACTTTCTCTCTGCCACTCCATATAGCTGTCTGTTATGAGAGGCTGAAGGTAAGGGAAATCATGGGGTGTAATATCCAAGCCCTGAAGCCAAAGACAAGGCTCATTTCCCGGAATAGGCCCGGAATCATTGAACATGACCACAGAACCGGGAGAGCTTTCGTACACTTTCCGTTGTTCTTCTGACATATTGGGCGCTCCTTTGCACCATTATAAAGGCCTATCCAAGACTGGCGTTCCGATTCATAATGTAAGGATCCATTAGTGCTGCCGCTTTAGATTGCGGTAACCCAGCTGTTCAACATGTTGGGGAGTATAATCACCGAAAACGTTCCGTTATGTAACTAGATAAATGCGACTACTTAATTCACTAATATCTTACTCTTTTCTACCCATTTTTGCATTAAAATTTATGCGTTTTTCACAATATTTTTAGGTCCATGGTCCTATCGACAAATTTAGACAAAAAACAAGAAATGGTAAGTTACAGGTTGAACTTGACTTTATATCATTACTTCATATAATATTTATTGTTGAGTAAGAATGCAATGCATTCGATGAATTTGGGCGGGTTGTGTCACCCTCACGTTATTTGTTACTGACAGGACAGCGGCTGAACTTTCCTGACAGATCTTCCGGAAATCACGGGTTAGAGTAAACAAATACGGCGCAAATAGAGCCCTAATGAAACTTTAATTAAAAAGGAGTCTATATAACATGGCACGTTACATAGGTCCTAAATTTAAATTAAGCCGTCGTCTGGGAATCTCCCTGAGCGGTACAGGTAAAGAATTGGCAAAACGCCCTTTCCCTCCAGGTCAGCATGGTCCTAACCAACGGAGAAAAGTAAGCAACTACGGTATGCAGCTTCAAGAAAAGCAAAAGCTGCGTCACATGTACGGCTTGGGCGAGAAGCAATTTAAAACCCTGTTTAACAAAGCAACTAGCATGAAAGGTATTGCTGGTGAGAACTTCATGTTCCTGCTTGAGAGCCGTCTGGACAACCTGGTTTACCGTCTTGGCTTCAGCAACAGCCGCGCAGGCGCTCGTCAATTGGTTGCTCACGGTCACGTGACTGTGAACGGCAAGAAAGTCGATATCGCTTCTTACGCTGTAAGCACAGGCGATGTTATCGGTCTTCGTGAAAGAAGCCGCAGCCTCTCTTCCATTAAGGAAGCTTTGGCTAACCGTGTACATCTTCCAGCTTACATCGAGCTTGATGAAGCTTCAATGGAAGGAAAGTACATCCGTCTTCCAGAGCGTTCCGAACTTTCCCAAGATATCGACGAGAAACAAATCGTCGAGTTCTACAACCGTTAAGATTAACGCAGAACTCAAAAACCTGAAGGCTCCTGCCTTCAGGTTTTTATGCCTAAATACGGACCCTCTTGATTCATCCGATACCCAACAGAGTGTAAGATCGTCTTGTGTCTTTTCTCTCTGTGATCACGTACTTTACTGTGCCTTTGTTTTAAGAAAGCTTTAATCTGGCAAATTTACGTTTGCCCACCTGAATAATATCGCCATCTTGAGGAGTGATTTCACCATAGATGTCAGTCCATTTCTCTTCATTCCATTTTACAGCGCCCTGCTGGATTGACCGCCTGGCCTCAGCGTTCGAAGCCGCAAAGCCAAGTTGCGTGAGCAGCAGATCAAACCAATCTTGCCGTTTTCCAGTGTCTCTTCGGCTACAACGAAATCCTCAATCTCTTCAGGCAGAGCATGCTGCTGGAAGACGGTTACAAAATGCTGCTGGGCAGCATCCGCTGCTTCCATTCCATGATACATACGTACCAAAGTGTGCGCCAGCCCCATTTTGGCATCCCGAGGATGTACACTTCCGTCCTGCAGCCCTGTCTCCAGCTTGTTCAAATCCTCGTTTCTTGCATCGGTAGCCAGCCTATAGTATTTCAGCATGAGCTCATCCGGAACGGACATGGTTTTGCCATAAATTTCGTTAGGTTCTTCATCGATTCCGATGTAATTGCCCAGGCTTTTACTCATCTTCTGCACGCCGTCAAGTCCTTCGATAATCGGCATTGTGATCGCAACCTGCGCCTCTGTGCCATACTCCTTCTGCAAAGTACGCCCCATTAGCAGGTTGAACTTTTGATCTGTACCGCCAAGCTCTACATCGGTCTTAAGCGCAACGGAATCCATCCCTTGCATCAGCGGGTAAAAAAACTCGTGAATACTGATCGGCAGCCCGTTTTGGTAACGTTTAGTGAAATCATCACGCTCCAGCATACGTGCAACGGTTACCTTTGCCGACAAACTGACAACTTCTGCAAAAGTCATCGGTGCGAGCCACTCGGAATTGTAGTATATCTTTGTTTTATCAGGATCCAGCACTTTGTAAATTTGTTTTTGTACGTTTCCGCATGATGCTTCACTTCTTCTTCCGACAACTGCTTACGCGTTTCGGATTTACCGGTTGGATCCCCGATTCGGTAGGTAAAGTCGCCAATGATGAGCTGCACCTGATGACCAAGCTCCTGAAACTGGCGCAGTTTCTGCAGCACGACGGTATGACCTACGTGAAGATCCGGCGCAGACGGGTCCATTCCCAGCTTCACACGCAGCGGCTCGCGGTTACGACCGATAGCATCACCTTATATTTCATCTCATCTTCCGGAACGATCTCCACGGCCCCACGGGAGATGACCTCCATCTGACGCTCTACCTCCTGCCGCTGTACCATTGACAATAGTTCCCACTTCATGTTCCAGCACGCCTCCTCTCTATTATGAAACGCAAAAAGCCCCTTCTCATCCCAAGGGACGAGAAGGAGCGCTCGCGTTACCACCCTAATTAAAACCCGTCTTCACACAAAACCTTCGCGCAAAAAAACGGATTTTCACTTCATTACCATAACGGAATTGTCATCCCGGAACCGGACTACACAGCAGCTGTGCACCAAATACGCAGCTCTTATTCCCCGGACAGCTCTGGACGGTAATTCAAAGGGGTATCGTTATCGGTTTGCACCAGCCACCGACTCTCTGAAACGATAGGATCCGCCTTCTACTGGAGTCCTTCAACGCTTTTTCGATATGAACTTTGCATTATTTGTAACATAGGCTTTGCAAAAAGTCAAACTTCCTCAAAAAGGACACGCTATACGTGTACACATGATTCAAAACCTTCGATTTATGCTATAATAGGTGCGTTAAAAGGAGGAGTATACATTCATGGTTGAGGAGAAAAACAGGAGCCTGAGAAACAGAAAAACCGCGCAAACGGTCCTTTCTGCGGGTTTTCGGATCCGTTATCGGATGGCTCTTTGTGGTAGGTCTGATGGGCGCTTTGTTCGCCGGAGGAGCCGTAGTAAGCTATGTAACCTCTATCGTTGAGAATGAGCCAGTAAGATCAAGAGCGCTCATCGAGAACACGATGAACGATAATGCCATAATGGCTTCGCCTACTTCGCGGATGGCTCACCGATAGGACAGCTTAGAACCGAAGAAGACAGACGACCTATGGAGTTCAAGGAGCTCCCCAGCTTGTTAAAGATGCCGTCGTTTCTATAGAAGACAATAGGTTTTATACACATAAGGGTGTTGACATAAAAGGTACAGCTCGCGCCGTAAAGGAACGTGTGCTGAATGAGTAGGTCCAAATGGCGGCAGTACCTTGACACAGCAGCTCGCCAGGCTAACTTTCCTAAGTCGCGATAAAACCGACAACCGCAAGGTTAAGGAAATGCTGCTGGCCATGCGTATGGAACGTTTTTAAGTAAAGATCAAATTTTAACAGCTTACTTGAACAAGGTTCCTTACGGTAACGGCTCAAGCGGATACCAGTTGTTCGGCATCAAGGCTGCCGCTCGAGGGATATTCAACATCAACAATCTGAATGACCTGAACGTTGCTCAAGCAGCATATTTGGCAGGTCTTCCGCAGCTTCCATCCTCCTACTCTGCCTTCAACGGCAAGGGAGAATTTGATGAGAAGGCATTCAACCGCGCGGTGAACCGCCAGCACCGGGTATTGGCGAGCATGCTCGAGGAAGGCAAGATAACCCAAGCTCAATATGAAGAGGCTAAAGCATTTGATATCAAACAATCACTTGCCCCTCGCACGCAGAAGGCTTATGTGACTTATCCTTATCTCATGATGGAAGTAGAACGCCAAGCATCGAATATTCTGATGAAACTGGGTCAGGAAGCGGATGAGAACGCAAAAGGCGCCCAAGGGAACTCTGAGCTTATGGATGCTTCCAGAACTCAGCTGAGTAAACGGTTACCGTGTTTACACAACGATTGACCGTACATTGTACAAAACGATGCGCACCATTGCGGAGGATGATAGCAACTATCTGCCTGACAGCGCGGAAAAAGGAATGGAACAGACCTCCGCCATGATGATTGACAACAAAACCGCGCCATTCTCGGTATGATCGAGGGCAGGGATTTCAACACCGAACAAATGAACTATGCTACGCAAATGAAACGACAACCTGGATCTGCCATGAAACCTATTGCCGCCTATTTACGGCACTGGATTCAGGGGCACTCCAGCCTGCGAGCGTAGTCGATGATTCACCCATCATATTAAAAGACTACAGCAAGGTGTACCACATCCCTAAAAACTCGTACACCGGGTACAGAGGATTGATGACAGCCAGGCAGGCACTCAACGATTCGACCAATACGGTGGCACTCAAACTGTTTAACAACACGGTCGGAATTGAAAAGGCTTGGGAGTTTTCCAAGAAGCTGGGCATCACTACCTTGGAGGAAGACGATTATAATGCTTCAACCGTGTACTGGGGGATTGCATTACGGAGTAACGGTAGAAGAGCTTACCAATGCTTACAGCGCCATCGGTAACCAGGGTAAATTCACCGATGCATTCATGATTGAAAAAATCGTGGATTCCAAAGGAAAAATCGTCTACAAGCACGATGTAAAGCCGGAACAGGTATTCTCCGAGCAGACAGCGTATCTCATGACGGATATGCTTCGAACCGTTATTACGAACGGTACAGGCAGCAAGGTTAGAGACAATTACAAGAAATTTAATGAAGTTCCGGTTGTCGGTAAAACGGGCTCCACCCAGAATTACGGGGATGTCTGGTTTATGGGTTATTCGCCTGACATTACACTCGGAGTATGGGTCGGATACAAGGAGCAAAAAATACTCTGGTTGGCGATCAGCGCAAGCACGCCCAGGCCATTTGGGCAAGAATCATGAACGAAGTGACAGACGTCAAACCGGACCTGTTCCCTACCAAAACGTTCGAGAAACCGGAAGGCATTATCTCCAAAACTGTCTCCGCATACAGCGGTAAAATACCGACGGCATTAACGGACAAATTCGTAACGGATCTGTTCAATGCGAAGTTTGTACCTACTGAAAGCGATGACGGTGTCGCAAAGGCGAAATATATCACTTACCGGGGTGTAAATTACATTCCGCAGGAAGCAACGCCGCTTGATATGCTCAGGAGCAAATCGTAATCAAGCGAGAGAAACCGCTTGATGAATTGATTGTTGAGCTGCAGAACGCCCTGAAAGTCATGAAAGGAGATAAGCGACCTCTAGAATCTTATCTTCCACAAGACGCAAAGAAAGGCATGCCAAGCAAGGTCGACCCAAGAACCGATGATGGCAAAGCCCCTACTCCACCGAAAAATGTACATTATTCGATGGGCAGCGGCTCGATAAGCTTTAATGCCAGCGGATCGCCTGACGTTGTCGGATACCGACTCTTTAAATCCATTAACGGCAGTCCGTATACGCATCAAGGTCAGGTTATCCTTGGCGACGAAAGCCTTGTCTTCTCAGGCCTTGGGGCTAACGGCATGTTTGCCACGTATTATGTTGTAGCCGTTGATGTAGCCGGGAAAACATCCGAGCCAAGTGCAATTGTGGGCGGTACCACACCAGGATTCCCTCTTCCAGGCGAAACTGGAACGAATCCTGATGATACCATCGACAATCCGGATGACGGGATCACGGAGGAAGATCCCAATATCGATCCTGGACTCGGGAATGAAGGTGCTTCAACCGTACCGACTGCACCGGGTCAGCCGACCCTGGTGGCTACTCCTGAGGGCTTCTCGGCCAGCTGGAGCGGCAATGCTCCAGAGGAAGAGGTAATGGTCTACAACATTTACATCAGTCCAAATAGCGACGGCAACTACCAAATTCTTGGCTCTAGCAAGAGTACGGAGTTCTACTATTCCTCTGGTGGTCCGATAGGCGGTACCTATAGAATTACTGCTGTGAATCCGATCGGTGAATCCCCGGCTTCATAACCGTATATTTTGAGAAGAAATAGTTGCGTTAAATAGAAAGCCAGTCCCTCTTACAGATTACCTGTTCGAGGGGCTGGCTTTTTGTTAGAATCAGTTCATCGTATCTTCTCTGAACACAGAACGCATATAACAGAAGTTACTACTTGCTGGATCAGGTTGACGGGCCTCTGAAGTTTATGCTTCCTAATCTCTTAAAAAGGCTGAGAACGAGCATGGTCGAAACCGTGCTCATTCTCAGCCCTGCATCGATTCTTAGTTTAATCTTCAATCGTGGACAGATCACCTGTAGGAAGATCCAGCTCCCACGCTTTCAGTACGCGGCGCATAATCTTACCGGAACGTGTCTTCGGAAGTTTATCCTTAAACTCAATTTCCCGAGGGGCTGCGTGAGCAGATAATCCTTCCTTCACAAAACGGTAAATTTCATCCTTGAGCTCCTGAGAAGGAGTATATCCTTCACGCAAGGAGATAAAGGCCTTGATGATCTCGCCTCTGGTAACGTCAGGCTTACCGATAACGCCTGCTTCGGCAACAGCCGGATGCTCAACCAGTTTGCTCTCTACCTCGAACGGTCCAATCCGCTCGCCTGACGAATTGATAACATCGTCGATTCTGCCCTGGAACCAGAAGTATCCTTCTTCATCCATATACGCCGAGTCACCTGAAATGTACCAGCCTGGAATTCGGAAATATTCTTCATACTTCGCTTCGTTATTCCAGATTCCTCTCATCATGGACGGCCATGGAGTCTTAATTGCCAGATTCCCCATCGTGTACGGAGCTACTTCTCGCCCTTGATCATCCAGGATCGCGGCCGTAATGCCTGGCAGCGGGCGTCCCATGGATCCTGGCTTGATTGCCATGCCCGGATAGTTACAGATCAGCTGACCGCCAGTTTCTGTCATCCACCACGTATCATGAATACGCTGATGATAAGCCTTGTGACCCCAACGGACAACCTCGGGGTTAAGCGGCTCGCCGACGGACAACACGTGGCGCACATTGCTCAAATCATACTGGTCGATAAGCTCCGAGCCTGCACCCATCAACATACGGAATGCAGTCGGGGCGCTGTACCATACCGTCACTTTATTGTTTACCAGCGTGCTGTACCAATCCTGCGGACTGAAACGGCCACCACGGACAACATTCGTAACCCCATTCAACCAGGGCGCAAATATACCGTACGAAGTACCCGTTACCCACCCCGGATCCGCCGTGCACCAATATATATCATCTTCCCTTAAGTCCAAAACAACCTTGCTATAATAATGCTGAATCATCGCATTCTGCACATGATAGACGCCCTTCGGTTTCCCGGTAGAGCCTGATGTATAGTGCATGATCAATCCATCTTCCCGCTCAAGCCATTCAAGCTCCAGATCACTGGATGCAGCTTCTACTTCTTCGAAGTAACTTACTAGCCGCGGATCCTCTTCCTCCAGTTCACCAACAACAAAAATATGCTTCAGCTCGGGCAACTCGTCTCGCTTTACACGCGACAACAATGCAGGCGTAGTGATCAGCGCAACAGCTCCGCTGTCCTCCAAACGGTCCTTCACCGCCGTCTCCATGAATGCTTCAAACAGGGGTCCAACCACAGCGCCGACTTTCAAAATCCCCAACAGTCCTGCATAGAGTTCGGGACCACGCGGCATAAAGATAAAGACCCGATCTCCTTTGCCGACACCATACTTGCGCAGCACGTTGCCGAATTTGTCGGATTGCTCTTTCAATTGTGCATAAGTAAGAGATTCCTCGCGTGAAGCATCGCTATACAAGAGAGCAACTTTGTCTCCTCGTCCCTCCGCTACATGCTAGGTCAATAGCCTCATACGCCATATTCACTTTACCCGACTCATACCAAGTAAAATGTCTCTCGATTTCGTCCCATGAAAACTCGGAGCGTGCCTGCTCGTAACTCTTCATATTGGAATGTGAAACTTCACTTGGCAATATTTCGCTATGCGTTTGATTCATGATAACATCCTCCTCATTCTCATATCGTCTCCTCATAGTGGACAGCGCTTACAAAATGATTGAATGAAACATACGATTTACACATTGCGGTGGGCCGTCATGTTGTCACAGTCATCGAGTAATGAAGCCCTGGATTTCGCAAGGAAACATATCGTTAAGTACGATATAATTGTGAAGGTTTTATGTCGAAAAGATTATATCATAGCTGTTGTTTGCCTGTCATTGCTTTTCATTTTTTATTTTTTGCTATAAGTAGGGTATGGAATTGAAAGGAGCGTAACGGATGGAACACTGCAAGGTATACCAGTCTCATGTTTTGTTCCCTGAAGACCGCCGCCTGATCATCGAAGGCCCTGTACCTCCCGAGCAACTATCCGAACTAACCATGCACCCTGATCTCAAGGCTTTTCGTCGTCCTGGTGAGCAGCATGAAGCTTTGGTGGAAATTGCAGGCCTGCCCGAAGGCAGAATTATCATCACGAGAGACCGCAACATGATCGTAGGATATGTAACTTTTCATTACCCGGATGAGCAGGAACGCTGGTCTGAGGGCAATATGAAAGATTTAATTGAGCTGGGTGCTATTGAAGTAGCGAACGACTACCGTTCGCTGGGACTTGGGCAGCAGATGATTAAGACTGCCTTTCAAGAAGGACAGATGGAGCAGTACATCGTCTTCACCACAGAATATTACTGGCATTGGGACCTCAAGGGAAGCGGCCTTAACGTATGGGATTACCGCAAAATGATGGAGCGATTAATGAAAGTGGTCGATATGGAATGGTATGCTACCGATGATCCGGAGATTTGTTCCCACCCGGCCAACTGTCTGATGGTCAAAATCGGGCGACATGTGCCGCTATCATCGCAAGAGCAATTCGACCGCATCCGGTTCAGACAGCGATTCATGTATTAATCGATAGAATATAAACAAACTCCCCGGATTCCCCGGGGAGTTTGTTTATATTCTCCTGCACTACGCTACGATATGCAAGACTATGATAGGTTTCGCTTTATACTATTTCGTTGCTAGAGTCTGCCCAGCATATAATTCACGATTTCGTGAGAGCGCCTGGAAGCTTTCACTGTAAATTCGGGGAAATTGACATGCGCCGAACCGTCTGCCTTGTCCGACATGGATCTGATCACGACATAAGGCACGCGGTTCATATAGCATACCTGCGCAACGGCAGAGCCCTCCATTTCCGCGCAAGCTCCGTTTAGATCCTCGTAGAGAGTCTGGACGGTTTCACGGCTGGCAATGAACTGGTCACCGGACAGTACCTTACCGATCACACAGTGATCAACAGACAACTCTTTGCAAGCTTCTTCTGCGAGCTCGATCAAGGATTGATCCGCAGGAAAATCAGATACCTCCTGATAAGGAATCATGCCACGGGCAAATCCTAACGGGGTCACATCCATATCATGCTGCATACATGAAGAGGAAATGACAATATCGCCGATATTCAGATCCGGATGCAGCGCACCTGCAACACCCGTAAACAATATTTTCGAAACGCCAAAGGAGTCAATCAAAATTTGCGTGGTGACAGCAGCATTAACCTTGCCCACCCCGCTCTTGCAAACCACAACCTGTTTGCCGTGAAGCGTTCCCGAAGCATAAGTAACCCCTGCTTTAACCGTCGTCACTTTATTCTCCAATTGACCAAGCAGCAGCTCCACTTCTTCGTCCATGGCCCCAATGAGGCCGATTACCTGTGTTGTCATACTTCGTCCCTCCTGTTCAAAAGCGCATAAAGATTTCCACCAGAAAAAGCCCCTTAAAACCAGGAGCTTTCTTCAGATTAATTCGGTGTTAATTTTAAAGCTTTGGTACTCTCTTCTTACTCGTTCACATGGCTAACCGACAGACGAAGAATCGTTTCATGCGGCAGAATCACGCGAGGATTCTCCACGTTCTCTTTCTTCATCAGCTTGGTAAGCAGACGCATCGCCACTGCACCAAGATCATACATCGGTTGAGCTACGGTTGTCAGCTGCGGACGAACCATCGAAGCCATCCGGATATTATCTACACTGATAATCGAGAAATCATCCGGTACCTTATAACCTTCATCCTGAATGCTGTGAATGGCACCAATCGCCATCTCATCGGTAGCTGCAAAAATCGCTGTTGGTTTCTTCTTGAGTCCCAGGAAGTATTTCATAGCTTCAACACCGGACTCATAGCGGTAGTTCCCGATCCGCACCAGATCCTCTTGATACTCGATGCCTGCAGCCTCAAGCGCCTTTTTGTAGCCTTGAAAACGGGCATAACCGTTAGCCGGATCCTGCAATGTACCGCTGATCATAGCGATCTCGCGATGTCCATGCCGAACCAATGTGCTAACCGCATCAAATGCCGCCTGCTCATGATCAATATCGACTGAAGGATACGAACCTCTCTCATCGCTTGTCGCACACAGAACAATCGGCACAGCCGATGTCTGGAATGCCTGGATGTGCTCGTCCGTCACAGTCCCGCCCATAAACAGCAGGCCATCCACTTGCTTCTCCAGCAATGTGTTGATAACGCGGATTTCTTTTTCCTTCCGCTTGTCGGCATTACACAAAATTATATTATAGTGGTACATGTTAGCAATATCCTCAATACCACGGGCAATTTCCGCAAATATCGAGTTCGAAATGTCCGGGATCACAACGCCGACGGTTGTGGTCTTCTTGCTGGCCAGACCTCTGGCTACCGCATTCGGACGATACCCTAAACGTTCAATCGCTTCGTATACTTTTTTCCGGGTCTGAGGCTTAACGTTCGGGTTATTGTTTACAACCCGGGATACCGTCGCCATGGAAACGCCTGCTTCGCGCGCAACATCGTAAATGGTTACCGTCAAATTCCTTCTCTCCATTGCCAATAGATTTTCATTCGTTCAATACCAATTGAATTTATGATACGACAAATTACTGCTTTGTGCAACGACACGGCACTAGATGCCGTCCAATTGAGTTTTCAGCGCTTCAGCCGTAATATGAAAATGGGATGTATGCCAGACTGGCGCTCCTTCTTTTACAAGAATAACTTGTGGCGATTCGTGTACAGTGCTCAGAGTTTCCGCAGCCTGAGTCGATATCGGTCGGTCAGCAATGACGTCGATCCATACATAGTCAATCTGCTCGTTCGGTAGGTCCTGGAGGTAAGCCTGGACTTCCTTATAAGCTTTGGCACTGATTGGGCATCTGGTACTATGTTTGAACAACAGCAAGGGCTTCTGTTCCGAAGATTCAAGCGTGTTGCGTAACTCCTCGATAGTAGTCATTTTCGTCAACGTCGCCATAGGATATACATCCCCTTCATTGTATTGAAGTTCCTATCCTCTATCCTAACAAAAAGTGCGTGAAAAATCCAACAACCGCGAAAATTTTCTGAAAATTATCTTGAATAATGACCGGAGTTTTCAGGAATGAGGGATTTTATGGCGCTTAACTGCTCAAGTCGCCCCTCCATTTGTCTCATCCAGTCATCATCGCCCATGTTCTGGGCATACCGAAACAGATCCAACAGCATGTTAATTCGGTCATCAAAAGCTTCCATGCAGCGTGACTGCAATTCTACCATAGAATCATCAACGTATGTACGGAACACTTCTCGTAGAACATAGGCTGACTCATTGACATCTGCAAACGAGACGCTTATTCGCCTGCTCTCATTGCTAATCGATGCGAGATAGCGAACTAAATCCGGTTTAATAAGAGGTAGAAGCTCATACTTCTTGCAAGCCTGACAGGCATAAACAGGAACATGACATATTCGAGTTTTTCTTTCATGAATCAGCTTTCTTAGTTCTAACTTCATAAATTGTCCGCAGTTGCAGGTTTTGAACAAATTGCCCACCCCAAATCCTATCGCGTAATCTAAAACCAAAAGTCCCTTGTCACAAATCTGTCACCTAAACTAGTTCTATTCGACTATCATACCAAAGAATCCTGCTAATTTGTGATAATGCTTTATTTACCAAATATGTTTCCAAATGTTCATTTCCGGGTCATTCCTATGAAACGCCCCTCTATCTTTGTTACAATATATACAGACTCAAGAGATGTAATCAGTCGTAATACGGATAGATCAAAACATTCGCGGAGAAAGGAGTCTGTTATAACATGAGACTGACAGGAAAAAAGTTATAGCGCTTGTAGACGAGGAATTTGAGGATCTGGAATTGTGGTACCCCGTATACCGGGTCCGTGAAGAGGGGGCGGAGGTCCATCTTGCCGGGCTTGAAAAAGGAAAAACGTACACTTAAGAATATGGTGTTCCGGCTCAGGCCGAGTATGCATTCGAAGAGCTGAACAGCAAGGACTATGACGGGATTCTCGTCCCAGGCGGCTGGGCGCCGGACAAACTGCGCCGTTATGATAAAGTGCTCCAGTTGGTCAAAGAAATGAACGAAGACAAAAAGCCGATCGGACAAATCTGCCATGCTGGATGGGTGCTGATCTCCGCCAAAATTCTGGATGGCGTCACGGTGACCTCCACGCCCGGGATTCGGGACGATATGGAGAATGCTTACTCCATCTGGGTGGATGAGGCGGTTGTGACCGACGGCCACATTATTTCGGCGCGCCGCCCACCGGACCTGCCGCCATACGGCAAAGCTTTTTGCGATGCTCTGGCACAGCGTGACTAGATTCCCTTAACCTAACGATACACAAACAGCCTCTGCATTCACTGGACCGTGAATGCAGAGGCTGTTTTGGCGTAAATATAGCTTGTCCTCCCAGAAAAGAAAACCTGAAATAAGAATTTCAATCCTTATTATGAACCTTCAAGAGGCCGTGCTGTCCGTACCGTTGGTGCCGTTCAAATAACTGCTGCGTTCCGCAAAGGCGCTGAGACGTTCTTCAACAGCGGAGCTGGTGCGCAATTTGAAGCAAGCTGCTGCCTCTCCCTTCGCTTCAGCCGCATTGGTATTCAATATACGATGCTTCACGCGAAGCAGGGATTGCGGAGACATGCTTAAATCCTGAACGCCAAGCTCAAGCCACAGCGGAATTGCTCTCTCATCCCCGGCCAATTCTCCGCACACACTAACCGGAATGCCAGCCTCGTGTGCCGCCTCTACCGTCGTCCGAAGCATGCGCAAGACCGCAGGATGAAACGGATGGTACATATGCGCGATCTGTTCATTCATCCGGTCCACCGCCAGCACATACTGAACGAGGTCGTTGGTGCCGATGCTGAAGAAATCCGTTTCTTCCGCCAGCAAATCCGAGATGGTGACAGCTGCTTACCTCAATCATGATCCCGACCTTAATGTCAGGATTGTATGCAATGCCACGACGGTCCAAATCGGCCATCGCACGCCGAAGCACGACATTAGCCTGCTTGACTTCCTCAACCGAGGATATCATCGGGTACATGATTTTGACGTTGCCATAAGCGCTCGCCTGCAAAATAGCTGACAGCTGCGTCTGAAACAGCTCCGTCCGATCCAAGCTGATACGTATCGCGCGGTAACCGAGGAATGGATTTTCTTCTTCCGGCAGCGCGAAGTAATCCAGCTGTTTATCACCGCCGATATCCAGCGTACGTATCACGACCGAGGCTTTCCCAGCGTTCTCGGCCACCAGCTTATACACTTCAAACTGCTCTTCCTCGGTCGGGAAATTGTGACGATCCATATATAAAAATTCAGTCCGGAACAGTCCGACTCCCTTAGCCCCGTTCTTCAGCGCAGTATCGAGCTCCTTGACGGAGTTCATATTCGCGGCCAGATTGAAATACGTGCCATCCTTCGTCACCGCGTCAACGGTTGCTAGGAGCTGCAGCTGCTCTTTCTTTTTCCGCTGCTGATCGCGTATTCCTTCATAACGTTCCACAATCAGGGTGTCCGGCTCCAAATACAGCAGGCCCTCGTCCCCATCCACAACCAAATGCTCCCCGGTCTGGATCGGCTTCTCCAGCTTGTTCTCAATGCCTGATACAAGCGGTATGCCAAGCGCACGAGCCATAATTGCCGAGTGAGAGGTCTTGCCACCTGTCATCGTTACTATACCAAGAACGTGGGAAGGGTTAAGATGCACCAGCTGTGACGGAGAAAGCTCCTTCGCCACCAGGATGTAGGGCTGGGTATCGGCCGGAAGCTTGACTTCGGGAGCACCGAGAAGATGCTTGAGCAGCCATTGCCAACATCCTTAATATCGAGCGCCCGCTCCTTCATATATTCGTCATCCAGCAGATCGAACATGGATACGAAATGATCAATCGCCTCTTTGACCGCCACCTCGGCCGCCTTGTACTGGCGTTCGATGATCCCTTGAATTTCATTCATAAATACAGGATCCTCCAGTATGGCCAGATGCGCATCAAAGATCTGCGATTCTTCGTGCCCCACCATTTCCTTGAACTCGTTCTTGATATATTCAATTTCATTCTTGGAGGTTCGTATGCCTTCATATAAGCGCTCGAACTCTTTGGCTAAATCGACAGCGTCCATTTCGGAATCGGGAAGATCCAGCTCCCAATGCGGCAGTACGAAAGCCTTACCGATCGCTACGCCTGTTGCTGCGCCAATGCCTTGTATCATGATTCTCTACCCCCAGCATTACTCTCATTTAAAACGACGGACATGACAGATGACTGTCCTCTCTTAACGGACTTGAATGGAGCATAGCTCCAAGATCTTACTTTATCGGGATTGGTGATGACCATTGGCGTGGCCAGTGATGCGGCATGTGTCTTTAGATAAGCCAGATCAAATTTGACCAACAGCTGCCCCGGTTCAACGGTATCCCCTTCCCCAACTACAGCCGTAAACGGCCCCTTCAGCTGGGAAGTATCGATGCCAATATGAATCAGCACCTCAAGCCCCTCAGGTGTTGATATCCCGATCGCGTGCATCGTCGGGTAGACATGCATCACGGTACCGTAGACCGGGGATACAAGCTCCCTTTTTCCGGTATAAAAGCAACACCGTTGCCGACAAGCTTGGCGGCAAATATGTCATCGGGCACCTCGTCAATCGGAAGCATGCGCCCCTGTACAGGTGCACTGAACAGAACGCGCGGCAAATCCTGCTGCATCAGCTTGTTGATTTCCTCGCGGATGAGCTCGGAATAGGTCCCGAACACCACTTGCACATTCCCTCCGCCCAGCTTAATGATGCCAGCTGAACCCAGCAGTTTAAGTGCATCGGAATCAATCTGGCGATCGTTGTATACGGTCAATCTCAGACGCGTCATGCAGGACTGGACCTGAACGATATTGTCTTTGCCGCCAAGCGCCTCCAGTATGAGCGGTGCCTGGTATGGGATATCTCCCGCCCGGCCTTCCAGCGCCGAGCCTTCCTCGCGCCCTGGTGTCGGGATCTCGAAGGTACGTATCGCCCATCGGAACAGAAAATAATAGACAAGACCGTACACGATCCCGATCGGTATGATCATCCAGGCGTTCTGAGACAAGTGAAAATTCAGCACATAATCGATAAATCCGGCCGAGTACGAAAACCCGTGATGAATATCAAATGAATAGGTAAGCACCATGGCGAATCCGGCCATCAGGGCGTGGAGCACATACAGATAAGGAGACGCAAATAAAAACGCAAATTCGATCTGCTCCGAAACCCCGGTTAAAAAACAGACAAGCGCGGACCGCATAAACGTTTTTTTCACTTTCGGCTTCAGATCTTCACGCGCTTCTTGAATGATAGCAAACGCAATCGTTAAGCAGGGCAAACATCATGATCGGGAAGAGCCCAGCCATGAAGTCCCCCGCAGTCGGATCACCTGCAAAAATCGAGGCAGATCCCCTGAACGATGGTACCGTCTTCTGTCTCATAGGAGCCCAGCTGAAACCAGTACACATTGTTCAGCAGGTGATGCAGACCGAACGCTGTCAGTACCCGGTACAAAATACCGTAAAGAAACAAACCGAAAGCGCCCATATGTACGGTAAGCTCATAGAACGCATCAAAACCTCGCTGTACAATCGGTGCCATCCCCAGCATGATCCATGCAAATATGGTGGAGAACAGTCCCATGAACAACAGGACAAACCGGGAGCCTCCAAAAACTGTATGGCTTCGGGAAGTTTGATATGTTTGAACCTATTATAAACGTAACCGGACATGACTCCAAAAATAATACCGATCAAGGTTGAGGGCTGCACACTCCCGTCACCCAGACGGGATATAACCTGATCATAAATGAACATACTACCAGAGCCGCAAGCCCTGCAGGACCTCCCTGATTCGAGAGCCCCCACGCGACACCGATGGCAAATAAATACGGCATATAATAAAACACACCGTGTCCGGCTGCCTGGGTAATTTCCCCCAAGATTCCGAAGCCCCACGCCGACCATGGCAGACTCCCCACGCTAAGCAGGAGAGCTGCAGCCGGAAGCGCCATTGTAGGGAGCATGACTGCTCTGCCCAGCTGCTGTAATGATCCCAACCAATTCAAGGCGAGCCCTCCTTTCTATCCTTGATGGTAAGCGTTAAGCCTGTTTTTGTCAAAAAGAAATAAGGGCCATGTCACACAGAAAAGCAAGTCCTACAAGCAGGAACAACGGCAGGTTCAGACCGTGTCCAGTCTGCTACCACTGCTTCAATGTAAGACTTGCTTTACTAACTCGCGATACCCTGATTACAGATTCATGTTAACGCCCGCCGAGTGCAATAGAGTCCTCCACCTTAATGCAGGTCCATGATCGCGATCATACCGCTGCTCTCGGCGATGGCCGCAGCCTCTTCACTGATAATGCCCTGCTGCAGCCAGAGCACCTTGGCGCCGATCTCGGCAGCTTCCCGTGCGACCTCCGCGCAATATTCGCTGCGTCTGAACACATTGACGATATGGACGGGCTCCGGTATGTCCTTCAGAGACGGATAACTCTTCTCCCCAGAATTTCAGCTGCACCAGGATTAACCGGGATGATGCGGTATCCGCGCATCTGCATTGCAGCGGATACCATATGGGATGTACGATCCGGTAGGTCAGACAGACCTACGACAGCGATATTGCCTGCATTACGCAAAATATCCGCGATTTCTTCACGTGTCGGATTTTCAAATGCCATGGTTTATGACCACCTTTCCATTCCCTTGATATGCGTAGCGGAGTTCCCCTCTATTTTACCCATTCCACATCGGCGCCAAGCGCCCTCACATGATCAAAATACTGTGGGTACGACTTCGCTACGTGATGCGCGTCCTTAATGCGGATCGGCTGCTGCGCGCGAAGACCAACCACCGTCAGGGCCATGATGACGCGATGATCAAAATGGGCATTGATCTCCACACCGCCCTCGACTCCTTCCGGCCGACCATGCACGATGATCTCAGCCTGACGTTCTTCCACATTGGCTCCCGCTTTCCGCAGCTCGTTTAAGTAATCGGTAATCCGGTCACATTCCTTGTAGCGGAGATTCTCCACATTGTAGAACCGGGACGTCCCTTCGGCAAATACGGCTGCCGCCACCATGGCAAGAACCGCATCTGTCGCTGCGTCTCCATCGAATTCGAGCGCCTTCAGGGTACCGTTCCCCTCCACATGAACGTTACCGTTCTCATGCGTGAGGGGAACCTCCATCTTACGGAGAACATCGATAATGGCACGCTCGCCTTGCTTGCTGTCCTCCGACAGATTGCGGATCGTAACATCCGATTGCGTTACCGCTGCAGCTGCCAGGACAGCCGCAGATCCCGGATAGTCCCCTTGAACCGTGTAGGTCTTCGCTTCGTATGATTGTCCGCCAGGAACGCGGAAGAACGTATAATCCTCTGCTGCGTCTATGGTGATGCCCGCCTGCTCCAACACTTCCAGAGTCTGACCGATAACCACCTTGGATTTCAGATCATAGGTTACGGTAATCTCGCTATCCTCGGCAAGCAGTGGGGTCAAGAACAGCAGTGCGCTTAAATACTGCGAGCTGACCTCCCCTGATACGGTGAGCTGTCCGCCTTTCGGATGTCCGCCGCGTATCGTGATGGGCAGTCTGCCCTCATTATGCTCCACTTCCACACCCAGTTGGCCCAGCGTCTCAATAAGATCATCATGGGGGCGTTTGCCAAGGGAATCGGGATAGGTATTTACGAAAGTTACTTCTTTAGACAATGCGGTGACGCCCATCAAGAAGCGCAGAACGGCCCCAGCGTTGCCCACATTCAATTCCTTCACATCGCGAGGAGATTTGCCAAAACCTGTAATGACCGCTTTCTCCTCGTCCTCCTCGATCACGGCTCCGAGATCCTGAATGCAGCGTCTCATAGCATCACTATCTTCACTGTGAGCAGGGTAATAAATCGTGCTGGTCCCTTCCGCAAGCGCAGCTACAAGCAAGTAGCGAGTGGTATAGTTCTTGGAGGACAGAGCTCCAATCTCTCCGTTCAATTTCGGTGTAGGCCTGACGATTACGTCCATGGTATGTATCTCTCCTTGTATATATTATGATGCGGATATCCTCGCTTGAATCATCCATTAGGATAAATTGACAGAGGAAGAACCGCTTGGTTATCATAGTTCATATGAAACCAGAAACTAAAGATCGATATGATCTTAAATTTTTATGATTAGAAAAGAGGTCTATATGATGAAACCGATCCCTCAGATTGAAACTTCGGAACTTAGAAGCCTTCAAAACGGCGAAAATGTGTACATGATTGATGTCCGCGAGGACGAGGAAGTTGCGGCAGGCATGATCAGCGGTGCCAAGCATATTCCTATGGGCGACATTCCGAATCGCCTGGATGATATCCCGCGCGATCAAGAAGTAATCATTATCTGTCGCAGCGGCGGACGCAGTCAGCATGTGTGCGAATTTTTGAGTCACCAGGGCTTGGACAATGTAACTAACATGAAGGGCGGCATGCTGCAATGGCATGACGATGAAGAATAGGAATTCCATCAAGTTGAAGGTGCGGGATGAAGATCATCCCCGCCTTTTTTGCATAATACTATCCACGTCATGCCTTATTACGCAAGCAGCAGGCCGATCTCTTGTCATCTTAGCCGCGGTAATGCGTTAAAATGTCAGTCGCCACTTCTTCCGCGGAACGGCCTACAGTATCGAGCATGACGTCCGCAAACAGGTATTTATCCTTCCGCTCATCCAGAATGCGCCCGACCCTCTCCTCTACATCTCCCGCAAGCAGCGGCCGATTGACATCGCCCCGAACCCGTTCCACGATACTGGCTGCATCTGCGGTCAGCGCAACAACCCAGCCGCCTTGTTTCATCGCTTCACAATTCTCCGAGCTCAGGACAGCTCCGCCTCCGGATGCAACAACAATTCCCTTCCGGAGCAGAACACTGCGAAGTGCAGCAGATTCCGCTTCACGGAAATAAGACTCTCCATCTGCCTCAAACATCTCGGGGATGGTTCTTCCATCCAGCTTCTCGATTTCGGTATCCAAATCTATTAGCGTATATCCAAGCGAATCTGCCACGAGGCGTCCTACGGTCGACTTCCCCGTGCCCATCATCCCGATCAGAATGATGTTCTTACCCATCTTATCCAAGTATTACACCCCATTTGCTGCTTCACTGTAAAGGTTGTTCATATCATACCACAGCCCCAAATCTTTCGACAATGGACCTGACTCTCTAAATCCTACATCTGCAGCAGGCAAAACTCCTATTTTAGCGAGTCTATCTCGTTCACTTGGATCATATAATCATTACAAGAATACCAGACTCACCAGACTCAAAGAAAGGAGTGAACCTCATCCATGTCTTTCCATCCGACCGGTCTGACCTCCTCGTCCATACGCATCCGCCGAATACTCGACCCATCCTATCCCTTATGTCGTGAAGACGTGATCTGGGTGCTTCATTTTGTGCAAAAAAGTGGCTCTGAAGGATCCGGCGCTGCTGGATCTTTCAAAGCCACGATTACTGCAAAATTTCAACAGTTATAGCGAAGCTGCGCTGCTCTTGCTCGGAAGCGGAAACCACGTCCACACAAAGAGCGACGACATTCGCACCTGTCTGTTAGAAGCCATGCACGGACTTGCTGAGCTGCGGGAAGCGATCTCCCTTCTCAAGCCCGCACCGATTGACCTCTGTCCTACACCTGAGGTTTTAGTCCATCCAGTTGTAGTGGAACGTTCCTTCTTTGTCCACACGTTTGAAGGTGTGAGCGCCAAAGTAATCACGCTGTGCCTGCAGCAGGTTTGCTGGCAGGTTTGCTGTGCGGTAGCTGTCGTAGTAGGCAAGCGCACTGGAGAAACCAGGAACCGGAATACCCAGGGACACCGCGGAAGCGACAACTTTACGCCATGCATCTTGATAGGTTTCGATAATATCGGTAAAGAACGGATCCAGCAGAAGGTTCTTCAGCTCAGGATTGTTCTCATATGCATCGGTGATGTTTTGCAGGAAACGGGAACGGATAATGCAGCCGCCGCGCCAAATTTTAGCGAGGTTGCCGTACTGCAGGTTCCAGCCGTACTCGTCGGAAGCGACACGAAGCTGTGCGAAGCCTTGGGCGTAAGATACGATCTTACTTGCAAACAGCGCTTTGCGCACATTTTCAATGAACTCGGCTTTGTCGCCGTCAAATGCAGCCGTTTTAGGACCGTTCAGGATTTTGCTTGCTGCTACGCGCTCTTCTTTCATGGCGGACAGGAAGCGGGAGAATACGGATTCCGTAATCATGGACAATGGCACGCCCAGATCCAGCGAGCTTTGGCTTGTCCATTTGCCTGTTCCTTTTGACCAGCCGTGTCCAGAATAACGTCAACCATCGGCTTGCATTTCTTCGTCGTATTTGGAGAAAATGTCAGCTGTAATCTCGATCAGATAGCTGTCGAGTTCGCCCTGGTTCCACTCCGTAAAGATTCCATGAAGATCCTTCGCATCCAGACCCAATACGTCTTTGAGCAGTTGGTAAGCTTCGCAGATCAGCTGCATATCGCCATACTCGATACCGTTGTGAACCATTTTTACATAATGGTAAGCACCGTCTGGTCCGATATATGTACAGCATGGTTCTTCGTTAATTTTAGCCGAGATGGCTGTCAGAATAGGTTCAACCAGCTTGTATGCACTTTCTTGTCCACCCGGCATGATGGAAGGGCCTTTCAGCGCACCCTCTTCACCACCGGAAACGCCAGCACCGATAAAGTTGAAGCCTTGTTCAGCCAGTTCCTTGCTGCGGCGCTGGGTATCAGGGAAATAAGCGTTACCGCCGTCGATAATAATATCACCTTGATCCAAATGTGGAATCAGCTGTTCAATGGTAGCGTCAGTAGCTTGTCCCGCTTGAACCATGATCAGGATTTTACGAGGAGTTTCAAGGGAATCCACGAATTCTTCAATCGTAAACGTCCCCTTCACTTGCTTGCCTTCGGTTTCCTTCAGCATATCTTCCGTTTTTTGCGGAGAGCGGTTATATACGGAAACGGTGAAGCCTTTGCTTTCGATGTTCAGGGCCAGGTTTTTACCCATTACAGCAAGGCCAATGACACCGATTTGTTGTTTTGACATCTGGTTCTCCATCCTTTGCTCCAATATATTTTTAAACAACCCATCCCTATCCGAGATGATTTGCAATAATCTTATATTAACGTTTTTCATTTGACAAGTGAACCCCTGTCACAAAATCAGAACACGCGCGAAAACACCCCTATTTTGTTTCGGAGTGTTGTTCGTGCTTTAAACTTGTATCTGCGGGTGAAGTCAGGTTTACCACTCCAACCTCATCAGCTCTAAGGAAAGCTCAAGTAATCTTTGCTTGCACGCCTCGACTTTATCCCGGTTCCCCTCTTGCAGCGCTTCATGAAGCTTTTCAAGCTCATCGTCCGTTTCCAGTCTGGACAACAGCAGCCGCTGTTCCCCACATCCGACTCGAACAACCGCAGCATTTCCTGCTCCGTCATCGGCGTCCCCTTCTGGAATAAAACCCGCTGGCGGTAGCCGGATATTTCCACGAGCCTTATGACCTCACCGAACAAAATATTCTCAATCAATATTTGCCGGTCCTTGAAACGTTTGACGACAGCGTGGCCACGGGTATTCTCGATTAATTTTTCCATCCATTCAGCCAGCTTGGGATCGCGAATCATATAATCACCTACCAGCTTAAATCCGCTGCCCGTGCGTTGAAACCGCAGCTTTACCAGCTTGCGCCCTGTCCGGATTGAAATGACAAACTGCGTATCATTCTCGCTCCAATAAAGCGAATATCCTTCTTGGATCAATTCCTTGATTAGGTCCTGGATATGCCGCGATCAAACCGGAGCTCCAGGTTGCAATACTCCACTTCCTCGCTCTTATTCACGGCACTCCCTCCTCCGGTTTACTACCGATCACTAGACGACGGTGAAGATTCCCCAATGGCTGCTTTTGACGTTGTCTTATCTATATCTTATACTCCATCTTATGTAACGGTAACTTGGTTTATTGACTATTTTTAACCCACATGAAAATCCGGTGAAGCTTTCGTGGGCGATGCGTGACGTCCATTGGCCTTATGGTATAATAAGTTATTCAAAAGCCGAGTTTAGGTTCTATCTAAATCAACAACAGGGAGGCCATCACATCCATGACGGTTACCGGATTCACAGATAAAGATTTCGAAGTATTCTCCGTTCCCGGGCTTGAAGCCCGTATGGAGGTTCTCATTGAACGGGTAAGACCCAAGCTGGAGACGCTGGGTGCCGAGATAGCGCCTTATGTATCCGCTTTGGTAGGTGAAGAGATGTTTGTGCACGTGGCCAAGCATGCAAGACGCACCGTCAACCCTCCCATCGACACCTGGGTCGCTTGGGCTGCCAGCAAGCGGGGTTACAAAGCTCTGCCCCATTTTCAGGTGGGCATGTTCGGCACACATCTGTTTATTATCTTCGCGGTCATATACGAGAGCCCGAACAAAACCCTGTTTGCAAGCAATTTGGAAGCCAAACTGAAGAAAACAGCGAAGGCACTCCCTAAAAACTTCTATTGGTCCACGGATCATATGAACCCGGCTGGCACGCCTCATCAGGATATGAATGAGCAGGAGTTCGCCTCACTGATTCATAAGCTGAAGCAGGTGAAAAAATCCGAGGTCTTATGCGGTCTGCAGATTCCGCGCGAGGAAGCCGTCAAGCTGGACGGGGACGAGCTGGTTAAGAAGGTGCAGGAGACGTTTGAGACGCTGCTGCCGCTTTATAAATTGGCATTTTAAGCGAGAATGCAATCAAAAGGGGAAAGGGCTGCCTGAGCGGCTCTTTTTTATGGGTGATATTTTAATGAAGGAAAGATGAAGATCTCAAGTTTCCTCCTTAATATGTCTAAAGTTTGAAGGGTTCGTGTACAAAGCAAGAAAAGCCGTACATTCTCCTTGCATTCCCCCTATTTTGCTATACTCAATTTTGTTTATATAATAACCGTATTCAACAAATCATATGAAAATACAGACAAGGAAAGGTTGTGACAACGTCCATGGACCACAGTCGTACACCGCTCTTCACCGCACTTAAGGAACACGCGGCCAAAAACCCCGTGCAATTTCACATTCCGGGACATAAGAAGGGCCTCGGCACCGATGCCGAATTTAGGGAATTTATAGGGGATAATGCCTTTTCTATAGATTTGATCAATATTGCGCCGCTTGACGACTTGCATCAGCCTACAGGCGTAATCGAGGAAGCCCAGAAGCTGGCTGCTGACGCATTTGGTGCTGATCATACCTATTTTAGTGTACAAGGGACAAGCGGAGCGATCATGACCATGATCATGTCGGTCTGCTCGCCTGGGGACAAAATCATCGTACCGCGGAATGTTCATAAGTCCGTGCTTTCCGCCATCATTTTTACCGCCAAGCCCGTATTCGTATCGCCTGCCCAGGATCATAATGTAGGGATTGACCACGGGATCACCATCAGCTCGGTTCGGAAAGCGTTAAAACGTCACCCTGACGTAAAAGCTGTATTGGTCATCAACCCGACCTATTTTGGCGTAAGCGCAGATCTGAAAGAAATCGTCGATTTGGCGCACAGCTATAACGTCCCTGTTCTGGTGGATGAGGCGCATGGGGTATTGATTCACTTTCATGAGGAGCTTCCGATGTCGGCTATGGAAGCAGGCGCGGACATGGCAGCGACCAGCGTTCACAAGCTCGGCGGTTCGATGACCCAAAGCTCCGTGCTGAACGTGAATACCAAGAACGGTTACATTAACCCTTACCGCGTACAGACCATCATCAGTATGCTGACAACAACGTCAACTTCCTATATTTTGCTGGCATCGCTGGATACTTCGCGCCGGAGCCTGGCTCTTCATGGCCGTGAGATGGCTGCAAAAACGATTGAGCTGGCACAATATGCACGTGATGAGGTCAATAAGATCGATGGCTTGTACAGCTTTGGTGAAGAAATTTTAGGCGGTGAAGCAACGTACTCCTTTGATCCAACCAAGCTGACGATCCATGTCCGCCATCTCGGCATTACGGGGTATGAAACCGAGAACTGGCTTCGAGATCACTACAATATTGAAGTAGAGCTCAGTGATATGTACAATATTCTGTGCCTCATTACACCAGGAGACAACCAGGAAACGATCGACATTTTGCTGACGGCGCTCCGTGAGCTTTCGGACGTATACATGCATGTGAATGAAATTAACGAACTGATTGTAAAAACGCCGGAAATTCCGCAATTGTCGCTTATCCCTCGCGATGCTTTCTACGGGGATACCGAGGTTGTTCCTTTCAAGGAATCAGCAGGACGCATTATTGCTGAATTTATTTATGTCTATCCGCCAGGAATTCCGATTCTGCTTCCGGGTGAAGTTATTTCCCAGGAAAACATTGATTACATCATTGATCATGTCGATGTAGGACTTCCGGTTAAAGGTCCTGAGGACCGCAGCATCCAAAATGTGAAGGTCATCGTGGAAACCAATCCGATCTTCTAAATACCTGTACACACAAAAATCCCGATGCGAGAGGTTCGCACCGGGATTTTCAGTTAAGGCGTACTATTCCTGGTTTGCAGCAGCGACCAGTTCGTTATAAACCGCCTCTACTTCATTCCATTCCTCTTCGTCCTCAATATTGTAAAGAACCATTTCCTCGTTCTCTTCTTCCATACGTAGAATGACGCCGTCCGCTTCCGGATTTTCGCGTTCAAGCAAAAGCGCGTAAAGCTTCTCGCCGACATCAAATGTCTCAACAAGAACCATCTCTACTTCTTTTCCTTCTTCATCCGTCAATGTCAGCACAAACTCTTCATGCTCATGGTCGTGGTCATGACCGCAAGCATCTCCGTGTTCATGTTTGTGTTCACTCATTGAAAAACCTCACTTCGGTTAAATTATCATACTTTCGTATCGTATCACGGATAGCTTCTTCAGGTCAATTTCCCCAAGGGACGCTCTCATTAGTTAAGTGCAGTGATCACTTTCTCCGCAACTTTCACAAATCCGGTATCCGATTTGACCTTTACATAGAAGCCAACGGAATACTTGCTATTGTTTTAAAATCGTACGTAAAATCATAGGTTCTGAACCAGAAGTTATCCTTGCGGTCCTTCACTTCCTGGGACTGGATATCTTTTATATTACCCGAAGGATCCTCGATGGCGACTTTCACTGCATGGATGTCATTGTTCAAGCTGTCTACCTGACTGAATACATTGAACTTCAACTTGCCTTTGTTCACGTTGCCGAATACAGTATCTCCTTTAAACAGAAAAATATGCACATTCGGCTTGATGACTTGAACTTGTCCATTGGAAGAATTCCAATCCACCGCACCGTCAAATTCCCTCACCTACACATAGGTTTTGCCATCAATTAAATACCCGCCATCTTTTAATTCACGTCCGTTCATCCATACACGAACCCGTTCATTGACGGAATCTGCAAATAAAAGGGTGCTGCTACCCATTAAAGAAAGCACGAGCATACATGCCATCACTTTTTTCCACTTCATTTTATCATTTCCCTCCATTGGCTCATCATGTTGTTATATGTGTATACTACATGTCAAAAAACAAGTTGCGGACAATTTTGCACTTTGTGGTAAAATTTTTTCCTCATGCCTTTCGGCCTGTGCCTATCTTGATTTTCACTGCAACATCGGGGTGTTTCTATCATAAACTCGGTGTAAATCTACATATAATTCGTTAAAATATACATTAGCTTACTGGACTAACATCATTTCATCAGGAGGTTTCATCCATTGACACTGAAATTGCAAATGCTTGGCACCAGTGCGTTTGCCAAGAACTACTACAACAACAATGCACTGTTCCACGACGGGGATTTCACGCTGCTCATTGATTGCGGTATTACGGCTCCTATGGCACTCCATCAATTAGATCTGACGTTCGATGATTTGGATGCTCTGCTCATCACGCATATCCATGCTGACCATGTTGGCGGTATGGAGGAGCTCGCTTTTATTATGAAAATGAAATACAATCGCAAAATCCCGCTCTACATCGCTGAAGCGCTGGTCGAACCGATATGGGAGCATTCTCTCAAGGGCGGATTATACCAGCAAGGACATATCTCCTCCCTGGAGGATGTATTTGACGTTCGTCCCCTGAAACCTGGGGTGAAAGCCGATATCTCTTCGGGAATCTCAGTAGAGCTGATTCATACGCAGCATATTCCAGGGAAGGATAGCTATTCCCTCTATTTGAATGACCGGATTTTTACAGCGCGGATATGGTGTTTGATCCTGCATTGCTCCACAAGCTGGTGAACGAGCGGGATTGTGAATTTATTCTGCATGAATGCCAGCTGCAGGGTCCGGGCGAGGTTCATACTACCCTTGACGAACTGCTAAGTCTTCCTGAAGAGATTCAGGAGCGTACCTATCTCATGCATTACAGCGATGACGTTGAAGCGTTCATTGGCAAGACCTAAGCACCATGGAATTTGTAGAGCAGCAGCGGGTATACGAATTGTAGATCAATATATCATGCATAGATTGTAAGGCTTCCCGGGAATACTAAACTCGGGAGGCGATATGATATGGACAATGGACAACAAGAAGTCGTAGGCGTACGCAAAAATGGCGACGGCGACATCATCGAACTTAAGCTGGATAACGGAACTGTCGTTGACTACAAAACAGCTCAACACATGGTCAAAAATAAAGAGATCAAGAACCTGAACGTCTTCCGTGGACGTGACGGCGACGAACACCTTCGTTCCAATGCGGATGGTGATCCCAGCAACAACCTGGACAATATGCCGACGTATTAATCAACAAAAAAGACCTCGAGTTCAACTCGGGGTCTTTTTTCTATATAACCAATTTAGATGTTCGGCATTTTCGTATAATTAAACCGAAACCGTCTACAGTTCCTTTTTCATACGGACATGGGGAATGCCGGCATCATCAAACGGCTCGTCCGATATCGTCTCATAACCCAGCTTGCGGTAAAATGGCTCTGCCTGCACTTGAGCATCCAGGATGGAATACTGCAGCTTCAATTCACGCGCCTGCGTTTCCAGCGCCATCATCAGCACCCGGCCAATCCCTTTGGAACGAAAAGGCTTGCGAACCGCTATGCGCTGCATTTTGGCGGAATCTTTATTGTAATACGTGATGCGGCCCGTTGCCGCAAACTGCCCTTCGGACTTGATCAGCACATGATGCGCATCCGATTCCAGGTTGTCGTAGTCATCGATCTCCAAGTCAATGGGCACCTTCTGCTCCAGCACGAACACGTCCTTGCGAATATCCAGCGCCTGCTGCAATTGCTCTTCGGTTGATACATTTATGATTTCTGCTGCCATTTCAACACCTCTTTTATGTAGAATCAATTTCTTGTGATTTCTGCAGGTCGAGATATTATACAAAATATTCGTTTTCCTGTATAGTAGAAGCTACTGTCTTCTTGAAAGGAGCGTTGCCTCTATGGGCATGGGAGCTACGATATTTTGGGCGATTATCATAGCCGTCCTGATCATCTACCCCGTCTTTTGGGCGATTAAAAAGGGTATTCCCGCAAATGGGATGAGGAATAGCATCGGCCGTTATACGACAAACCGCCAGCCTGCCAGTAGGCGGTTTGCTCTGCTCGTTGATCGAGCAAGAGTACGGACCGTTTGCGGAATTCGATCCAGCTCGGATCGTCCTTACAGCTTGTTACGGATTCAGATCGTGTAACGTATCCTCCGAATCCATCGGGGATACTTACCCAGTGACCCACTTCCCGGTTTGGAGTATACATCCTGCTCGACAGAACGGCTGTAAACATCAAGCAGCACAGGTGCTGCCGGAGCATGCAGCGGCTCAAGCTGCACCGACGTTCTCTCCGGGATACTGCACCCGCTCCCGAGAGTAGATATTACGATTAATGAAAGAAGCAGCCCTGCTTGTTTGAAACGATGGGATTTCCCACCTCTCATGCCATTCACGCTCCTCTAATGGAAAAATCATGCTCTATGTAGTGTGAACCGGAACATGATTTTTTATAACGAGAAAACCATTGACAGCCATAATGTCTGCTGGTAATATATGAATTACCTTTTAAATATTTCATGATCTGTTAGCTCAGCTGGGAGAGCACTATCTTGACAGGGTAGGGGTCAGTGGTTCGAGCCCACTACAGATCATAACCGAAAACCCTTGCGCAGCAAGGGTTCTTTTCTTGTCATCCTCCTCTTACTAGGCAAAAGTATCGAATTGGTGCCCTTTATTCAATTAAAGTTTTTGGTGCCGCGAATAACAATACTCCCCTATCGATGGGTCACGCCCTCTAACCAATCGATAAATGATTTCTTCGGTACCAACATTTTGCGACCTACACGTACATGATGAAATCGATTTTCTTTGATCAAATTGTAGGTCTGATTAATTCCAATATCAAGAACCTTTTGAATATCAGCAGGCGTTAAAATCTCGGGGATCCCTCCAAGGATCATCGCTTACCTGTGTTAATTTGAAATTACTCACTTGTGACTTATGAACCTCTTCTCTCCATTCCATTCGCTTGATATCATCTAATATCATTTCAATCTCCCGGTTAACATACTGCTGCAGATCGGTTAGTCTTCTCTCTAGGTATTTAATCATCCTATCATTCTTCTTCGATTATATCGAAGCGAAAGGGAAAGTAACTTTTAAAATCAAAATCTGGAGCTAGATCGTGGTCGTCCACACCCGCAGTCCATTTGAGAACCCAGAGGGACCCGGACTTCCTTTATTCAGAAGTCGTCGCATGCTATTAAATCAACAGTACATGTAAAAAATGAATCACAGTACCGATATATTTTGCAGGCTAGGTGAAATGGTTTGTTTTAAAGGAGAGGATGTGGAACTAATGGCTGGATGTAGAAAGTTTTATGAGAGCTAAGTCTCCGAGTTGGAACTTTCCTGAGAATGAAGAACTGTATGATGTTATGGAGGGTTCTATGGGCTGATCGAGATCATAGCTGTTAAACCGTGAAAATTAAACAGCAGTAGCTGACCTACACAATACAATTGCAGAGATCTTGGTTAAAGAAGCGAAAAAGAAAGCTGCTCAGGATAATAAGGGACTGGGGACTGCCCCCGTTTATGAAACAGGGATCAAAACACCTTTCAAGTTAAGCAGCCAGTCGTCGGTAATCCACCATGACGGGTTATTTAATTTCGTCTGAATACGAATTGAGTTATAGTAGTAAATGTAGTCTCGAACGGTTTGTTCAACGATGGCCGTCGTTGTGCAGGTTAATCCTTCGAGATAGAACGTTTCAGACTTTAGCGTGGAATGAAACGATTCGATAGAGGCATTATCAGCACCCTTACGGGACATGCTCATGGTAATGCCTTTTCCTTTCACCGCCTCTTGATATGCTTGTGACGTATAGACGCTGCCTTGATCGCTGTGGAGCATGGAATCTTTTGTGAGAGGCAGCTGATTCAGCGTATCTAAAACAAATGCTGTGTCTTGTTTGTCTGCTATACTGTACGCCACGATCTCCCCGTTAAACAAGTCCAAAATGCTCGACAGATACAACGTTTTTCCTCCAAACGGCAAGTAAGTGATACCCGTTACGAGTTTTTGCATCGGCGCATTGGCCTCAAATTGACGTTTTAACTGATGTTCCGCTATATGTGTCGGCTGTCCTGTTGGCTTGCGTTTCTTAGTCCTGACTCGACACTATAATCCCTCAACGTTGCATAATTCGCTGTACTCGTTTGTGATTGATGGATTGCCCTTTCGAAGCAGCGCAGTAATCTTTCGAGGAATTTATGCCGGGTGCAAAATTAACGAATCTCCTCGGTAAGTAGATCTTCTCGTTTTGTAATAAGGGGTCCTTTTCAGCGATAGTATGACGAACGAGCAATCCCTAATAGTTCCCATGCTAGTTTACTGACAGCTCTCCTCGAACAGATTCCATCCAGGCTACTACGGCCTCTGGTGACACCTCCTCTCCAACTCCTTGTACTTTTTAGTAACTCCAGCTGTTGTTTCAGATACCGATTATCTGCCTTTGCTTACCGACAGGCTGCTCAAGCCGATGAAGTTCCCCATTAAGATACCACGACATCCAAACTTTAAGTTGAGTGACATTCCTGATCTCTAGCTTGTCCATGACCTCCTTCGTCGGGATACCTGGTAACCTCATTTTAATTGCCTCATTTTCACTTCTACGGGGTAGCTAACTCGTGTTGCCAACGTAAAAACACCTCCAAGTTGTCTTCCACATCTTAACAACATGGTTTCTTTCACTTGAAGGTATTTTAATTTGTCTCATATTACGGGGTCAGTCCCGAGGGGCAATTATTGGACCGTTCCAGTTCAAAAGTTTCAATAAAAGCTAAAGGCAAATTCAGCATGACAAGAGCGACGGAAAGGAATTTTTATGAAGGATAATTCTCTGTGAAGATTTTTCTATCCTATCGTTGAATTATGGCTCTTAAGGATATTTAACCACGTTGGAGGATTATATATGGATTTTGATATGGGTGGATTTATAGGCGGCGTATTAGGCGTATTTGGAGTGTACGGCATCGCTGTTTACCAAATACGTAAGCAACGACAGGCGGAAAAACCTACTAAAGATCGCAAGCTTACGGTCTGGCAACGATTCTGAGCCAAAAACTAAATTCAGCCTGGGGCTATTTTACAACAGAGAATTTTCAATAGGGAGAACTTTTTAGAAATGTAGATCAAATGAATCATCAATTACAGAAGCATCTGCCTGAGGCAATCGAGACAAACAAGAAACTTGTTTCAATAATAACTAATATTATTGACGGGTTGTCTGCGATTAGTGAGAAGTATTCAAAGGAAAATCGAAATCACGATAATTTCATGGCTTATGAAACTGAACTTCTTACTTATACAGAATTTATGCGCAATAAGTGTCACGAGTTTATTGAGGAAATAAAAAACGTAATCAATAAGACTTTTAATCGAAATACTCGCTGAAGGAGCGGAATTCTGAATCCGGGTCCTTCCAGCACTCAGAAAACAAAGAAATGTAAAGTAGGGTTGATTTCATTTGCGAAAGAAGATGTAAATAAGCTGGACCGATGTAAATATATTGATTTCTTATCACGCGAATCACCTCCTCCTTAGAACTTTATGGAAAAGAAAAAGCACCCTAAGTGGGTGCTTGCTCTTCGATACGAATCAATATTCATTTTCATCAAGGAATAGCACTGTAATAAGTAAAGCTAAATTCGTACGATTCAGTATTTACAAATTCATGAGCTTTCACTCGCAAGAATAACGTAGCTCCTTCAGGAACATACAGGTTCTGAAAAAATGATGGATAACCAGTATTACCTTTGTTGGTAAGGCCTCCAGTTATCAGATTCGTTTCTCTTGTTTCGTTATATTTAACAATCGCCCCCAATTCCAAGATATTATCAGCGTACCCACGAGGCCAAACAGCACCGAAAACGAATCGATCTTGTCCTGTATTATTGGTCCATTTGAACCAATCCTCATCTTCACCGCTTTGTAAGAAAAGATTAAAGTTGTTTTGTTGTTGTAAAAGATCGATAGCTAGTTCTCTAGAGTCACCAACCCCTATCACAAATGGGGCCACTTCACTTGTTGTCGCATTGTCAGCAAAGGCTGCTTGCGAAAACGAAAAACACTGGTTGAAATCAAGAGTACCGTCAACATTTTTTCAATTTCATGTTACTCCTCCTCTTAAAATCTATGTATTTCGATCAACAACATCATAACATTTGGAAAATTTAATATATATAGGGGTAAAGTATCACATTTTTACGAAATAGATATTATCGTGATGTCTATATAGAGGCGCATTTTGTCAGGTGTTCCTTTATTGGTTTTTCTTTACTTCGCAATAATAAGCGTATATCCACAGGTATTACGAAATATAATGTTACCATTGCAGTTGAAAGGATCATTAAGGCTTATTCTGTCTGGTAAGTATTTTGTTAACAAGGACAATTCCTAATATCTCCGTGATAGCAATTACTCCAAAATACCATAATCCTGATAGCACGGATCGCTCGTCATTACCGATGTTAAATATCCCATTTTCCCCTCCAAAATGCATGATTCGACATTTTTGCATCACTTCACCAGCATTAAGAGATGATTCAGCTCGACGAGGAAGTTACTGTAAGACTCGTAGCATAAACAAGGTTGCTAATGTTTTTTGATATTCATACTTAATCCACCTCTCTGACCCATGTATTCCCTCAAAAAAATATTAAATTTGGTAAAATTAATATATATAGGATGAATGCATTTTATCTTTACAAAATTCTTATTATTCTGATGTCAAATAAAGGCGTAATTTGTAAAAACAAGCTATATGTTAAATTTGAGTTTAAAAGTTATATTATTTTCTGGAAATTAGAAACTTTTTCAATTAACTTGGAGGTTTTTTCAATGTATGGTATGTATATATTGTTTATTATCTTGATTATTGTTGGAGTTACTCCAACCTTTTATAGACTCTACAAACGAATAAATCTATTAGAAGGCATTAGAAAACTTGAACATGTGGATTAGTATCTAAATGTAGAAATCAACCTCTCCACAAGGAATAGCGTATAAGCCCAAAATGGATGGGAGGAACACGAGATGAATCTGCTTATCATTGCAGGAATTGTTTGTCTCTTGGTTACAGGACTCTTATCTGGAGCATTCACTACAGGAGACCAGCAGAGAGGGAATTTCTATGCTGAATCGAAGGTGAACCGGACTTCTAAAAGGAAAGCAGCCAATTGGTTCTTTTTAGTTGTTTTACTGCTTGCAGTTGGTGGCGCGGTGCATCTTCTGTTACGTTAATACTTTACTTTTAGGAGGGACTTCATGAGTGATTTTGTTAGCAACGAAGATCATGGAATAGAAGTTAAGAGGGTTCAATATGTGCTGATCTCCCTGCTCTCTATTTGTACATTGAGAAGGGTCCCCGCAATCGAAACATTCAGGAACGAAATATATGTTCATTTAATGAAATTGAAAATCTCAGATTAACCTATCTCTATCTATCCAACTCCAGCAGATGATTTTGACGCTGCAGCAGTTTTGGGCATGGGGAGAGCAGAATTGCATCATCCCAACAATGGTTACGGGTGCCTCGCCTATCGAATTTCAATGAGCTGTCCAGAATACGGCACCTCTCTCCATTCCGTTATAGTCAGTAACTCCTCTTCTAGAACAATTAGGCTTTGCATATCCCGCCAGACATTAAACCTAATGTAACCTTGCCGCTCTAATGATTCGATACCTTCCAAAATTTCAACCGCCTTCCGGTAGGTAAGATATTTGAGCAGCCTCAAGGTTGGGACACGGCTGCGATGAGCCTGATAGGTAATCAATATCTTGAGCAGCTTGACCTCCAGATCATGAAGCATGCGAACCCCTTCCTTTCTCATGTCTCCAGGACAGAATGTTGTTTACATTAAATACACGAGGTTGACCTGTTTCCAGGCATGTTGCCCTAATGCGCGAATCCCGAACACTATGGATCTGTATTTTACGCTGGGTGATCTTACCCTTCTGATCCTCGTAAATGATTTCGATGGTTTGTTCCAGGTATTTTTCAAACATTACGCCACCGCCTCTAATAAGAACATTTGTTTGTATTATATGCGAACATTCGTTCTTTATCAATAACAATTTTACCCTGATTATCTTGCAGATAAAATCCACAAATTTGCCGCTGCCTATAGCTCCTTATCCATACTTATACAGCCGCTCAATTGTTTCCTCCCCATCTTCACGCAAAGAAATCCGGCACCTAGACGGCACCGGATTTCATCATCATTCATGCAGCTTATCTTAAATTGGAGTCCCTCAGTCCCCTTACTGCACATATCAACACAGCAATTATTTCAGAAGTTCTTCCGGTGTCTCTCCACTGTACACAAATACGGGACTTGCGGTATTAACTACGAATACGGCTACCATCGTCAGAGCAGATGCGATAAATGAAAACAACTGATGCCTAACCTTGCTGATCCATAACATGAGCTTGTCCTCCTTTCCAGTGTACTAAACTGAGCGCCTGGATAAAAATATGACAGCCAATGTGGGGGACTGAAGTCCAAAATTAAGCATAACGATAAAACAGCTAATCAAGCGAAGTTTATAATAATGTTCCCTCGGTATTCGTGACTGCTTCTCGATTCGGCTGGGAGCAAACATCATAATCAGCAGCAGACTGAGAACGTTCATGACCAGCACCGTGACATGATTGACGTCCACGAAAGATACCAGGGTAAAAAGAACCGTCGTGAAAGCGATGCAATGGCTCCCGTCTTAAGGTGGAAGCCACCAGAGAATTGCCTCAGCACCGCAAAACCTATCATACTTATAAGGGCCTGCTTCGCATTACGGTGAAAGCAGAAATGAGCAGCGTGAAGATCACCGTGAGCATCACGTTCAATAGAATAGCAGCGGCGTGCTGTAAAACAGAAATAGAAGAATTATGATCAGGTATCTGTCGTTTTATCACTTCCGCTATCCGCTTTGACAATCCTTCTATGATCATAAGAACCCCGCTCCTCTGTATTGATGGCATAATACAAGAAGATTCCAAACGTTATCCCAAAGAAAAGAAGATGCAGCCATAAACGATTGAGGTAAAACAGAATTGCCATCAACATCAAAACAACGATGATTAACGCAATCAACAGGATATGTTCAGATTTAATGCGCAATTTCTCAAGATCGTATTTAAACCCTATCCGAAACTTATACATGACCCAAGAAATTAATAATCCAGTCGCGCCCGACAATAATTGAAGGATATAACCATTGGCAGGATTGGTCTGAAGTGTGTCAATAGAACCGAAGAAAACGGATAAATAAGCACTCTGAATCAAAGCATACAGCATGTACCCGATGATGGTACAAATAGCCGACCAGATAACAGGAATCTTAATAATGGCTGAGAACAAGAAAACAAAAATCAGCACGGTAATGAGAGGAGCCAGAAAGTCCAGTTGAAGTTCATTTCGCATGATGAAACTTTGTAAGTTGGCAAGGATCATGATCACCAGCGCCTGCCATATGTACTCTTTGGTTTTAAATCTAAGCAATGTCATAATCAGTGAATAAATCGCCAGTGTTTCAAAGGTTGAAAACAACATAAACCAAATGGCTTGCATTCAAAGATTTCCTCCCTATGCCATAAGAAATGGGTTTGATGTGTACTACGCCGCTTCCCGATCTACCCTGATTGCATTGGAAAGTCATAACGCCTTGATCAGATGGTATTCCGACAGTCCATTAGCTTATGGAATCAATCGAGTCATCCTAAAAGAATGCATGTTCTTGGAGTCATCAGAAGGCGGCTGCCACTTCTTATATGTCTGGAAACTCTGTTGGAAAATACAAACAACATCAAACGGTGTTACAGCTCTGGATCAGGTTTAAGAAGTCTTAAACGCAATCGATTCAAAACGCTAAACACCTTGGGCATCAAAGCACAGCAACGTTAAATTATATCCAGAAAACTAAAACCAAGCCTTAGTTATCAAGTATCCACGACCCTATGAACATGACTAATCCAGAATAACTCTGGTCATTCTATTGCGATCCTGACATCATCATCTAAGTCGATTATATAAGGCCTAATAGGCATAACAACAGGTAATTAAATACAAATGTGGGGAATCCATGATGGATTAATGAAGTGTGATGAGAAAGAAGGGAGTTAATTAGTTATATCTATATTATATACGAACTTTTGTTCCTGTTCAATTGCTTTGGAGCACTTTAAACCATTTATCTCTGACATCTACCTCCCACGATAAAGGATGTCCCAACATCTTCCAAGATGTTGGGACATCCTTTCTATGTGAGTAGCACAGGTATCGCTTACGGATGATACCCTACCAGATTGGATATATCAGCTGCCGCCTGTAATACTTCCTGAATCCAATCCTCTTTATGCTGAACGATACGATCGCTTGGACCAACCAGACTGATCGAAGCATTCACCTGACCCTCGCTGTCGTATATAGGTGCTGCTATACCCGTTACCCCGACATTCCTCATATTCGAGCTGATCTCATATCCTTGATCCTCAATGCGGCTGATTCGCTCGCGCAGTTCCTTAACACTCTTCATCGAGTGCTCCGTAAATGCAGCCAGCGGCTCGATCATAATCTGCTCCTTCACTCCTTCAGGACTGAATGCCAGTATGACCCGCGAAGCACTCGTGGCATACAAGGGAAACCATGGTATGCATCAATAATAAATCGTATGGGCAGCGGAGAATCGATTTTGTCCATATAGATCGCTTCGTTCCCTTCACGCACACATAGACAAACCGATTCTTTGGTTAGCTTGGCAATACGCTCCAGATAAGGCCTTGCAACGCTGACCCAATCATTGTTCCGTTTAACCCGGTTTCCAAGCTCCAGACATGTATACCCAAGCGAATACTGCCGTGTCAGCCTATTCTGCTTAATGAACCCTTCACTCTCTAAGGTCGCCAGCATTTTATGTACGGCCCCCTTGGACCATTGCAGCTCCTTGCTAAGCTCGGTAATCCCCCAATCCTTCTGATCGCGGAGAAATAACTTCAGCAATTTGCAGCTTTTTTGTACGGATGTCAACAACTGATCCATCTTTAGCCTCCTATCAGCCACTTCCGTTTAATATGAGATCGTTTTTGACGCGCTGAATATATGTCAATCATGTTCGAAACAGTCTATCAAAAACTTGGTTTCATGTGAGATATTTCATTGTAAACACGATTGAATATACCATGTTGCTATGTTAAAATCAAAACAATATTTCACTATTATAAAACATCGTTCTCTAATAGTGAACAAATAATAAGGGGGAATCATTGTGAAAAAGGTCGCCTTGCTTCTATCATTCTCGCTTTAACACTCTCCATCTCGCTGTTATCCGCATGCGGAGGTGCAAAAACGGCTTCAAACGGCGGTGCCGAGTCAGCGGAAGGTTCCACCGTCTCCGGTGAACTGGTTTTTGCTTACAACGGTGCAACGGTAGAATCCCTGTTCAAAGATGAAATCTTCAAGAAATTCAATGAAAAATACCCGGATGTCAAACTAACCTACGTGGTAAGCGTCGCGACGGACATTGTTGCCAAGGTGAAAGCTCAGCAGGGTTCCTCCCAAATTGATATTGCATTTATTGAGGGCAGCGAACAAGAAGCAGGTCGCGTTGAAGGACTCTGGGAAGCCTTGAATGCGGACGAAATCCCGAATATGTCCAAAATCGATGACCGCTTCAGAGTCTCAGAGAACAGCGGCGTGACCATCAATTACACCCCGATGGGGATCTCTTACAATGCCAAGCTGATTCAGAATAAGAACCTCCCCGTTCCAGCATCATGGAACGATCTGACTCTCCCCGAAATGAAAAACAATATAACGCTTACCGAAATGTCGAGTAATTTCGGCCGTTCGGCAACGATCATGCTGGCATATGCCAACGGCGGCTCGGAAGCCGATATGACGCAAGGGTTTGAACAATTGAAAACGATTGCTTCTTATATGCCGACATTCGCCAAAACAGCCGCTCAAATCCAGCAGAATCTGCAGGATGAGACAGCTGCATACACCGCCTGGACCATGGCGCGCAGCATCGTGCAGAAGGATGCGGGTGTCGACCTGGAATTTGTCATTCCGGAAGAAGGAGCAAACATCGTGCCAACCGTTGCTTCCATCGTAAAGGGAGCGAAGAATCCTGAAGCGGCTAAGGCATTTATCGATTTTATCCTGACCGATGAGATTCAAACCCTGTTTGCCACAAAGTTGTATTACAACCCGGTCATGGACGTTACGCTTCCGGACGACATCGGCAGTCTGATCAATTTTGACAAGAGCAAAATTGTGAATTTCGATTACGGTGTAATCAGCGAGAACAAGCAAGCCTGGCTGGAAACCTTCAATAAAGACATCGCTCCGCTTGTAGGCAAATAAGTTCGATACGAAGATTCAGAATCGGAGGAAACACAGATGACGAAGGAGTATGACGTTGAACTGCATCAGATCCGCAAGTGCTTCGGCAGCACCGTGGTGGTAGACGATTTTAATCTTCAGGTGGAGCGCGGGGAATGTGTCACTTTTCTCGGTCCATCCGGCTGCGGCAAGACAACAACATTGAATATGCTGGCTGGTTTTCTGGAGCCTGACGGAGGCACCCTGACGATCAAGGGCAAGCCGATGAACGGTGTTCCCTCAAATAAACGTGATCTTGGCATGGTGTTTCAAACATACTCCTTGTTTCCGCATATGACAGTTGCAGAAAACGTGGCGTATGGCTTGAAATTGCGAAAAATCCCCAAATCCGAGATTGCTGCCAGAGTGAACAAAGTACTGGAGCTGGTCAAGCTTCCCCACCTGGCTGATCGTTATCCCAAACAGCTGTCCGGCGGCCAGCGCCAGCGCATTGCGATTGCCCGCGCCTTGGTAACCGAGCCCTCGGTACTGCTCCTTGACGAGCCGCTGAGCAACCTCGACGCCAAGCTCCGGGAAGAGCTGCGCGAAGAGATGAAACGGCTCCAGCAGGAGCTCAAAGTCACGACCATTTTTGTTACCCACGACCAGGAAGAAGCCATGTACATGTCCGATAGGATCGTTGTCCTGGATCATGGACGGGTAGAGCAGATCGGAACACCGGAAGAAATCTACCAGAGGCTTCACCCTTCGTGCACGAATTCGTAGGCAAGTCCAACCGCTTTCAGGTCAAGCTTGCCGCTACAGACGAACACCTGTGGCATTTTGCAACTAAGGAAGGGATCCTCCTGCAGGCAGACCGCCATTCACGGCAGGAGCTAACAGGAGATGCTGCCGTGGCTTATGTCAGACCTGAGCATATTGTCATACAGGAAGTGGTGGGAGACGCTCCACCCCCAGCATGAATACCGTGTTTGGCATCGTGAGGCTGGTTTCCTTCCTCGGTTCGATTGTTGAAGTTATCGTAGAGTGCCATGGTCAATTGATCACCGTTCGAAACGGCATCGCTCCGCACCTTCACCTGGTTGAAAATAAATTCGTCCAGCTAAGCTGGGACTCCCAGCATGTGAGTGCTTTTCCAGCAAAGGAGGCATAGCCTATGAACTCCCTGCTCCGATCCAAGGGCTTCATTGCCACCTTGCTGCTGGTACCCGGACTTATCATTATTCTGGGTGTATTCATCCTGCCTATGTTCTACATGTTAATGATCAGCTTGCGCGAGGACATGGGACAAGGAGCCTGGACACTGGCATCCTATGCGCATCTCTTTAAAGATACCTATTATGTGCAGATTCTGTGGAGAACCGTAAGGCTTAGTCTGTATACGGTTTGCGTTTGTCTCGTCCTTGGCTTCCCGGTTGCCATGTACATGGCTCAGGCTACGCCGAAAATGCGGGGTCTTATAACATTTCTCATCATCTCCCTCATCTGATCAGCGTAGTCATCCGCAACTTCGGCTGGGTCGTGATATTGGGCAACAACGGTTTTATCAACAATACGTTAATGTCGCTAGATGTCATCTCCGAACCGCTGCGGCTGCTGTACAATGAGCTTGGTGTTGTGATTGGATTATCCGATTCGCTGATCGTTTATATGGTCCTGGCCATTTCCACGAGCCTGTATGCTGTTGACTCATCCCTGTACAAGGCAGCCGCATTCTCGGCGCAACACGATTCAAACAATTCTTCAGCATCACGCTGCCTCTGAGCATTCCCGGCATTTTTGCCGGAACAACACTCGTGTTCAGCCTGGCTATGAGCTCTTTCGTCACGCCAGCCCTTATGGGTGGCACCTCAGTAAAAGTACTGCTTATGCTGGCTTATGAGCAGATGATGGCATCACTCAATTGGTCCCTTGGAGCTGCCATTGCATTCCTGCTTCTCGGTTCAACCATCGGTTTGGTCACGCTATTTACCAAGCTGGTGGAAACGAAGCGTTATAAGGAGGTGTTCTCATCATGATTCGTGAAAAAATCTCGCAGACCCTCCGTGCTTGGCATCATCACGTTCTTTGTCGTGCTGATGGTCATCTCCCCATTGCTGATCATCATCCCGACGTCGTTTACGTCGACGGGTGTCCTGCGGTTCCCGCCGCAGGGGTTCTCGCTCCAGTGGTATGAGAAAATATTCGACCGTCCGGAGTTCATCGAGTCGTTCGGGTTCAGCCTGCAGCTTGCTATCATTACCGCCGTTATCGCAACCGTCATCGGTACGCTGGCTGCACTGGCATTGCACAAGTACAAGCCCCGCGGCTCAGGCGTCATCAGTTCCCTGCTGTTATCACCGCTGACGGTTCCGGCACTGATCATCGGCATTGCGGCTTTGCTGTTCTTCACACGCATTGGGCTTGCAGGCACGTTCCTCGGTCTGTTATTGTCCCATATTCTGATTTCTGTGCCTTACGTTGTACGACTGGTTTATACGGGACTCAGCACCTTTGATTATACTTTGGAACGGGCCGCATCCATTCTTGGGGCAAACCCGCTGCGGACCTTCTGGGACGTTACGTTTCCACTGATCCGCCCAGCGGTGCTCTCCGGCTGTGTGTTTGCGTTTCTGACCTCATTCGATAATGTCACCGTGTCACTCTTTATGATCTCGCCGTCCACAACAACATTGCCGATGGCTATCTTCAACTACATGCAGGAATCGTTAACTCCGCTCGTTGCATCGATATCCTCTATCGTGATCTTGCTGAGTTTGGTATTTATTTTCATCTTAGAGCGCGTATACGGCTTGGATCGTTTGTTTGGCTCCAACTCACACGCTCATTAAGGCAGGTAGAACGGATATGAAATGGGTAACCCGACTGGAACTGCTGCTCCCGGAAATGCTCCGGCTGCTAGAGCAAAGCGTCAACATGGATTCGCCTTCCCAGCGTAAAGACTTAACCGACCGAATGATCGACTGGTATGAAGAAATATGCCTCTCACATCTGGATGCCAGAGCTATCCGGGTTCCAAACGAAGAATATGCCGACCGCCTGGAGATTCATATCGGCAGCGGGCAGCGGCGCATCCTGCTCATTGGACATGCGGACACGGTGTGGCCCGCAGGCGAATGCGCGCAAAGGCCGTTTCGTATAGAGGGAGACAGAGCCTACGGTCCGGGGTTCTGGACATGAAGGCCGGGATCATTCAAGCCATATTTGCCTTAAAGGTGGTGCAGGAGATGGAAAGGCTCCCTGCCGATGTTACCTTTATTCTGTTGATTAACAGCGATGAGGAAATTGGAAGCCCTTCTTCCCGCCTCTGGATCGAGGAGCATGCCCGCTCCAGCCAGGCCGCCTTTGTGCTGGAGCCGCCGATGGAACCGGAAGGCGCCGTCAAAACGGCTCGCAAAGGAAATGGTCGCTACCATCTCCAAATCGAAGGTCGTGCCGCTCATTCCGGGGTTAATCCGGCTGTTTAGCGTATCGGCGATCCACGAGATGGCGCGCCACATTCTGAGCCTCCAGGAATTGAGTGATGACAAGCGCGGCATACATGTCAATGTCGGCATCGTAAACGGAGGAATCGGCTCCAATGTCGTTGCCCCCAGGCGGAAGCCTACATCGATATCCGGGTAGAAACGATGGAGGATTTCAACTGGATGGCACATAAAATGCAAGAGCTTGCTCCAATCCACCCGGAGATCCGCCTGCAGATCGAAGGGCAGATGAATCGGCCGCCCATGGAACGAACGGCGGCGATTATGAATCTGTATCATTTGGCACAACAGGTTGCCAAGGAAGAACTGAATCTGAATCTGCCGGATACCAGCACGGGCGGAGTCAGCGACGGCAACTTTGTTGCCGCATGCGGCACGCCGACACTGGATGGCATGGGCGCCCGCGGCGACGGGGCCCATGCCCTTCACGAATATGTGTTGATTGCCGATATCCCTAAACGCGCTGCGCTTCTGGTAAGCATACTGGTCCGGGTATAAAATAGCGGTATCTAGTAGGATACATAGGAAATCAAAGAAGGGGCATCCATCTCGGATGCCCCTCTCCTTGCCGTCTCCAGTCCTACAATAGGATTAGAGCCTTGTGAGCAGGTCTGTTTTTGTGTATGTTAGTTTTGACTGGAAATGACAGCCTAAGGAGAAACGCCATGCGAACCAAAATCCTGCAAAACTTAACAGTTCTATTCCTTACATTGAGTTGGTTAACCACCTATGCAAATAGCGACAGTCCACTCAACCAGCAAACGTTGGATCGATTACGGGAATCCTATGATCTTGAGGCTCCTTCGACCCAAGATACGGCTCCATATATGCCAGACAGGTGGAGTCAAGGTGACTGGGGAGTCAGCCTGGACTCGTCTTCACTGACCGAATTGCTTCATGCAGCCCTGCAGCCTGTGTTCTATATTGCCCGGCAGCTGATTTATATGTTGTCCTCGTAACGCAGCCCGAAGCCCGCTTCATCCAGTCTCGGATCGTTACCCGAACATTCCGCTGTTTACTTGTACAGTTTGGTCCATACCCATCCATTCACAGCGAGCAATACAACGATATAGGCCGGAATGCCATAAGCAATGGTACTGCTTGCATAATGCAAACCGATGAATCCGCCTACAACAATGAAGTAGACCAGAACCCACCAGCCTTCCTTCTGCTGAGCCATATTAAACGCTTGGGAGAATGGCGGAGTCCTCAGCATAGCCTTGGCTGATAACGGGATCAACATCAATCCGGTAAGCAGCACAATGAGAATATCCGGCAGGATTCGCATACCGAATATGATGACAAACACCACCGCATTCACAGCGAACAGCGGCAGGAATATTTTGATGGCAAACGCCTTTAAAGCCCCTTTGTACAAGGGGTCATGCTCGGCATCGGGGCTGACCCGAACAGCCAGAAGGCTTTGGGCTTGCCCGAGTATTTCAGCATCATCACGACCGTAGCAACCATGATGAGCATAACATACAGCACATAATAGGATGATCCTCTGCCGATTTCCGCGAATGAGGAATTACGGATTGTGGAGAAAAAGAATAAATAAGGCAGCAGCACGGCTAACCCTAAAGTAGGGTACACCTTAAGCTTAAATTCTCGCTCGTTCTTAAGCATGCTGGCAGACAACCGGAAACAGGCCTGCTCCGTGCGCGATCGGCATACCCATCTGGCCAAGAACCTATCAAACTTTCCACGCTCCCGCCCTTTTCCCGCTTCGCTGTGAGCCAGCTTCTCCAGATACAACTCGAATGACGGAATCAAGCGGGCATATATCATCATAAGCAGAATCGGGACAAATACGGCCAATGCCGAGAGAAGAATCAGCCACCCGCCCCCTCGCCAAACAGCCACTCATAAGGAGCCGCATACCATACTGGCGGAAGCAGGATTTGCCACCAAGTTGTAAACACCAGATTGAAATCAATCAGATCAAAGGAACGAATCACAAACTGATACCCGATGGCCAGCGTGGCGGACAGACCAATCTGCACGTAATTGATCAGATCCTTCAGTTTCTCTCCGTCCCAATATTTCAGCAGCACCAGATAAATCATGGAAGTACTCACAAGGATGAGCATATTCATCAGGATCAGCTCAAGGATATAGATTAAAAGAATCCAACGCCGTGCTTGATCAATCCAACGACCAGGGAGTACCGAAAGAGCCCCGGTTAAAAGAAGCAAATAAATACCTGCATGAATCGATCTGGCCAGACCGACCGTTCGACCGTCGATCGGCTTGGTCATCAGTATGCTTCGGTCGCGCACATCCAGCAGCACCGAGGAGAAGTCCGAAATCATGGAGGTCATAATCAGAAACATTAAGATTGCGGATAAAAGGCTCATCGGCAGTAGATATTCCGGATCGCTCCAGAACACAAACGGCGTCAGGACGAGCCCGATCAAGCCGTACATCCAGAGAGAGCTGACAAACAGGTTCTTGTCCTGCTCCTCCTTCTTTCGATTGACTGAGGACAAGATGACAGGGGCCCGCCTTGAGTCCATGATGAGTTTGACATGTAATATACGGCGCAGTACCTCATAGTCCACACCCGTTCTGGAGATCACGCCTTGAAATCGGTCCAAAATCTTAAGCATTCGAAAGGTTGATTCCGGCCCCGGCATGTCAGCTCTCCTCCCGAACGATCGATACGAACCGCTCAGCAATCTGGGCATGATCATGGAAACCTGTCAGCTGATTAAACACCTCTTCCAAGGAGCCTTCATGTGAATGCTGCTGCAGCTCCTTGAACGTTCCATCCGCTACGACCCGGCTATCGGCGAGCAGAACGATGCGGCTGCTGATTTTCTCAACAACGTCCATGATATGCGAGGAATAAAAGATCGTCTTGCCTTGAGCCGACAATTGGGCGAGAACTTCTTTAACCACCATGACACTGTTCGCATCCAGCCCGCTTAAGGGCTCATCAAGGAATAACAAATCCGGGTCATGCAGCAGGCTCGAGATCAGCAGTACTTTTGCCGCATCCCCTTTGAGAATGTAGCAATCCGCGAGTGATAAGCTTTGTCCAGACCAAAGCAATCCATTAAATGTTTGGCCTTATAATCCGCAGTATCATATGTAAGTCCGTACAATTCACCTGTAAAAGTCAAATACTCGGCTGCCGTTAACTGATCGTACAATTCTGCGACCTCCGGCACATACCCGATTCTCCGTTTATAGTCGATATTCCCATCGGAAATATCCTGCCCGAATATGCGAACGGTCCCCGTGTAACCCTCAACCAGTCCCAGCATAATCTTAACCGTTGTGCTCTTTCCCGCTCCATTCGGACCGATGTAACCAATCATCTCGCCGCGGCGCACTTCCAGATCAATGCCGTTCAATACATAACGATTATCATATTTCATGCGCAGATCTTGAATCGATAACACTTCATCTGTAGACATCGTATACGAATTCTCCTATTCTCTCATTGTCTTCACATACCTACCTTATTATGGGAGCTCAGGAAAATCAACCTTTCATTCATATTCGCTCTGCAAAATACCCATATGCAAAATATCATGCCAAACACCCGGTACAAGCTCTGTCTGGAGCTGCCCTCATGCACAAGCCGATCCATTCATACAGCTTGACAACCTTATCATGAAAGGGTAACACAAATTCTTATCGTCAAGATTCGATCATGCACTGAGCTTGTCTCACAAAGTCTTGTGTCACAGCCAAGCTCGCTACCAGATTTAAATAGATTGTCCCGCCTTGCCCTCTACAGCCCTCTTTGAAAACAACTTGTTCTATTTTTCGAAGGGTGAACAATTTCGTCAACATTCGCGAATAACCGCATATATATGGGGAGAACGAAAAGAGGTGATCGGACATCATAAAGGGCATCAACCGCATACTGATTTTTACCTTGCTGCTGGTTTTCTTTCTCCCTAACTTGACCCATGCCGCCTCAGGGCAGAAACTGGACAGTAAATACACTTCGTATGCACAATTTATCGTCATTGATAAATCCACCAACAAGCTGACGTATTACGAAAAGGGAAAGGTCATTAAAACATTCCCCGTCGCCACAGGCAAAAGCCCTCCTACACGCCGGAAGGCCTGTTCAAAATCCATGAAAAGGTAAAAACAGACCTTACTACAAGGAAGGCATCAAGGGCGGAGATCCGCGCAATCCGCTGGGGGACCGCTGGCTGGGCATTAACGTGAAGGTCAACGGCAGGATCAGTTACGCCTATGCGATCCACGGGAACAACAATTCGAATTCGATTGGAAAATACGTATCCGCCGGATGTATTCGCATGCATAATAAGGACGTGCGCTGGCTCTACGACAAGGTCAAAATGAACACCCCTGTCCTCATCCAAAAATAATCCAAAAGCTTAGAAGCTGAACACTTGACGGTGTTTGGCTTTTTAATTTCTATGAGCCATACGCAGCTCCAAACTCTATAATGTTGCGATCTGGATCCAGCACGAAAATTTGCGCAAAACCTGCAACGCTGTCGGGATTGGCAGTATATTCAACACCCATTCGGTCCAGCCATTCCTTGGTTTCGCGGTAGCTCTTCACCCAGATGGAAAAATGCCCGTCCGTCGTATCGATTCCGCGCTCGCGAAGCGTATCGCTGATCGGATGCTCCAGCAGATGGAGCTGCTGATCCCCCACCGCGTACCAGACCCCTTTGGATGTAAACGGCGGACGCCGCAGCTCGCGGAACTTAAGGACTTCCGAGTAAAACACCTTGGCTTTTTCCAAATTCCGAACGGCCAAACTGACATGGTGCAGTCCTACATATTGAATCATGTATCACACCTCACTTGTAAGCGGAATAAATGCTTTATGATGGTCTGCCAGCCTTATCATACTTCATTTGAATCGAGGTATGTATCTCCATCCTAAAGGATACCTTATACATTATATAACATGAATCAACCACTTAAGGGGGAGTTTCACCATGGATATCCATTCCGAGGAATACAAAATCGCATCACTGAATGGAAATGAAGGCACCTTAAAAGCGATTGAAGATGCCGAGACGAAGATCGCCGAGCTCACAGGCAAAGATATCACACTGATTGCTTACGAGAAAGAACAAGGTCCAGAGGATACACCATAAACAAACCCTGCACAAAAGAGCTGCCCTCCATGAGTCCGCATAGACTCTGGAAGAGCAGCTTTTCTTTAGATGAAGCAGGACGCCGTCACTGCTGCCTGATAGGTCACGTTAACCTCCAGCACTCTGCTTTAAGTCCGTTCTGATCGAACGGCAGCCGCTCGGCTTCCAGTTCCTCAATCTCTTCGATATGCCCATCCACATAATCGGCAAGCCGATCCTGTGTGGAAGAGATTCGTGCCAGCAGCCCCCGTAGCGGAGGTCCAGTACCTCCCAGCCAAAGGGCTTATACGTGTTCATCCAGAGCGCACGGTGCGAGAGCCGCAGCGCCTCGATGCGCTGCTTTAGCACGAGCAACGGGGAATCCGGTGCTGCTGCAAGCTCAGCCAGCTGATCCTTTTGTCCCGTTTTATACCACTTTTTCAGCGTAACGCCGAGGGTGCTTTTAATAACAAGCACCGATGCCAATCGTTCATAAAATTCATACAGACGACTGAACGGTGCCGGGAATTGCTCCTTGCATTGCCGCCATCTCCGCTCCAGTCCAGCGTAATGCTGGGGCAGCACAGCTTCCGCTTCACCTTCCACATGTTTGTCCAGCAGCCCTAGCAGGGGATCCTGCCACAATAAATATTTGGATGGGTTCGCCATCCAGTGATTGCCCTCCGACACGCCGGGAACCTCATCCATATATTTCAGGGCGTTCAGCGATTCAAACAAATCGATGCCCGTACAGGCCGCAAGCCGCCTTGTAAGAAGCTTATCATCAACCTCATCGCCATATCCATGCTCGGCAAATAGCTGCAGACCTAGCAAGAATGACCAAGTGATTGCTTTCGTTGCCGTTATCTCCCCAGACGGTAGCAATCACCTCGCGGATGCCCTTGGTTTTGGCAGCACGCAGGGCAGGCTGGCTGGTCATCCATGTCTTGCCGTTGTTGGGACAGATACTGTTCCACATATGGATGCCGCTTAAGAAAATCGGCTTGGAGCCCAGCCTCATATGCTTCTCATATAACTGTTCATATCCGTTTTCATCACGGCGTCCATAGTCCCAATACACAAATTGAACGCCTTTTGGAATTCGGCTCATATTGTCATCCGAGAAATCCGCATCTACATTGTACAGCGCCCCTTGATAATCATTCGCCAGCAAATTAAAATACATGTCGCTCCAGATCATCGGCTCGAGTCCGAGACGATCGGTGATGGCAAGCACCCGGTTGACATGGTCATTCATGATCTGGAAACGGTCCTGAACCCCGTTCAATTTCAGATAATTTCCAAGACCTACCTGGAATGCCTCATCCATGCCGATATGAATTCGCTTGGAACGGAACATGCCGGATGCGGCTGTGATCATCTGCTCAATGAAAGCATATGTCTTTGGCTCGCCTGCGAGCAGAATATCGGCATGGTCCTTCATATCTGCCGCATACCCCCATTTTAGCGCTTGCTGCAGATGCCCCAGGGTCTGAATACACGGAATCATCTCGATGCCGAACAAATCCGCATAATCGTCGCACTCCTTCAGTTCCGAAGCTGTATACCTACCGCGCATATATCCGAAGTAGGGCTGCTCTTCTACCTCGTACGTATCCTCGGTATACATCATCAGTCCGTTCAGTCCCATCAGCGCCATATAACGGATAAACTGTTTGATCACCGCCACCTTGAGAACGCCATTGCGGGAAACGTCGAGCATCGTACCGTTAAAGTCAAACTTCGGTTCCGCCGTCAGCTCGAATAAAGCCCCTCCCTGGCCTGCTCCAGAAACAAACCGAGCGCACGGAAAAAGTGTATGCTCTCCTGGTAACGGATCAGTCCCTGCCCATCCTTCAGCGCCACCTGAATCGGACCTTCCATCTGAACGACCCGAATCTTGATCCCTTCTCCGTCTGTAATGGAGATGTCCAATATGTCTGAAAGCTCGCTGATCCCTTCAAGCAGTTTTCCAGACAGGTGATCAAAATGAATCTTCATGTCATTCCCTCCATGATCCCATTTTTGAGATGCTGTCTATCATTGTGTGAAACAGCAAAGCCCGATCCCTTCATCTTGGAATCGGGCTTTGCCAAGGCGAGAAGCTAATATCCTTCCCAGCCTATATATTAGGTTTCTTACTCGGCCGAAACTTTAACACCAAGTGTCACAATCTCATATGGCTTGACTGGCAGCGTGCAGCTTCCCTTGTCATCCAAGCTTTGAACGGATCCCTCTTCTTCCAATATCGAGCTCTTATAAACGCCTTGGGTTGGCAGGGAAGATTGCAACTTCAGCTCTGCATCCGTGCCTGCCATATTGAACCAGCGCAGCATCAGATCGCCTGACTTCCGGTTCACCTTCAGGGAAGAGAAGGCAAGCTCTTCATGACTCCATCCAAGCGGCGCGGAGGTCGATGCAACGGTACCTGCATGAACTCCGGTCTGAGCAACCGTCCATGGGATCTGGAACTGGTAAGCCTCGGCATAAGCGCCGGAACCGATGCCGTCGCCCTGGTGCGGAATCACTTCCATGCGAACCGTATGAACGCCGATACACTGAGCTTCCGGCGTTGGGAAGTAACCCCAATCCCCGAGCTCACCGACGGAGCGCAGCAGTGTAACCGCGATCGTGTTGCGACCGTCACGCAGCACTTCATATTCGTTCAAGCCCTGGTTCGCCACCGTCAAGCCTGCTGCAGCCGCGGTAACATCCACGAAGGCCTGCTGATGAGCCGTATAACTCGGGTTCTCCCATTCGGCAGCTTACTCGTTGTCCCGCTTCGCCACTTCGAACATGGAATCCACGTTATGAGACGCTGCCTGCAGATCCGTTGGGAACAACGCACGCACCCGATGATCCTTCGCCTGATTATCCATCGTGGCTTCGATCTCGACACCTTTGCCGCAACGGTTCAGGCTGAGCACGGTACGTATGGACAACGGCACCATCTCGCTTGATCTTTGGGCCTTGCGGTTCGGGTAATACACCAGTTCATGCTGCTCTTCGTCCAGCTTGCCATCGGCCATAGCCGGAATGGACCAGTTATGGACGATTTCGATGGAAGCGCGGTATGGTGAATCCTCCAGGACCGAAATTTTGGCGATTTGACCTTTTGTAGTCAATGCCGTTTCGCCATCCGGCTGTTTATACATATATTCGTTACCGATATCCCCGGTATTCTCATAGACACCCAGATCGCGGTATACCTGTCCATTCTTCTTATCCGTTAAGGTGAAGGAACCGTCCCCTTCGATCTCAACCTTGAGCAGCTCGTTCTCCATTACGTTGGAATGGCTGATCAGGGATTTAATCGGAGTTGGCTTATTATCACTTTTCACCCATGCGTAGGTTGTCAGACCCATTGCTGCAATTTCGCTTGCCTCGAATGTCAGTCTGACCCTGCGGCACATATAAGGCTGGCGGAACCGGTCATCCGGGAGATCGTATCCGAACTGAAGACCAAGATCTTCAACGGTACACGGTACTGATTCACCCTGCGCGTTAACCAGAACGCGGCCGGACAAATCGATTTCCTTCATCCGGCGGCTCGTTTCTTCCAAAGAGTAGCCTTCCCGGAAATAGAGCCGCTTAGCGTCCAGCTCGATGCTGACCGTACCGCTGCGTGTCCATCCGGTCGTATTAAATACGACCAGCGGCAGCGGATCAGAGCCCCACTGCTCGAATCCGGTTGTGTCAACCGCATCCGCGATCACGCGGACGCTGTCATCCACAATATTTTCGGCCACGTGGGCGCTTTTCTCGAAGCGGGTGACCATCTCGCGGTGAACCTCGTCCACGCTGCAGCCGCAGATGCTGTCATGCGGATGATTCTGCATCAGCGTTTTCCAGGCATAAGTGAACAGATGATGCGGATACTCCTTGCCAAGCAGGCTTGCGTACGACGCCAGCGGCTCGGCCACTTTTTCCAGCAGGGTCTGGCCGCGCTGGTTCATCTGCTTCAGGTATACACGAGCCGAGGCGGTATTCACGAGCGTTCCCCAGCCGTCCGTCCGCTGGCTGCGCAGCTCTCCTGTTACGGAGGACAGGTCCTGCGACAGTTTCTCACGAACCGCTTTCAGGTAATCATCAAAATTGAGTGAATGAACTCCGTATCCGGATACAGCTTCTTCGCCGTACGGATACCTTCCGGGAGATCCGTCTGAATCGGCTGATGGTCGCAACCGTTCATATAGAGCAGTTCGGGCGTGGAAGCATACTTCTCGGCATCCGCCAGCTTGCGGTCCCAGAACTTCTTCGCCTCTTCTTCGTCAACAGGAACTTCGTTGCCGTTGCTGTACCAGTTGGCAAACAGGATGCCCAGCACCTTGGAGCCGTCCGGACCTTCCCACATCAATTCGGAGAACGAGGACTCATAACCGCTATCGGAAACGGTATTGTTAAAGCCAGTTGGCTTCACGCCCCGGCCGAAGAAGGCGTTATCGATACCGGACTGTTGCATCAGCTGCGGGATTTGGCCCGTAAGTCCAAACGTATCAGGGAAATAACCGATTTTGGCAACCGTGCCATAACGCTCGGCATCCTGGTGCCCAATCTGCATGTTTCTCACATTGGCTTCGCTGCTTGTCAGATACGCATCCTGCAGAATGTACCAAGGCCCGATGATGATGCGTCCGTCCGTGATCAGCTTCTCAAGCTGCTCCTTCTTCTCGGGTCTTACCTGCAAATAATCTTCAATAATAATGGTCTGACCATCAAGGAAAAAGCTGCGATATTCCGAGTCCTTATCCATCGTCTCGAGCAAGCTGTCCATGAGCTCGATCAGCCGTACATGGTGCTTTTCATACGGTAAATACCACTCGCGGTCCCAGTGAGTATGAGAAATAATATGTGCTTTTCTGGATTGATCCATCTCTACGTAGTCCCCTTATGTTAGCCTTTCGATACGGTAATTCCAACCTCATCCGGGCGGTACACCGATAACAGGTCCCCGCTTGCATCCACTGCGAACAGTACCGAGCGATCCGCCTCAAGCATAAATGAATAGATAAGACCTGTTGAAGGATCCTTCACTTCGACATTCGTATCCCACGATTGCTCTGAACCGAATACGAAGAGTGCCCCTTCTTCAAACGTTACCTTGCGCCCGTATACGCCGGAATGGTCTCCACCTTGGCTCCAGATCAGCCCCGTGTCGGCAGCAGATAACTCCAATGCGTATCGATACAGTGCAGATAGGGTATCGATCCGGTCATTCAACTCAACGGGAAGCGGACTCCAGAGAAGGCGTCCGGCACCGAGCTTGACCTCGATGACGGCGTCGCCAGCCTCATCGGTTGAATGTACGTCGCTGCTGATCACAATTTCCTTACTAAGCTCGGCGATTTTCCGATGACCGTATGACGCGGGCCATGTGGCATCCCCGATACGCAAGCTCTCTTCCCGGCGCACATTCACCACTTTGCGCTGTCCCAGCTCTGCCGTCATTCGCTCGACCGGATGCCAATATGCATCCAGACCGACAGGTCCGGTCAGAAGGAGCGTAGCTCCCGTTTCTTTACGATATCCATCAACTCGGCAAACGCCCGGTCATCTATATTATGAGCACTCGGCAGAACGATGAATTTCACCGGATGTCTCCGCAGCGAGCTTAGATCATACTCTCCAACCGCGCGGAAAGGCACATTCAGCTCGTAAGCCAGGGCGCGTGTCGCCTTCGTTGTTGCTTCAAAAGCAAACTTCCGGTTCGAGAAATCGTTCGAGTATGGGAAAATGACCGCTGTCTCTTCAAGCTTCCGTCCCTTAAACAAGTCCCGGATGCCCTCCATGAATGCGCCAAAATCATACGACACATCCGCTTCCGGCTTCTCCGTCCCGTCAGCGCGGACAGCTCCGATATGCGATTCATTGGCATTATCCATGTAGAAGTTTGTGTTCCAGATCCAATGAACGGCGCCTGCACCGCCTGTTGAGAAGGCGTACGCATATTTGCGCTCCAGCAGGTTCCGAAGCTCGGCTTCGCTCCGCTTCGCCCGGCCATCCGGTGTTTCCACGTACATGATGCCCGTTTCCTGAATGAGGTTTGGTTTATCCGGCGTTTTGGCAAATATGCCGTCCCAGATCAGATAATCGTTAAACCACCAGGAGTGAACCGTTGTATAGTCCACAGCCTCCGCATAGAAGAACGGGGATGGACGCTGTGCTCCTAAGGCCTCATCTTGTCCAACCGTAACCATATGGTCAGGGCATACCGCTTTGATATCATCATATAGTTCCTTCGCCCAGCGGTTGTGCATGTCCATCGAGAAGAGTACATAATCGAGCCACTGGGTGCCCTTTTTCCCTTGATGCATATCTTGAACGTCGAAATTAATGGCTTCAGGTCCCGGAGGAACCGCAGACTCGAATGCTTAAGCAGCTGATCGGAAGTCATGTTCCAGCGTTCCTGCAGAGACTCAACCGAGCCATGACGCTTCTTCAGCCAATCGATATACGCTTGCTGCTCGAACGAATCCTTAGCTGAACGAGGACCGTCCGAGAAGATCTGCGGCGGATCGAACATGGAAGGCTCGTTAATCAAATCCCAGTCCACGTTCTTCGTAGCTTTATGCCTTGTGATAATGGAGCGGATAAACCGCTTCTGCGCTTCCACGCTTCGCGGATCAAGGTAAGGATTCTGTCCGTCCCAAGTCTCCGGTGTAAAGGAGAAGAACGTAAACGTGACCTGCAGATCATGCTTCTTCGCCGTTAACAGGAAGGCGTCAATCGAACGCAAAACCTCTTCGGATGCATGCCCGTCCACCTGCATGATATTGCGGTAAGCGGTCCAGATCCCGGTACGAATCCAATTGATGCTTAGGCATTGCGCATTTGCGCCATATCGCGATCCCACACATCCGTATTCGGAAGGAACAGGAACTTACGCGCGACATCGGACGTCATGTAAGTCATCCCGACAACAGGCAGCGGGCGGCCATCTTTGATAAAGTAATCCCGGTTGCAGGTGACTGGCGTTCCAGTCTCCAAAAGCTCATGATCAGCTCCCCAGAAGCCTTGTCTCAGCCTGCGGATTTCTCCATCCGGACCTTCGGCTTCACACAACACCCGATAAGATCCCGGCTTGATATCAAGCGCAACCGGAATGCGCTGTACATGAAATTGTCCAGTTACATCAACGATTACGGAATGATTCCATACCGGAGCTTCATCCAGATCATGCTGAACCGAGATGCGGAACGTCCAGCTCTGCGGCTCATGGACAGGCAGATTCCGCCCCATCCGTTGTGCCTGCAGGGTCAGGGTCGCGCGCTCGCCGGACTCATAGGTTGCATAATTCGGCTTGATCCACAGCTCGGTAATCCCTTTGGCGCAGAACGCCGCCCATAAGCGCACCTCTTCTCCCCATCCTGTTCCCAGAAGGAGGCGGAGAGAGGTTGATTTACAAACAACCAGCGACCTCCCAGAAACGGCCCGCCAACGTTCTCCCACAGAACTACAGGAGCAGCGACTTGCCTTCCCTTGGCTGTACATCCCTTGAGGAGCGGATAAATCCGCGTATCCATCGGTCCTGCCGAGCCCATCTGGTGAGGCAGATCGCTGCTCTTGGTAACATGCGGAACCAAGTTCCATGTATCCTTAACGGTAAACCGTTTGTGACTGTTCTCCATCAGCGGAATATCTTCACTCGCGATCAAATCATTCACGCGCCCACAATCCACAGGCAGCGCCTCATGAATGTTCAGCTGCTGATGATATGCCGTCTGTTCATGCTCTACCACCCAGGCACCGTCCTCCATGCGGACGGGACGTTTGAATGGGGCACCCCCAACACTGACCAAGCCGCCGCCATTTCTCAGAAAGTCCAGGATGGCTCTCCAAGCGGATTTCGGAAAGTACGGAGCGTGTAAATTGACAAAGCTAACGCCTTGTCCCCCTGCTGCTGCTGCCAGCGTTTCAGCCAAGTTCTCTGCGCCGCACACGGAATCGAACATATCCAGATGGCTGCCGATACGGCAGTCCGGCAGCTTCAGCTGCCGGAAAGGACGGATCATAGAATACAATCAGGCGTTCACTCATAGAATCCCTGCTTTCATCGCCTGGTACACCAATTGCGAGAACAGGCTGTTGGACCAGGCAAACCATGATCTGGTAAAGACTTTAGGATCATCGGCATGGAAGCCCTCATGCATGAAGCGAGATCCGCATCGGTCGCTTCCAGCAGCGCGATCATCTCCAGCTTCTCTTCTGCCGTCTGCGCCGTAATTCCCTGCATGGACAATGCCATATGCCAAATATAATCCGGCGGCGTATGCGGACTGCCAATTCCCTTGGCAACTGCCCCTCGTAATAGAAAGGATTTTCTTTGCTCAGCGCAAATCGTCTGGTGTTCTGATAGATCGGATCATCTGCAGTCACATAACCCAGATACGGAATAGACATCAGACCGGGCGTGCCTGCATCATCCATCAGACAGTAATTCCCATAACCATCAGTTTCATAAGCGTAAATCGGACCAAACTCCGGATGACGGTAAATACCGTATAACTGAATCCCGTGATCCACATCGGCTGTAAGGCGCTTCAGCTCATCAAGCAGTTTCATATCACGGAATACCCATTCCGCAAATTCCTGCATTTGACGAAGGGCTACAACGGCGAACATATTCCCTGGAATATTGTAATGGAAATCGCAGGCATCATCGCTTGAACGGAAGCCGGACCAGATCATGCCCGTATAGTTAATAAGCATGCCGAGTCCGTTGTTGCGCAAGGAATCGGTAGGTATGCCGTTGTCCCGCGTGAAACGGTAAGGTGATTTCTCGAAATGATGCTGTTCGGTTTTAAACAGCTCGATGATTTTGATCATCGCTGACTTGAAGTTTGCATCAAATACGTCCGTCAGGCCAGTTTCCTTCCAGTACAGGTAGGCCAGGCGGACAGAGAAGCAGAGTGAGTCGATCTCGAACTTCCGCTCCCAGACCCATGGCGACATTTCGGTTTCATCCGTTGTGTTCCAGTGCCAGTCGTTCGCTGATTCATTGAAGGCATTGGCATAAGGATCGATATGAATATATTGGAAATGGCGCTTGATCAATCCGCTGAGTATACGCTGAAGCTCTGGATCGTTCTTCGCAAACGGAATGTAATGAATCACCTGTTCTACGGAATCACGCAGCCACATAGCCGGAATGTCACCGTAATAACAAATGTCGTCCCGTCCTCCATCAGCTTCGTTGTGGTCTCGAGCGTGTTTGGAAAACAGTTCTTGAACAGCTGCAGCAGCTTGGGACGATGTGCTAATTTTTCTTCGGCCTCTTGCAGAACCGCCTGAATCGATTGCGGCAGCTCAAGCTCCGGCATTGGTATTTTGGGGAGTCTGAATTGTTCCATGATTTGTTCTGGCTCCTTTTGATTAGGTATGTTGTGTAGTCAATTTGATGGTCTTGATCTCATACGGCAGGAAATGAAGGGTTAACCTTCCTTCTGCTGTATCCAGCCTTTCGAGTTCCTCTTCAATTGCATTGGACAGGTGGACCGTTTCGCAAGGATAAGGCCAAGTCAGTTTCACTTCGTCTCTACCCCCTGCAGATTCATAGAATCGCAGAATATAACCGGTTCCATCCTCTGCAGGTTTAACCGTATCCAGCACAACATGCTGGCTCTCGTATGGGATCAAAGAATGAACAGAGGGCTGAATGCCCTGCTTCGAACTTGTTCGCACGCATGGCAGTTCATGATTCAGTTCAGCAGCTTTACGAACGATGCTTAGCATTTCTCCAGTCTCCTTCGTGCGGATACAGGGAATATGTGAATTCATGCTCTCCCAGGTCTGCTGTAACATCGGGCCATTTCGGCGCTCGCAGCAGGGACAACCGGATCGTGCTGTCCTGAATGTCGTACCCGTACTTGCAGTCATTGATGAGGCTGACGCCGTATCCATGCTCCGATACATCGGCGAAGCGGTGTCCACAGACCTCATATTGCGCCTGCTCCCAGCTCGTATTGCGATGGGTCGGTCTCTCAATAGTACCGAACGGAATCTCATACGTTGCCTTGTCGGCAACAACAGCGATCGGGAAACCGACTTTCAGCAGCTTGTGCGATTCGTTCCAGCTGACAAAGGTCGTGAAGTCGATCCGCGGTCATGATGATAAAAAATCAAATCCTGCGTGATCTCCGAGTTATGGATGCGCCAACGGAAACGAAGCACATCCTGTACTTCACCCGCCATCAGCAGCCTCATCTCGATCAGTTGCGCTTGATCGGCTATTTGCTCCTCATAGCGAGTATCGATATCCCATGCATCCCACAGGGTCGGACGGTCATGGAAGAAGTGGAAGCGGTTTGCGGCTTCCCCTGGCTTAATCACTTCCCGCTCCGCATCTTTGTCCCACAGACTCACGATTTCGCCCTGCGCGTTAAAGCGGACCTTATAAAACTCCGTTTCCCAGCCATCCGAAAGTCCAGTAGAACACTTCTCCGCCGCTGCCTCGTTTCCTGCCGAGGGTCTAAGCCAAATCGTTTTGTAACCAAACGCGGGGATGCCTTGAACATAAACGTTCAAGCCCTGAAAGGCTTCGCCGCTCTCTAAGGTCCGAACATCATACTGCAGCAGCGCTCCATCGGAATCATAGGGAGCGTGGCTAACAAGCTCCGGTCCGCCCTCAATCGAAATGACCCCATTTCTTTCCCATCCAAGTCCATTGAAGATGACATAGGGTAGACCTTCCCCTTCTGTATCGGCCTGACTTACCAATACCTGCAGCCCTTGGGTGAGACTGCGATTCCCCTTCCGGAACACCTCGGCATATTCCTTCTCAGAGGTAACATAAGACTCCGTAATGGCAGAGCCCGGAATAATATCATGGAATTGATTAAGCAATATCAGCTTCCAGCCCTCATGCAGCTCGCTGACGATTTCCTGCTTCTGCCCACCGTCCATCGACGGGAATGCAACCGAGCTCCATAACTCGGCTTCACGGTACAAGATTTCCGCCTTGCGGTTAAAGCGCTTGTTCCGTGCGTGGGTTGTGTAGGTTCCTCGATGCAGCTCAAGATATAAATCTCCGCGCCATTTCGGCAGCTTTGGCGAAGCGGCGTCAATCCCTTCGAAAAATTCGGCGGCCGTGCTGTACTTGCTGGCAGGCTGCCCAACCATCAGCTCAGCCCGATTGATATATTCCAGCATCTCGCGAGTCACACCCCCGCCGCCATCACCGTGTCCATAGAGCAGCATCTGCTCCGGATGGACGGGTCTTTGCTTAAGACTGCCAATGCTCGTGAACATCATTTGGCAGTGTGTTCTCGTTCACGCCATGATTAAGATAGGAGAGCATCGGTGTTCCGTCAATGCCCACCCAGTGGAATAAGTCGTACGGGAACACATTCGTATCATTCCAGCCGAGCTTTGTTGTCATGAAATAACGAATGCCGCCATGCTTCAATATTTGGGGCAGTGATGCACAATATCCGAACGTATCCGGGAGCCATTCAATATGTGATGTCAAACCGAACTCTTCCTGATAGAAGCGCTGTCCATAGAGCATCTGGCGCATGAGGGACTCTCCGCTCGGAATGTTTAAATCCGGCTCGACCCACATCCCGCCGACCAGTTCCCAGCGTCCCTCCATGATTCTAGCCCTCACTCTCTCGTACAGCTCGGGATCATGATCTTTCAGGAATTGATACAGCAAGGGCTGGCTCTGCGCATATTTGTATTCCGGGTATTCATTCATCAGCGCGTCCACCGTGGAGAAGGTCCGGCTTGTTTTTCGAACGGTTTCCCGGACCTACCACAGCCAGGCGATGTCGATATGAGACTGTCCGACCATGTGCTCGGTTCCTTCAGCATGGCCGCCAATGGCTGTAACCTGCTGCACAAGCTCTTGCTCAATCGCGGTCACCATTTCACCTGCGATGATCGATGCCTCATTCAGACTTACAAAACGATCCATCGCCTGATACAAGGCCTCCATCAATCGGATGCGCCGCATATCGTTGTCCGGCAGCAGTATAACCGAATCCCTGATAACAGTTGCAGTGTACATCAGACTCTGAACAGGCACGTTCACGTTGACAAGCAGACTCTGTACTCGGGTAATCGGAGGCTGGATGACAGCCTGCTGATTGAGCGGATCCACGGGCTCCGGAATCGGATCGTATAATTCGATTTCCAGCTCCATGTTCATGCTTATGCGCTTCGGATCAAGCGTTACAAACGTATGATTGCGGTCCAAACCCTGATACGAAGCTCCGTTAACACGCAGCAAAGCTTCGCCTCCGGACTGAAACAGAAGCCCTATCGCGCCATCTGCCCACTGCGGGGGCAGCTCAAGGCTCATTCGAAAGAAATAGGTTGTGCCCTGCGTGCTCGGGAATCTGTTGAAGTCATGTCCTTCGGCAAAAGGGGCTGAGTCTTCATACACGCCCGGAACCATATAAGTGGTCCGCGTAATATCCCACCCCTTGAGTTCTCTCGACTCAAGCCACTGGCGCTCCGACAATTCGCGTATAAATCGCCTAATGCGTTCCATCCATCAGCCCTCCTGCACGGTCAAATCCGCACTCAGCGTGTCATTGACATGTCTGCCAACCATGATTCGGAACAGACCTGGTTCAACAACCTGCTTATAATCTTGACCGACATATTGAAGCTGTTCGGCGCCTATCGTAAATTCAATCTTTCGTTTTTCTCCAGCCTTCAGAGATATTTTGCGGAAACCCTTCAGTTCACAGGCTGGTCTTGTGTATTTGCTGGCCACATCGCTCACATACAGCTGAACAACTTCGGATCCTTCCCGAGTGCCGCTATTCGTGACATTGACGGTGACAACTGCCGTTTCGCCGATTCCAATGACATCCGAGGATAGCTGGATATCCGAATAACTGAATTCGGTGTAACTAAGCCCATACCCAAACGGATAACGCGGCTGGGAATCTTCTTCGAGGTACCGCTTGCCGCGCGACCGCTTGCCGTTGTAATAAACCGGAAGCTGTCCGACATCTTTTGGGATTGACAAGGTTAGCTTCCCGGACGGATTCACATCCCCGAACAGGATGTCGGCAATCGCATGTCCGCCCTCCTGACCCGGGTACCACGCTTCCAGAATGGCATCGGCATGGTTGTCGATCCACGGTTCCGCAATCGGTAGGCCGTTGATATACACAACGATCATCCGCTTGCCAAGCTTATGAATCTCTTGGGCCATTTCCAATTGAACGCCGGATAGCTGCAGCGTCATCCGGTCGATGCCTTCGCCGCAGTCCATGTCGCTTAAAGCGTCGTCCGTGACCTTCGAAGCCCCTGTGCGCAAATCGATCGTTCCTTCGCCGAAATCGCGGGCGCTGGAGCCGCCCAGCACCAACACCACGGTATCGGCCTGATCCGCACAAGCTAATGCGAATTCAAAACCCTCCCTGGAATCGTCCTTAATACGGCAGCCCGGAGCATACAATACATGGTCTGGAACATCCCCCAGCTTGGCACGAACCCCATCCAGCACCGTGACCACGCTTGCTGGCGGCTGTGGTGATGTATAGTCCCCAAGCTGATTGTATCCCTGATCGGCATTAGGTCCAATGACAGCAATCACGCCCCCGTCCTTCGGTAACGGCAGGGCCTTTCCTTCATTCTTAAGCAGCACGATGCCTTCTGCCGCAAGCTGTCTGGCAAGTTCTACGTGCTGTTCGCTGCCGATCACTTCCTCGGCGATCTGTGGTTCAACGTATGGACTCTCAAATAAACCGAGTTTAAATTTCAAAGTCAATACGCGGCGAACGGCTTCATCCAGAACGGAGGCCTCCAGCTTGTTTTGCTCGATTGCCGTTTGCAGATATTTCCCAAACATCTCACCCGACATCTCCATATCGATACTCTACCGATAGAGCCTGAACAGCGGCATCCATTCCGTCTTCTGCCGTATCATGGCCGCTGGCCAGCATGTCGATGGCACCACAGTCGGTGATCACCATGCCGTCAAAGCCCCACTCCTTGCGGAGAATGTCGCCTAACAGCTCCGTATTTACGGTGCAAGGCACGCCATCGATCTCGTTATAAGTAAGCATAATGGAGGCAGCTCCCGCTTCCACGGCCTTCCGAAACGGCAGCATATCCACTTCCATCAGCTCACGGGTCCCCATGTGCACAGGTCCCGCATTCCTTCCGCCTTCAGAGCTGCCATAACCTACGAAATGCTTCAGCGTTGCTGCAACACTGCTCGGACTGTCCAAAGACTCGCCTTGAAGGCCTTCAACCGATGCGACTGCATATTCACTGATCAGGTAGGGGTCTTCGCCAAAACATTCCTCGGTACGTCCCCATCTGGGATCGCGTACAACGTCCAAGACCGGGGAATAGGTCACAGCACCGCCCTGACTGCGCGTCTCAAGCGCAACGGCGCGGCACATATCCCGGTATAACTCCACATTCCATGTGCTTCCGATTGAGAGCGGTACCGGAAACACCGTGCCGCCAATGGCCATATGACCATGCGAGCATTCCTCCCCGATGAGAATCGGAATGCCGAGACGGGAATTCTCGATTGCATACCGCTGAATTTGATTAACGGCTTCCGCTCCTTCACGTGGAGAAAGACCTTTTCAAGTGTTACACCGGTCCATGGATCGGCGCGAAGGGTCCCGTACAGGGAGCCGACGCCGCCATCTTTCACTTGCTCTTTAAATGAATCCGCTAAGGTAATCCGGCCTTCCTTCACCTCATAGGTCTTCCAGCCGAACGGCTGGACCAACTGGCCCACCTTCTCCTTCGTTGTCATAAGGCCAAGAAGATGTTCCACTCTTTCCGCAATGGGTTTACTGGAATCTTGATAAGTCATCTCATACCCTCCGGTACATGAAGAATTTATTCTTTAACCGCGCCGATGGTCAGACCTTGAATGAAATAGCGCTGGAAGAAAGGATAGGCCAGAATAATCGGCCCGGTTGCCAGAACGACCATGGCCATCCGTGACGTATCCTGCGGCATGCTCTGAAGAGCGGCCATGCTAAGGGATGAATTCTGGGAATTCTGCAGGATGAACTGCATGCTGGTCTCAATCCGCATCAGCATGGATTGCAGTGGAACCAGGTTGGGATCATCAATATAGAGAAGTGCATTAAACCAGTCGTTCCAGTAGCCGAGGGTACTGAACAGTCCGATGGTTGCCAGACCCGGCAGAGAAAGAGGCAATACCAGCTTGTAGAATATTTTAAATTCACTCGCGCCGTCGATTTTACCGGATTCAATGATGGCATCCGGAACACTTGTGCTGTAGAAGGTTCGAAGAATCATAATATAGAAGGCATTAACCGCCAGTGGCAGGATCAGAGCCCAGATCGAATCCTTCAAGCCGAGCAGTTGCGTTGCTACGATATAAGTCGGCACCAAACCGCCGTTAAACAGCATCGTGAAAAATGCAAAGAACGAGAAGAAATTACGATATCTGAACCCTTTGCGGGAGACCGCATAAGCGTACAGCGAAATAATAAACAAACTAATCAGCGTACCTACAACCGTCACAAAAATCGTAACGCCGTACGAACGAAGAAGTGTATCCCCGGTTTGGAATACATATTTATAAGCCTCAAGGCTCCATTTTTCCGGCCAGATCTGATATCCGTTGCGGGCCAGAGAACCTTCATCTGTAAATGAGATGATCATCACGAATAAGAACGGAAATACACACAGGAACGAGAAAATACGGCTATCAGGTTGAATACGACATTCCACCCGGATGAAAGCTCATGGAAATCTTTCATCTTGCTTTTCGATTTGAACACATCACATACCCCCTTCTTGGTAGATTGATCGATTAGAACAAAGCGTTATCCTTGTCATATTTACGCACGATGTAGTTGGATACCATAACCAGGATAAAGCCGACTACCGACTGGTACAGTCCTGCAGCGGTACTCATTCCGATTTCGCCTGTTGTTTTCAGACCACGGTATACATAGGTATCGATAACATTCGTTACAGAATACAACGTTCCCGAATCCCTTGGCACTTGATAGAACAGACCAAAGTCAGCGTAGAAGATTTTACCGATCGCAAGAAGAGTTAAGATTGTCATCAGCGGTTTCAGCATCGGAAGGGTAATGGCTTTAATCTGCTGCCATTTGTTCGCTCCGTCAATCATTGCCGCCTCGTACAAGGATCTGTCGATCCCCATAATCGCTGCCAGATAGACAACGCTGTTGTAACCTACGGATTTCCACAAGCTGATCAGCGTCAGGAATATCGGCCAATACTTGGCCTCGGAATACCACTGAACCTACTCCATCCCGAACCAGCCCAGGATTTGATTCAGCATCCCCTTGTCCATGCTCAGGAAACTGAAAGCAAAATAACCTACAATAACCCAAGATAAGAAATACGGCAAGAACATCCCGGTTTGATAGATTTTGGCCAATTTCTTGTTCACGATTTCAGACAATACGATAGCCAGTGCCACGGAAAGAACGAGACCGAGAATAATAAACACAAAATTATAAAGCACGGTATTGCGGGTAATGATGTAAGCATCGTTGGTACTGAACAGGAACTTAAAGTTTTGGAAGCCTACCCATTCACTATTAACGATGCTTGCCCAGAAGCCGTCCCGGCTAAAGCGGTATTCCTTAAATGCAATGATCGTCCCGAACATAGGCAAATATGAGAATAAGAGAAACCATAGGGTCCCCGGTAAAACCATGAACAGCATGGCCTTATTCGTCATAATATTTTTGAAAAACTGTCCGATTGCTCTCACGCTTACCCCTCCTCGTGAAGTATATGAATGAACAAAAGAAGGGCGGTGAACATCCGCCGCCCCGTCCTTGTTCATGCTGAAGCGGTATCTTTGCCCATAGTGGACATGCGGACTGCTTCATGCATTGTTATTACTTGCTTGCTTTCCAAGCATCAATTTGGCTTTGTGCTTCAGCCATGATCTTGTCCAGGCCAGCAGCTTTCAGCTTTTCATTCGCTTTTGGCAGGAACTCTTCCGGATTCACGGTACCTGTCATCAGCGGTGCCCAGAACTCTTCTTTTACGTTATTGACTGCAGCGAGCTCTGTGGATACTTTGGTTGGATCGAAGTTGAAACCGAGCAGCGGAGCAGGCTTGCTGGACTCGTTAAACTTCTTGAACTCTTCCCATTTGTTCTCGGGATCTTCAGGATTCAAGTACGTCAGCATAACATTCCCAAGTGCGAAGGTAGGCATGTCGTAGTTTTTCGATTCTGGCAAGTTTTCCATTACATTCTCGCTAAGCTTCTTGTAATGCACGTCTTCGATACCGGAGTCAACCAGGTTGCGAAGATATACGTCCGTGTTCAGCAAGTTCAGGAATTCCATCGCTTTCTCAGGGTACTTCGAGTTAGCGGAGATCGCTTGCATGGAACCCATAACCGACCAGTTAAAGATGTTGGCATCGCCAGCCGCGTGGATACGACCGGATAGCCGTAGCTTTGGCTCCACAGATTGTCTGCGAACGGCTGTGTTGCCGCACGATCCGCAAACCAGTTGCCGGATGTCATCAGGTCTTGCGTCGAAGTTGTTGTAGCTGCTTCTGGGGAGATATATCCCGCTTTGTAATACTTGTTCATCAATTTGAGCATGTCCATCGTTTCTGGCATTTCGAGGAAGTTCACAACTTTTAATTCTTCCTTGTCATCCAGGTATACAGCCATTGGCATCTTTTCGATGATGTAATCAAACGGAAGCAGCGGGCCGAAATCCTTGCTTACGGCCAATGGAACAACGTTTGGTTCATTTTCCTTAATCGTTTTGAGCAGCGGCTCCAGGCTTTCCATCGATTTCACGCCTGAAATATCGAGATTGTATTTATCAAGCAGCGTTTTATTAAAGCGCCATGCTTCTTGAGCAGGAAGCTCTTTATTTGCCGGAATTGCGTAATTGTGTCCGTCTACCTTGGAACCTTCCAGGAACGCCGGATCAATTGCGTCTTTAATGCCTTGTCCATGGCTTTCGATCAGTGCATCCAATTCCATAAATGCGCCTTTACGTGCATTTTGTACATAGTCGAACGCCCATGAGCTTGTGAAGAGGATGTCCATCGGTTCGCCGGAAGCTGCCATTACCTGCATCTTCTGGTTGTAGTCACCGAAGTCGATCATTTTCATGTCAACGGTTACACCAATCTTCTCAGTTGTGTATTTATTGATTTCCTCTTCAACCTTGTCAACATCCTTTTGAGGTGTTCCGATCGTGTACCAGATCAGCTCTACCGGTTTCTCGGCAGTTCCCCGCCATTTCCTGCACTCTCTTCCTTATTGCCTCCACATGCTGACAGCAGCATGGATGCGGACAAAAGAAGCGTAAGCGGCAGAAGCCATTTCTTTTTCGATTTACTCATGTTTATCCTCCCTTTTGAATCCTTGTGTCTCTACACCTATAAGGTTATCTGATGAAAGCAGTTTCACATAGGCGAAAAATTAAAGGAATTATGGTGAAAATAAAGAAAAAAACTCTGATTAAATCAATCAGAGCATTCCTCTAAAGTCTCTTGGCGATACGCCGACAAACTTTTGAACTGTTTATAGAAATAACCCGTTTCCCAGTAACCTACATTTTTGCGATATCTTGAACTTTGGCAGAGGAGTTTCGCAGTAGTTCTTTGGCTCTATCGATGCGGTACCCGTTAATATACTCCGTAAAGCTCTCTCCCGTTTCTTTATGAAAGAGATGCCCAAGATACACGGGATGAATATGGTATTGGGCACCTAACACCTTCAATGACAAATCCTCGTTAAAATGCTGCTGGATATGGTGCAAAATCTGCTGAATGACAGGGCTCTTCACGTCATTGTTGAGCGAGTCAACCAGACCGCCGACCCCTTCTTTCACGGCCGTAATCAAGTCGTCTATCGATATGGACTCCATAATATCGGTAATCGTGTTTTTACAAAATCGGGGGCAGCCGTGTATTGAATATCGTTAAGCTCCAACTTCAGGCGAACAACCATCTCAACCGCGACACTCTTCAGTATCGTTGGGGTCATGCCCTGCGTGTGGCGAAGTAGTCAAAATCGCTGTCGATCAGCTCAAACAGCCCCTGCTTGTCCCTGCCAGCGATGCCTTTTGCATACTCAGGCCACTGGACCGTGTAGGATTCCGCGGCTTCGCCCTTCTTCGCCTGAACATCAACATAATCCACGTAGGAGGGCTGCTCCAGCACGAGATAGTATTCCTGTGCCTCCTTCGCATGGAGATAGCTATCCTTATAATTTCCTCCGAGGCTCTCTATGCTCCCAAGCGATATGCACAGCTCCTCTTCATAACACTGCTCGCGCACCTGCTGCAGGAGCCTGATCGCCCTCGCCTTTTCCGTATCCGGCTCCCTCATCATAAATATCACCACATGGTCGCCGTCATTGTCCCGGAAATACATAACGCCCTGCTCATGCTCCATCAATTGATACAGACAGCTCTCAAGCGGCGTGAAATCAGCTCGCAGTATGGATGCCATGACATAGGGCAAATTCAGGTTCAGCCCCAGAAGATTAGCGCGTTCCTCCAGCTCCTCCGGCTCAATCCGGTCCGTGATCCAGCGGTATAGAATATTGCTTCGCAGAATGTTAATGTCGTATTCGTCCAGTCTCATTTCTCTCTTGGCATTGTTCATCTTATCGGTCGTACTGGCAATGGTCTCTTCCAGTTCCTTCAGATTGATCGGCTTGAGCAAATAATTCTCGATCCCGAGACGCATGCCTTCCTTCAAATAGGCAAAATCGTCAAAGCCGCTGAGGATGATCACCTTCAGATTGCGGTTCAGCTTGCGTGCGCCTTCTATCAATTCAAGTCCTGTCATCACAGGCATTGATATATCCGTTATGAGGATATCAACGGGAACGACCGACATCTTCTCCAATGCCTGGCGACCGTTTCCTGCGTGACCCACCACCTCAATGCCATACTTGGACCAATCCACGACATCTACCAATCCTTCTATAATGAACGGTTCATCATCCACGATAAATACCTTATACATCGTTATCCAACTTCCCTTCTGTCACCGGAAATCTGACGGTCACCGTCGTTCCGTTACCCGGCTCACTCTCGATGTCCATCCCGTAAGAACTTCCAAACGTCAGCTTTAACCGTTCATTCACACTTCGCAGCCCAAAGGATTCTCCGTTGGACTCAGCCATCTGCAGTCTTGCACGGATATCCTCAAGCCGCTTTGGTTCGATTCCCTTACCGTTATCCTTGATCACAATGCAGACCTCACCGTCCTGCTGCGTAGCGGTGATCGATAGCCAGTTATCATCCTGGTCGCTTCGCAATCCATGTACAATATAGTTCTCAATGAGCGGCTGCAGCGACATTTTCATCATCGGCACACTCTTGATTGGTTCCTCGCAGAACATTTTATAAATATACTTGTCCTTATAGCGAATACGGAACAGTTCCAGATAGAGTAAAGCTTCCAGCTCATCCTTCAACGTATAGTTGGACTTGCGCTGTACGATATTCTTAAACAGCATCGATAAGCTGTAGATCATATCACCAACATCCTGAGCGCCCTGAGAGAGAGCTCTCATTCGTATCACTTCAAGCGTATTATACAGAAAATGCGGGTTAATTCTGGCCTGCAGCGCGGACAGCTCCGCGTTCTTCTGGTTGATCTCCGCTTTATATACCTTATCGATATATCGTGTCAGCTCATCCAGCATTTCATTAAAGCTGCTTGGCAATTTGCCCCAGCTGATCCTCCTTGGTATCCTGCATCCGGGCAACAAACTCGCCCTTCTCCACCTTGCGCATGAATCGGATGATGTTATCGGTCCGCTTGGAGTAGTTCACAATCATCAGGGCCGGAATGGAAACGGCAACAACAATGCATAACAAGGCTGCAATAATAATCGTGCTCTGCAAGCCATGCAGGGATTCCGCAACCTCGTGCTTCGGAGTAATCCCTACCACCGTATAGCCCGCCTGATTGTGAGCCGATATGGTTACATACGACTCCTCGTCCAAGAATACGGTTTCTTTGGAATTGAGCAGCCGCTCCGCATACGGATACTTCTCGCCATAATATCTGCCACCAGAATCAAACATTACGCTGCCATCACCCGACAGGACCATTACAGATCCCTTCATCTCATCCTCGCTGCTGTTCAGCACGGTTGCGAGCGCTTCCGTCCGGAATAAAACAAGCAGCTGCCCCAGATTCTTGTAGGTGGTCATATCATTGATCGGACTCCGTATCGAGAATAGCGGTACAGCAGCATCTCCAGCCAGCTTGCGAACCCAGAAATTCGGCAGTGTGACGCTCTGGCTTTCCATGGCCATAACATCGGGTATGTAAGAATGCGTAGCGTTCGCCTGATAGAGCCGGGTCATGCTACCCTGTTTATATACATACACATACTGCTTCTCGGCACTGTACAGCATAATATTCTCAATATCCGGATCATCGTCCAGCCGCTGCTTAAAGTAAGCAAGCACACTATCCGTATTGGACTGCCCGCTGCCCACAATCCGGTTCATCCGCTTGGCAATATATTCATTGAACGAGTTCATGAGAAAGTAGGAGGTGTCAAGGCCAAGGGAACCATTGCGATACAAGTCATTCACGTAGGACTGTACATTCTCATATTTTTGATTCACGTGCCGCTCCACCCGTTCAACTCCGCTGCGCTGGATATCCAGTTCGCTGCGAACAGCGGATTGAAACAAGAAATAATACATTAGAAAAGATAAAGTTACGATGGTGACCACCGCAATTAGGGAAATCAAGAGCAGCATTTTGGTAAACATATTATTTTTGATGTATTTTTGATAAAACCCAACAGGAGACATCGGTTATCCCCTTCCTGATGTAAAGCTTTTCATTATTAAATATAACATCGACCCGCCCTTATCAACGGATGAAATTTCTTCCAAACCGTGAAGGTGCAATCTGCCTATTTTAGGCCGATTCTGGGTCGAATGCCTTCCCGACTCATAACATGGATGAAAAAGGAGGTGGATGATGATGCCCAAGTACCGCATCATTGTCGATGTGGGCAACTATCAGCTGCATTTGCTGGACGGTGACGCCGTGGTACATACGTACCCGATTGCTGTAGGCAAAATGGCCACGCAGACCCCTCCCGGCAATTACACAATCGTCACCAAAGAGCCCAATCCAGGCGGACCATTCGGAGCTTATTGGTTAGGTTTGTCCAAACCGCACTACGGCATCCATGGCACGAATGATCCTTCATCCATCGGCAGATCCGTTTCCCATGGCTGCATTCGGATGTACAATGAGGATGTTGTGCAGCTTGCTTCGCTCGTACCCCTGCATACCCAGGTCACCATACGAAACTAATAACATAGACTGGTGATTTCAAATCCCTCCAAATTGGTTAAATACAAATGTTATATGGTACTTACGTATTTACCTATTCGTTGTTATGGAGGGATTGCCCATGATGCAGAGCAAATATTTCAGGACATGCTTCGGTATAATCGCGCTGCTCTTAATCATTTATCTAGGATCCGAGATCAGCTTTTGTTCCGCCCAATCGTCTCCATGTTCAACATGTTGATTGTTCCTGTCGCGATGGTAGCTTCTTCTATTACCTGCTTCGGCCAATTGTCGATTACCTGGAACGCCAGAAAATCAAACGCTCCATTGGCGTCTTGATGCTGTATTTCGTGTTTGCCGGACTCTGTGCGATCTTTGGCATCGTGGTGTGGCCGACACTTCGGGAACAGATGGAGACTTTCATAAGCAACGCCCCTTTCCTAGTGGAGGGCGTCCAGGAACAGATTGACCAGCTGCAGCAGAATCCGTACTGGTCCCGCTTCATACCAACCGAATCAGAGTTGACCACTTCGCTCACGGAATATATGAATCGCATCATTACCTGGATTAGCAACTCCATCAACAACCTGATTACCGTTGTATCCGGTGTTGTTGTCATTATTGCTACGATTCCCATCATTCTGTACTACATGCTCAAGGAGGGCAACAAGCTGCCGCCAAGATTGCTCAGCGTTCTGCCTAGACGATTCCGCCGTGACGGTCAGGAAGTGCTGGGTGAGATGGATTCCGCACTCAGCAATTTTATTATCGGCAAAGTCATCCTTAATCTTATACTTAGCGTTCTGATTTATATCGGATTTTTAATTATTGGACTGCCCTATTCCTTGCTGTTAACCGTGATCTCCTTCTTCTTGAATTTCATTCCGTATATCGGTGCGCTGCTTGCAACCATCCCTGTCGTTATCGTCGGGTTCATTGAAGCTCCGTCCATCGCCATATGGTCTGTCGTAGTCATTGTGATCGCACAGCAAATTCAAGATAATATTCTGACCCCGTAATCTATGGCAAACAGCTCGATATTCACCCTCTCACCACGGTGGTCCTTATTCTGGTAGGTGGGGATTTCTTCGGACTCCTCGGTATCCTGCTCGCTATTCCTGCCTATATGATCATTAAAATTCTCGTGGTGCGGATCTACGAACTCTTCCTTGCTGAAAAAGTAGAGGAGGCTTAAACGCTTCAAGGAATTCTGCTTATCCTTCATTCAAACAAAAAAGGATGTCCCCGCCAACTTTACGATGGCTGCTGGGGACATCCTTTATTCAAATGATTACGCATTGCCCCGCAAGGACCGAACGACAAAATAATGCTCGTCCTTACGCAAAATCATTCCATTTGACAGCGTGACCGTCTCCTCATCATGAGAAGCAAGAACGGCCTGAGAGGAGACCAATTGATTGCCCCTCCATACCATCACACAAGATCCAAAGTAGACTGCATTATCAAATTGAATCGTATGATTCACGACATAACCGATAGAGTTTAGAGCCGGAGAAGAATTTCTCGGCATTATTCTATGAATGGAGCGAAACGGGATGACAAGCTCCCCGGGCCAAGAATGACCTTCTCCTGAATGGGGTCCCATGATTTCAACACACCTTCAACCGTGCTTTTCGCCCCGTCTAAACGCTGAATGACAACATGACGACCGATCCAATGCTTCATGAAGGTCACCTCTCGCGGATTATTCAACTCCATCGCCCGATGTGCTTGGGATGTCCCAATTCACCGGATCCATACCCTTTTGCATTAAATAAGCATTCGATGCTGAAAATGGACGACTGCCGAAAAAACCTTTGTGCGCTGCAAATGGACTCGGATGACTGGACTCAAGCACCTTGTGCCGACTTCGGTCTATGAAAGAACCCTTCTTCTGTGCGTAACTGCCCCATAATATAAACACCATTGGCTGATCGCGTTCATTCAGCTTTGCAATAACGGTATCCGTGAATCGCTCCCACCCGATTCCTTTATGCGAATTGGGCTCACCTTCGCGTACCGTAAGAACCGCATTAAGCAGCAGCACCCCTGATCAGCCCATGACTGCAAAGAGCCATGGTGCGGAACAGGTACACCCAAATCGGATGCCAGCTCCTTATGTATATTGCGCAGAGACGGAGGAATCGTAACTCCGGGTGAAACGGAAAAGCTTAATCCCTGTGCCTGCTTTCGTCCGTGATAGGGATCTTGTCCCAAAATAACGACTTTTGTGGATTCATACGATGTTTGGTGAAGAGCTCGAAATATATCTTCCTTAGGAGGATACACCGTGCTGCGCCAGTATTCCTCGTCCACCCGTTCCATCAACGCTTCAAAATAAGGCTTATCCATCTCTCCGTTCAGGATAACGTCCCAATCATTGTTAAACATCCGCATCTCTCCTCCCCTCCTCCTCACACAGGTCAGCGTGGAATTATAAAAGAATGCGATTTTTATAGAAAGGACTTTAACGTCTTCCATTCCGTTTGTTCCGATAATAGCCTTCGTCAAAAAAATTGACCTCTTGTCAATTTAAAATAAGTAAGCACCCATACAGGGGGCCGACTTATTTGCATCTTACCAGACGCTGTTATAATGCCGAGGACGGGGTCGAACCCGTACGGTAGTCACCTACCGCAGGATTTTAAGTCCTGTGCGTCTGCCAATTCCGCCACCCCGGCATATTTTATCTTAGATTCGCTCTATTCAAATCACCATATGGGATTCATACCGATTAACGGAAAATTTTGCGATTCTTTTCGTTCTGGCGACAAAATCGATAATACCATGTCTAACCATATGATGTCAATATATGAAACTCATATTTTTCGCATCACCCTGAATGCGATCCCCCATTTTCTCGATTGCCCCGAGTCGCTGCTCTAATTCATCGATTCGATCGCGCTGCTCCGTTATGTCCAATGCTTTACCGGAAGCCTTTACCTTTGCCCAATCCACCACCCCTGTAGCGGCTCACGTCAATCCCTTGGGCATTCGAACGATTACGTGATTGCATCTGGATCACTCCTTTCTACCATTACATGTTCTGCATGCGGAGCATGCTTGTGCGGATCGGTGTTTAATGTCGAACGGCGTCTGAGCCAGACATTAGGAATAATTTTACCGTGTTCACCAAATGATAAAGAAGCTTGCATGTCACATGCCAAGACTAGAACAGCAGAGAAAAGGATAATGATCACCATGAAAAAGCTCTCAACTGTTATATGGCTTACTCTCTCCCTCTCCCTGTGCCTTAACGAGCATGTTGTTGCAGATCATGTGCCGTCTGCTTCCAAGGGAAGAGACTACTATGAGGAACGCGGAGAGATCGTATGGGAAGTGCCCACACCCAGCAAAGTGATTGCCCTCACCTTTGATGATGGTCCGGATGCACACACGACCGTTGAAATTCTGGATCTGTTAAAACAATATGGCGCAAAGGCGACTTTCTTTGTTGTGGGCAACCGGGTGGAGAAACACCCCGATATCGTGGCTCGCGAGCTTCACGAAGGGCATGAAATAGGAAACCACTCCTACACCCATCCTCCCTTCCACAATATCAACGCCAGCAAATTAACCAGTGAACTGAACCGGACCCAGGAAGCGATTTTCAAAGCGACAGGCAGCAAAACCGTATTGTTCCGCCCGCCCGGTGGAAGTTACAATGAATCCATTGTAAGAACAAGCAAGGATATCGGTATGCTGACCGTATTGTGGTCATGGCACCAGGATACGCTGGATTGGCGAAAGCCCGGCGTCAACCGGATCGTCAAAAGGTTCTGGATAACGCGCACAATGGAGACATCGTGCTTATGCACGATTTTGTCCCGACCAGTACACAGACGGTGGAGGCGCTCAGCGTGATTTTGCCGGAGCTGCAAAAGCGTGGCTTCACATTTGTTACTGTATCCGAGCTGCTCTCCTATCATGATAAATCGCATAAGTTTATTGAAGTAAACCACTGATTCATCCCATTGCAATGCTAAAATAACCGCTGCCTGCAGGAGGTAACGGTTATTTTTATCAGCTGATTTCTCGCTGTTTCGGACATTCAAACTCCCACTTGAATATTTTAAATCCATTTGATAAGATACAGAACGAACGTTCAGTATAGAAAAATAATGACAATATCTGTACCAATAAGGGGGCGCTAATGAACAAAAAACAACAGCAAAGCGAAGACACCAAGCGGCGCATCGCTGAAGCAGCCAAAGCCCTCATTATGCAAAAAGGATACAAGTCGACCTCGATTGAGGAAATCGTAGAAGCAACGGGAAGCAGTAAGGGTAACATTTACTACCACTTTAAAAGCAAGGAAGGGCTGTTTCTGTATCTCATCGAAGAATGGGATCTGGAATGGGAGCAAAAGTGGAGCAGCAAAGAACATCAATATACCACCATCACAGACAAATTGTATGGCATCGCGGATCAATTGGTGTTTGATGATTTGAACCACCCGTTCTCCAAAGCACTGGATGAATTTCTGAACAGCAGCGAGAGTATGAGCGAGGATGTGGAACAGCGGATTACCCAGATCATTCGGAATCGACTGGAATTTAATCAGAAAATGCTGCAGCAAGGGATTGATCAGGGTGAATTTGAGAACCATAACGTGGAGCACCTCTCAATTATATTTGAAAGCTTGATCGCGGGTTTAAGCCAGATGTCTCAAATGGCCAAGCTCGACAATGTGCTCGCGCTTTATCATTCTGCCATTCGTGTGCTCTTGTATGGTATCGCCAAGAAACCTGGCATGAATAACGGCAGATAAACGTTCCATTTTTTGTGGAATGTTACAAACCGAACGTTCAGTATGCAATTATATAAACATGTAAATCACGACAACACGTTGGATCGTCATTTATTTTTGGAGGAATCATCATGTCATTACTGCTGCGTAATAATGGAGCGATCCTGCTCCTTATGTTCAATATATTTTTAGTCTTTACTTATCGGTCTGGTCATACCCATTATGCCCACCTATATGACGGAGCTTAATATTAACGGCAGTACCGTGGGCATGCTCGTGGCTGCTTTTTCATTAACGCAGCTGCTGTTCTCGCCACTCGCGGGCCGCTTGTCCGACTCCGTAGGACGTAAAAAATTATCATCTCCGGTATGATTGTATTCGCCTTATCGGAATGGCTGTTCGGGGCTGCCAGCACGCCGACGCTGCTGTTTGCAGCCAGGATGCTTGGCGGCATAGGCGCCGCACTTATCATGCCTGCCATTATGGCCTACACGGCTGACGTGACTTCTAATGAGGAGCGTGCCAGAGGCATGGGCTTCATTAATGCTGCGATTACCACCGGATTCATTATCGGGCCGGGAATCGGGGGTTTCATTGCTGAATTTGGGATCCGGGTTCCCTTCTATGCAGCCGCGGTCGCGGGCGGTATCGCTGCCTTGGTAACGTTAATTCTGCTGCCCGAATCTTCAGCCAAACAAGAAGCGCCTACCGTACTGGGACGGAAGAAGGAGAGTCTGTTTCTCCAGCTGGCGCGTTCCTTCAAAGAGCCTTATTTCTTAAGTTTGGTCATAGTATTTGTTCTCTCCTTCGGTCTTGCCAATTATGAGACTGTGTTCGGATTGTTCGTGGATCATAAATTCGGTTTTACCCCCAAAGATATTGCCATGATCATAACGTTTGGTTCGATTGTTTAGCGCCGTTGTGCAGGCCACAATATTCGGATGGATCCTGAACCTAGGTTTGGGGAGAAAAGAGTCATCACACTCAGTTTGTTAACCGCGGGGATATGTATACTATTAACCCTGTTTGTGCATAAGTACTGGTTGATATTCCTCGTAACCTTCCTGGTGTTCCTGTCGATTGACATCCTGCGTCCCGCTATCGGTACGCAAATGTCCAAGCTGGCCAAGGACCAGCAGGGCTATGTTCTTACTTAAACTCCGCTTACACCAGCCTTGGAAATATCGCAGGCCCGCTTGTGGCCGGGTATTTGTTTGACCTGGATATCAATTATCCGTACATCGCTGCCTCCATCGTGCTCATTCTCTGCTTCTTCCTGGCCATGCGTGCTTAAGCAGAGCCTGGTCCGCTACCGAAGCCGTCATGAATGAACGTTGACGAACAGGGAAACGATCCCCCTACCGCTATATCTTTATAACATGGAACAAGCGCCCGTCAGCAGCTGACGGGCGCTTGTTTTGCTATGTATTTTAATAAGCCACTAGGACAATGATTGCCAATAGAGCCACAAGCGCAAATAAAAGTGCCCAGCCCAGCTCGAAGCGTCTTTTTTCTTTGTAAGCCTTGAAGGCTTTTCTCGATTCAAACACGAATACAATCACCAAAAAGGCAAGCAACACAGGCAGTCCCCAGGACTGATTCAATACCCATTCTGACACTATGATCCCCCGTCCTATGTACTAAAATGAGCTGACATTCCAACCAGCCGCAGCCCTTGGATTACGTCTGGTCTTTAACGGCTCCTCTAAAATGTAACGCAAGTCGCCTGCGATTACAAATTTCCCAAGGAGAACATGTTGAAACCACGGAGAGATTTGGGCGTATTGTTTCAAAGGACCTTTCGTGAAAACATGATGATCTGATTCGTCATTCGTGACGAACGAAGAACTAAGGCAGCAGCAACACCCCTTATCAAAATGGAGGTGCACAAGAAGTATGAAGAAGTTGGGAAGAACCCAATTAGAGCATTCCGGTGGTGTTATATCCTTGATCTTCGATGTTGTACTTTATATCCCCCGCTTGATCATCAGATGGTTAAACTGATACCAAGCAGCACGCTCGACCTATGATCATTTATGGCTGCAGCCATATAAACAGCAAGTCATAACCACTTAAGCTTAGGCTTCCATCAGCCCTATAAGGGCATGGTACTAGCAAGCGCCTATAAGGCGCATTGAAAGTCTGCCAACCGCGGGTATTCTCAGGCTTGCCCCTCAAAGGGGCTTTTTTATTTGCCCTTTCCTACCGACTCACCCGTAAACGGGTCGAACAGTTCTTTCATCGTGAGTTGTTCGTAGTTCTTGTCTTCTGTTAGTTGATTCCGAATGTACTCGGTGATCACTTTCTTGTTTCGTCCTACTGTGTCCACATAATATCCTCTACACCAAAACTGCCGATTTCCATACGGTACTTCAGGTTTGCAAATTTATCGAAGATCATGAGTGAACTTTTTCCTTTTAAATATCCCATAAACTCCGATGCACTCAACTTCGGTGGTATGCTCACCAGCATGTGAATAGGATCTACACATGCCTCCGCTCCAGAATCTCTACTCCTTTGCGCTCGCATAACTCTCGAATGATTTTCCCAATTTCTCTTTTTAATTTCCCATAAATCACTTGCCTGCGGTTCTTCGGCGCAAATACGATGTGGTATTTACAGTTCCATCGTGTATGTGCTAGACTGCTTTTATCCATTCCCTTGTCCTCCTTGATCTTGATGATGCGGCCCTCAGACCTGGCACCATCTTATCATGAAGTTCAAGGGATTTTTACTCATAGCTATAAGCTTTCCTGAACCCCGGTCGAACCGGGGTTTTCTTATACAACAATAAAAGACGAGTTAATTTAACTCGTCAGAGTATCTAGAAAGTCCAGAGGACTGTTCGTCACTTCATTTTTTATATGGGGAGACTCATCTTTTAAAACAAAAATTGATTTAAAACGATCAGAGGCCCTAGTTTTGAAACTATTAAGGTAAATTTTAACCCCTGCAAAAACAGGGGTTTCTCGACAACCTGACGAGTTAATTTAACTCGTCTTTTTAATGACATAAGACCAATGACGCGCTACGAAGGAAATCTTGCCGCAGAAAAATTTGTTGCGTTCCCATCATTTTGTATTATAACCGCCTGGCTGCTAAAAAATCTAACTGTTACTAGATCCCCAGCTTGTAACTGCAGTATAGTTGTAAATCCTACAGTGTCAATCACAGTTTGACCAGCTGGTGGAATGATGAGTTTAAAATAGTACGAGCGAAAAGCACCATTTACTTGAATTGAGAGTCGGACTTCTGCTGAACCAATAGTTGTGCCTATAAAAGGGCACTTACACTTAGAGAATAAATACCTGTTGCAGTAGGGATAAATGTACTCGGAAGTACATACTCGTAAGCAAGATCAAATATTACATTCGGAAAAGATATCAAAACGTCCGTATTGATAGGAACTTCTTGATCCGTATTATTTTCTGCTCTGAATGCAGATATCGGCACCGGGCCCGTAGGACCTGTAGGGCCTTGTATACCTTGAGGACCTGGTGCTCCCGGTATACCTTGAGGACCTGTCGCTCAAGGTATACCTTGAGGACCTGTCGCTCCCGGTATACCTTGAGGACCTGTCGCTCCTAGTATACCTTGAGGACCTGTTGCACCTATCTCTCCTTGTGGGCCCGTAGCTCCAACTGGGCCTGGTATGCCTTGTGGTCCGGTAGGGCCGCCAGTAGGGCCAGGAATTCCTTGAGGACCTTGGGATCCAGGAAGGCCAGCCACTCCTTGAAGACCTTGTGGCCCCGGAACACCTTGAGGACCAAGTAAGCCCTGGGGACCTTGTAAACCCCGTGGGCCTTGTAGCTTTAGAAATACTTTTTTCGGCTCCTCCTACATCTACGTCTATATTTTGGATGTATTACCACCCATTTTAGTCTTTTAAATGCGATCGCCCCCAGCATTATTTAAGACAGTTTATTGCCCACTCAAAAATTGTTTGGACTAATAACTTGGGTCTTAAGAAAAAGCGGTTATTGCCTAGCGATTAATCAAACCCATCCTTCTGCAGCTCAATATCTATTTCAATCAGCTTCTTCAGGTCATCCACCGTCTTGATCTCAATCCGGCCCTCCTGAAAATCCTTAACCCACTTGGCTATACCTACCTTGACGATCTTCCTGTATTGTTCCTTGCTCTCGAGGATACCTTCCATGACCGCGAGTTCATGTTGCATAAGCAAATCTTTATTCTCAGGTGTTCCCACTGTCGTTCCCCTCGGCTTTCCGTTATGATGGAATCCGAGATAGCGGCGGAATCGATAAATGCCGCGCGCGGCGGGCCGCTATCTCAGCCGGGGATACCCTGGTCTATGGGGAGGACGTTAGCGCGTCCTCCTTTTAATTTTGCTTGTAAATGTTCATCTACAGGCAAAGAAAACCACCTGATTAAATTAGGTGGTTGATTCTGAACTATCGTTTCCCGTTAGCTTAAACTACACCTTTTTCGAGCAGTTACAATGGGCTGGTAATAACCTGATTCTGATGGCATAAACCATTCGATATCCACACACCCAGCCGTACTCAAAATATGATTAAAATCTTCTCTTAATATAGCTCTGTATCTCGTTTTGTGATGCTTTGTTATCCATTGCCCATTAATTTCTTGTATTAAAAAATGGTTTGTCTGATAGGTTTTCGCGTCATCTGACCAATCCCAAACCTGAAAAACAATTCGTTTGCCCTTCTCGAAAACGCGTGGCTCAGTAACTCTAGGCTTTTCTTTTACCAGCTCATTATAATCCCTTAGGGTTATGAGGAGAATGCCATTATTTTTGACTTTTGAATACATGTTGCTCACAGCCAGATATAAATCTTTATCTGTCAGAAGGTGTGGGACTGCATTATCTGCGGAAAGAACAACATCATAAACTCCGGAAACATCTTTCTCTAATGAACGAAAATCAGCTACCCCAAAGTTTATTTTAACCCCGAAAGATTCTGCCTCTTTTGTTGCTCTTTCAATAGAAGCTGGGCTTAAATCAGTACCCGTTACTTTAAATCCGTGATTAGCCAACCCTATTGCTTGTGTACCGATACCACAGGAACAGTCTAAAAGCGAGGCACCATCTTTGCTAAGACTCGCTAGTTTTGAATGAATGAATTTGCTTAGAACCTCTCCTTGCCAAGAAATGGCATGATGCCAATCAACGAAAATAAGATGGTAATCTTCTGTTAGGTCATTATAAAAATCTAAAACAGAATCATCCAATATACTCACCCACCCACTTTGGTAATTGTATCATCAATGGGAATTCGTCTGTTCACGATCTATTCCTTCTTTTTTATTCACAATCCTGCCCGTTAGCTTAACAAGAAGTATTTTTCGCAAATTTTATTAAGGTGTTTCATTATACTGTAGCATCTTCGCGATTCAACACTGGTTCGATCCCAGTTGCCTCGCGGTACCGCCTCTTGATTACATCACAGAACTTAGGATCAAGCTCCATGGTCCGGCAAACACGGTAGGTTTGGTCACAGGTCATCAAAGTGCTTCCCGATCCTCCGAAGAGATCGACGACCAGGTCTCCTTTACTACTGCTGTTCCTAATTACTCCAATGGCTTTTGAGTCGGATGGACGTATTTACCCACATCACCGCGGGATACCTCCCAGACCGTTGACGGCTCTGGTTCTTCTGCAGGTAAGTGGCGCGCCATACGGTTGATTGTCGGCGGTCACCATACCAGGCAGGAGCCTTGCCACGTTTATGGGCATAAAAGATAGATTCATGCTGCCAGCGGTACTGTGACCATCCAAACGAAGCCGCGTTCTTCACCCAAATACATTGACTCCGGATGACAATGCCCGCAGCGTTCATGGCGTCCTCGAACTGTCGCTGGTAAGACGATGCATGAAAGACGTACATCGCGGCTGTTGATGCCATATGTTCGGAATACCTCTCGAATACTGAATGCAAAAAGCCCGCAAATTCCTCTGCGGGCATGTCGTCATTCATTATGCTGCTACGGCCATCAGCGGCCAGACGCTCTGAGTCACTCTCAACGGCCACGTTATACGGCGGGTCTGTAACCACCAGTGCAGCCAGTTCGCCATCCATCAACAGAGCCACGTCTTCCGGATCTGTTGCATCGCCACACACCAAACGATGCGGACCAAGCTGCCAAACATCACCGCGGCGGGTTTCCGGCTCCTTAATCACGTCGAGTGCTCGCTGCACATCGAAGTCATTCTCAACAATAGGTATATCAATCTCTGGTATCTCTGGCAATGAGCTAATCAGGTCCTCAATCTCCCCAACATCGAACCCGGACAGCGAGAGATCAGCCCCGCTTTCCTGCAGCTCTTGCAATAACCAAGCGAGCGCTCCTTCATCCCAACGACCAGATACCTTGTTAAGGGCCAAGTTCAGCAGCCGCTCTTGCTGATCGTCCAGATCAACCACCGAAACCTCCAGCTCAGCCAAGCCCAGCTCGTTAACCATGATCTTATACCGCTGATGCCCGCCGACCATGTTGCCGGATCTCTCATTCCAAACGATCGGTTCAACGTAGCCGAATTCCTCAATGCTGCGCTTCAGCTTTTCGTATTCCGGATCTCCCGGCTGCAGGTCCACTCTCGGGTTGTAAGCTGCTGCATTGATTTGATCTATCGAGATCATTCTGATATCCACTTCATCTTCCTCCAAATTGTGTTGAGTTGGTTTCACGTATACAGACATGACAAACAGGAGCATACGCCAACGCGTTGCCACTCCCATGCCGTTTTCTTACCCTCCTCTGATAATCGCAAGCATACAACCAGACGTCCCTAGAACGGCGTAGATTTGATCATCACATTATTCGAAGATCCTTAATTACGTCTGGAATTCCAGTTTCAAGCTCTGCCTGATTGAATTTATGTCCAATCTCTTTCTTTAACTGGTTAAAATCTTTCGTTAATACTGATATAAATTGACTGGTTAATTTCGCATCTGGTGTAGGAAAAGCTCCTATATACTCAGACCATGCTTCTAATAGTTCCATAGAGGCATACCCGAGTTTTTTAAAATTAGCTCATGTAGAGTATCCTTGTCCATTATTTTGAACGTGTCTGTACTCCCCCAAAAAAATGATTCCTTATCGATACTCACTTTTTTAGTCGATATTAATCTAGCGACCACTAAGGAATATACGGGATAATAAAGATTAGCTAGCTGTTGTTTTTCCAACGCCGCCATTCCTTTATGGGTTCAATAATGAAATGGTTTGCGACAGCTATTGTGATTGCAATCACTGCCGAAATAATTGCTGATATTAATCTCATGTCTATATGAGCGACTTGTTCAATCTGGTTCATATAATCGCCTCCCATCATCAAATTTCGACATTAGGAAGGTTTTTCCTTCTTCACACAAGGTCGCCTACTACAGAACTGCTTCGTGCCAGTCCATTCACCCCACACACATCGGTTACACTTATCCGGCTGCTTCGGCTTATAACATGGTCGCTTCAGCTTATTACGTTTTCCGGCCAAGTCGTCGTTCCTCCCAATTTCGTGGTGAGCTGCCTGCTGTCACTTTAATCAACCATTGAAACCACTTCATATAAATTCACGCTCCTAAAAGAAAACAAAAAAGCCGCCCAGGAATGAACTGCACCCCATTTGTTAGACATATCTAACAGTTGGAGGTGCAGTTTTTTATGACTAAATTTACGAAGGATAGCAAATTGGCATTAATTCAAGGGTATGACTCTGATCTTCTATCTCAAACAGAATACGCAAATCAAATGCGTGTAACCAAGTCTCAATTCCAATATTGGTTGAAGCTTTATGAGATACATGGTGAGACTGCCTTTACTAACGGCTATACAAATTATCCGGCAAGCTTTAAACTGGACGTACTCAATCATATGGCTCAATCAGACGCTTCTCTCATGGATACCGCTGCTTTGTTTAAGCTTCCGGACTTCTCCATGTTGTATTCCTGGCAGAGAAAGATGGAGACAGGCGGTTTAGAAGCCCTTGAGCCAAAAAAGAAGGGGCGTCCATTCATGAAGATAAACCCCAATTCGTCTACCAAACAATCCGTAGTTGAAGGCTCTGTCGAAGCACTTGAAGAACGTATCAAACAGCTTGAAATGGAAAATGAGTATCTAAAAAGTTGAATGCCTTAGTTCGAAACAAGGAAAAATCACCAAACAAGACAAAGCACAAGCCGTCTGGCAACTAAGGCATAAATATCCGGTGAAGGCACTCGTACAGGTGGCTGGTGTCCCGCGAAGCACCTATTACAACCTTATAAAGTGTATGAACCAACCAGATCCGAATACCGAGTTGAGGGCTGAAATTCAATCCATTTACGTGGAACATGACGGACGGTACGGATATCGCCGTATTCGTGATGAACTGGCAGTCCGTGGGTGGAAAGTTAACCACAAAAAGGTTCAGAGACTCATGAAGAAAATGGGTCTTACATGCCTGGTTCGCGTGAAAAAGTATAAGTCATATAAAGGGAGCGTCGGCAAGATTGCACCGAATCATCTGGACCGCCAGTTCACGGCTGGGGCGCCAAATGAGAAATGGGTGACGGACATTACGGAATTTAAGTTATTTGGAGAAAAGCTGTATCTATCGCCCATTTTTGGACTTATTCAACGGGGAATTATCACCTATACCCTGGATTCACGACCAACCTATTCTCTGGTATCTCAGATGCTGGATGCAGGACTGAAACGTCTGCCGGAAGAACACCATCTTCTCCTTCATTCTGATCAAGGATGGCATTACCAAATGAAGTCGTATCGGCACGCACTTAAGTCGAGAGGCATTCTCCAAAGCATGTCACGAAAAGGGAATTGTTACGACAATGCCGTCATAGAGAATTTCTTCGGCATTCTCAAGTCGGAGTTTCTGTACTACAAAGAGTTTGAATGTGTGGAACATTTTAAGGAAGAACTAAAAAATATATGGAATACTACAATACCAAACGGTTAAAGGCAAAATTCAAAATGAGTCCGGTACAGTACCGAACTCATTTTGAGAAAGCTGTCTAATGAAATAACCGTGTCTAACTTTTGGGGGTCACTTCTGAATGGACGACTTAATTTCTCTAATATTCACTTACTTCAAAATTAATTATCTTATCGAAGATGATATAGTCTTTTCTGGACTTAAACGGCCCCTTGTTGTTCCCATGTTTATCAATGGCGAAAGATATTGAGCCACTTCCTGATGCTTTTGCTTCATACCAATTAATAAATACGTTTACTTCACTCATAGAAAGATCAAACTCTTTTATAGCCCCGTTAAGCAAAGTAATTTCAAGCAATGCACGATTGCTATCTGGTTCTGTTGGTGGTTCTGTTGGCTCTGTTGGTGGTTCAGTAGGTTCTGTTGGAGGTTCGGTTGGTTCAGTGATCTTACTCATCATTTCTAATTCGTCAATGCTTACATATATACCACCATTGTTAGCCTTCACATTTAAACGATACTTCTTATAAGGAGTTACATTGTTAAAGGTGTACTCTCTCTTTTCTCCTCCGATCCAGTTCATTTCGCTTGTTCGTGTATCAAGGATATCCCAAGCTTGAGTTTGTTCATTCCATCCTTCAAACGTCCAATCCTTTGGTGCCCTGTTCATATCAGAGCTCAAACGTGGGGTAATATTTTTAATTGTATACTTAGAAATAACTTGTGGTGAGGCGAATTCGTAAGCTAACCATCCAGTCGGGATAGGTGGTTCCCAAGTGTCTTCATATGATTGACTGGTACTTCTGTTAAAGGCCTTCCAAGCTGCATACATGGGACCGTATTCCTGACTTGCTGATGCAATACCACTAGGTGCTGTGTGGCTTGTCATCTTAGGAATTAAATTATCTGAGTACTGATCTTGGGTTGTAGCTGCAAAAGTATTTGATGACAAAAAACGGTAGTGAACAAGAGAATTGCAGTTAGAAATAGAGTACCTCTCTTAATAAATGTAGACATCTATCTTCCTCCTAAATTATGTATGTGTTAAAAGTACAAGAATAATCAACATTTGTCTAAACAAAAAATTGAAAATAAAGTAATTAATGCTATTTATTTCAAATAAAAATAAGCCGCTCCAGGAAGGAACGACTTCGGATTTATATTCAGTTCTTATCTGCAGAGAGATCCGTCAGAGCATTGCGACCGTGTCGGCCGCAGCAAAACGCTGCGCTCTTTGCTTTAAAAGCATCTGTACTTTGTAACTAGATACGGATGACAAAACCATTTTACCGAGCTGCTGAAAATGAAGTCAAAATCCACATCGGCATTTATTAACGCTCAATACCATTAATTCATTCTCGCTCTCCTTTTACTCACTCTTTTACACTTGAGCAGTAAAGCAACTGAAGGAGCATAGCCAGGAACCCTTATCAGGGGTTCCCCTTGCTCGACTGCCTCCCGGTTGGCCCATCAGTTGCTTTACTCCAAAAACAGAAAAAGCGAGAAGAGTTACGCCCCGGTCATATGCCGCATTCATGCAGCGGTGCGTGTCATTCTCGCCTTTTTCTATGCGAAAAACCGTCATGTAGTGCTCAACATACGGTCAAATTACGTTCAGGTTGTGTTCATTTTAGAGTCAAAAAGGCAACAAACCAAACCATTAATTAAGAAATAGTATGAACGTATGAACCCTTTGAAAAGTGGTAGTGGACCTTATCTTAAGATAAGGTCCACCGACAAAAATTATACGCGACGATGTTTTCTGTGCTTTTCGCACTTAACTACTGCTATTTGCCCAGGTTTAAGGATAACAACAATAACTTTTTTATGATGATGTCTCATGAGATATTCCTCCTCCCATAAAAGAGTTAATATATTATATGAAGGTGGCTAAAATTGAATTGGACTAAGAAATCAATGGAAATTACTCATTTTTTCCTGCTCACTAAAACTCCGCGTCATCCTGCTCAAAGAACCCCATGAGTTTCAAATTGTTTGCCATGCTCTCAGTGCCTTCAGATATTTTTCAACGAATAGTGCTGTCACTTAGACCATGCCTGAAGAACAACAATGTCTCCTTATAGGAGTAACCCTGCATATATCTGTAGTCGACAGCTCTCTTTGCCTCTTCGTCCTGAATCAAACTGAAAGCCCTGCGAAGCTGATGAGTATAAAACTGGTACTGCTTGTACTGCTTATACACCCAACGCTGCTTTTCGATCAGAATCGTAGCATTGGCCGTCTTATCAGCATGCAGGTCCTCCTGATCGATGCGCCGAGCTGCTTCACCATCAATAGCCACTTGCCTTAATTCTTTTTCGAATTTTTCAAAATCTTGCATGAGCATGGTCATCTCTTTATATTTTCCGAGCAGGAATTTTGTGCGCTGGATCTCCGCTTCATTCGCTGTTGGAAAGAGTTCCCCTTGCCCCCATGCATCGCCGTTCAGGACTGGTCATACAGCGCCCTAAGACGAATGATTCAATCCGTAGGGTAAAATATTTCAGTTTATCTTAGACGACCTCCAGGAACGCTATGAGCAGATTTAGAAGTACAAATCTGAGTACGGTGATGGGTATGAGGATAATGATCTCGTATGCTGCTACCCAAACGGCGGTTATATAAAACCGAAACGTATAACAGAAGGAATGGACGTTTTGGTCCGGAAGGCAGGAGTAAAGAAGATTCGATTCCACGATTTAAGACATACCCACGCGTCATTTTTACTCCGGATTGGCATAAACCCCAAAGCGGCAGCTGAACGCCTCGGAATGACTCCAGCAATGTTCAATGAACGATACTCTCACTTGCTCCCTACTATGCAAGATGAAGCCGTCGATAAGATTGAAGCAGAGCTTAAAAAGTACTCTGAAAAGACGCTAGATCCTGTGGATAAATAACTGCCGTTAGCAAATGCGTTAGCAAATCGAAGTAACCTATATTTTCACCATAGTTTTATGCTACGTGTAACGCCCTTTTAAACAGCAAAAACCCTTGCATCGCAAGGGTTTTCGATAAAGTGGGCCCTGAGGGACTCGAACCCCCGACCAATCGGTTATGAGCCGACCGCTCTAACCAACTGAGCTAAGGGCCCTGAACATACATGTACACATAAACATAAGGACGTCATACATACATCGTTTAAAAATTGGTTGCGGGGGCAGGATTTGAACCTGCGGCCTTCGGGTTATGAGCCCGACGAGCTACCGAACTGCTCCACCCCGCGTCAATGCTGTATCAAACAGCGACAAGATTAAATATACACCATTCCCTTGCATCAAGTCAAGTACTGTTTTAATGGAATTTAATCAAGGCATAAATCGAACGCCGTATCGGCCCTTCCTGGAACGGTAAACCTCCACCATCCGCGGATCATTGTACCCGAACAGCCATCCATCCTGCTCCAACCGTTTGGCGAAGCACCCTGCTTGAAATTTGGTTTTATACAGCTTTCCGTAATAGATCCAATTCATCCTATGCGACTCCTTACCTGAAGTATAATCTGCTGCTGTCATATTATGTCCAAACTTCCACTAAAAACCGCAATATCCACAAAGTCCTTCCCTAATAAAAAAACAATCAGCCCTATACCGTACCACTGATCTTAGCCCCGTCAAGGCGGCAATCTTTTCCCGGAATTCAACCGGGGAAAAGTCGCCAAGTTTGTTTTTGTCGCTTAATAAATCGCTCCGCCTATTGTCCGTCAGCCTCTGCAAACCGGGCAGCAATGCTCATGAGCTCCTGCTCCATCGAATTCATCATCTGGATAAAATTCACGAGCTGTGCCTTTGTCTCCTCAGCCTCTGTGCGAAACCGCTGCTGCGAAACACCCTCCCATTCCGCATTCAGCGTCTCAATGATCTGTGACATTCTGGCTACCAGTTCCCCGCCATAGTCACTTCCGCTGCGAATGTCTGCCGCTGCGCGGCGCAGTTCCTCCGGGGATACCTCTATGCGTCCTGACATGATCTACCTCACGCTCCTCCCTTATGAACCTTTATGAAAATATACTCTGGGATGTTATGTAACTTTTGTCTCAGCCAGTACGGTTTGAAACTGCTCCTCCTCTTCGTCCTGGTAGTAGAGAATATAATGTCCTGGATATCCTCATGATTAAACACATAGGCAAATTCCGGGCTAACATACCCTTCCGGGTACGGGCAGGCCAGATAATCGAACATTTGCGGCTGCTCAAGTGCAAGAATCTGCTTGCGCCCGTATATCACCAGCTTCTTCTCCCCTTGTTTCAAAATAACAATCGATCCGTTTGGCAATAACTGCTGTGTCATAATTACCCTCTCCTTTTCTTGCTTGGACGATGCGGTGCCGCTTGCGCGCCCCTGTTTCATTTTGTTCAGATACGCTGCGTTCCGCTGCTCCTTCGGCAGCCCCAAAACGGGGTAATGCTCTTTCAGTTGATCCATATGATTCTGAATGAAGAAGTAGCGATGAATGAACACAACAGCCAAATACAGACCGAGAATCAACAGGACGGAAAAAGCCGCCATTCCCATCACGAACCTGCCAATATCTCCGATAACCGCGACTGCCAAGTAATAACCTGTGTAACCGATAGCCGCAAACAGCATGGCGGCCTTGCCAGCTTTTCCGACCCGACCCTGCCTCTCCATGGATTGGTAGGCTCCTTGCTGCAGCGCTCTAAAATGCAGGACATAGAATAGAGCGAGCAATAGCAGCATGACCGCTACCGAGCTGAGACCATATCCAATGGAATCCACTCCAGCCATGTGATACATCATTTTTAATATAGCGACCTGACAAGTAACGGCCAACGCCAAACCATACAACCCCAAATACAGCACGAAACCGACCTCGGATTGATACGGGTTTAAACTCAGGCCCATTCCCCACAGCAGCATAGCCCCCATACTGCGCAAGCGATGTAAAAATAGATCGACATCATCGGCTCCGACAAAGTAACCAGTGCAGGTATCAGCATAATAAATAAAAACATACGATGCCGCCCCGGATTTGCTCTGCGGGTATCAGCCGGAAATGAAATAACGCTTCCTCCGAAATCTTTGTGCCCATCTGTTACACTCCCTTATTTGAACCAACCGGCTATCGTCGACCCTAATTTCTCAACTCCTATTTTTAAACCCTCGGTTAAAGTATCCTTCTCGCCATTCCCGTCAAAATCCGCAAACTTGATCCCATCCATGACATAGGAAGCACCCACCGAAACACCAAAACCGATTGCCGCACCCGCGAGGGTTCCGATCGGACCGCCCACCGCCGTCCCGATCAGCGCGGCTTTGGCACCAGCTGCTGCGGAGGCTACAACCGTACCCAAGCCGACACCCACATCCACGGCAGCGTCCCCAGCTATTTTGGCTCCACTTTTGTTCTCATTGATATTCGTGACCAGATTGCCCACCGTTTGCATGGCGATACCATAACCGAGCTTACCGCCTTTCCAGCTAAGCGAATCTTTAACCGCTGCGCCCGGAAGGACATATTTTGGGATTCGGGGTGATTCCGCCAGTTGTATTCGGCATAGGTTTTCTTGCGGATATTGGCCATCATTCCGTTGGTCACATTGGCTCGCATATTGCCGCGTCTGTCCTTCTCAAGCCAGACTCCAAATCCGTTCCGGTACATGTCCCAGTATTTATACATCGTTCCTGATGCCGTTACGGTCCCGAACAATACGCTTATGGCCGCCAGCGGGTTGCTGGACCATTGATCAGCCGTTCCGCCAAATGGAGCGAGCGCATTAAATTCAACCCCTGCTGCCGTTACGGGGGATCTGACTTTTGCTCCCGTTTTGTGCCAGGCTCGTCTGTAGCAGCAGATGCGGACTAATTTGAGCTACCGATTGTTTGCCGAAGGTCAAGCTGTTCCCAAGCGACTGGTCGGTTTGCGAGAAATCGCTGGCCTTCTTCACCAACTGCCCGCGATTCTGCTCCAGACGGCTTACCACCGACTGACAAGCAGCCCTGCACTGCGCCAGGCGCTGCTCAACCTGTGCACGATGACGTGTCTCCCACGACATGCTCTGAATGCGCTGCTGCATCCGCTCCTGAAGCTGCTGGACTTCCCGTGCAATATCAGATACCGCTGCTCCTTGCTGGTTCAGCATTTCGGGTACTACACGTATTTTGGTCATATCAAACAATCCTCCATGTAGTTGATCGAGAAGACACACTGTAAGATGTTAGAGCCATGTTTGTCCTCTATCACTTTATACGCTCTATTACGGCTCCAAGCTCATGGATGATCTCTGTAACTTGGGCGCCCCGGATCTGATCCTGATCTCCTTCAGGGCGGATCAGCCAATTGGAATCTTTCCCCTTAACAGTTCAATTCCTTGGATTCTGCAATTCAGATCCGGACAATAATACACAGTGAATGAAGCATATCTCTCCGGACTGCTTACAGAGTCAGCCAAAGCCGTAACAACGGATTCCGGGTAGCCTTGCGCCAGCAAATGCCGCTGCGGCTCCTGCTCACATTGTTCAGCGTTCATCCATTGCTGGAACCAACCCTTAGGCAGAGCCAGAGGGCCCGTGCCGCGGTTTTTCCTATCCTCAAGCTGCAGGTAGCCAATGATCTTCAACCAGGCCTCTGAAGGCGTTCCCAGCTCCTCCAATACATATATCCGCTCACCGGATGGACCGCTCTCGATTTCGGATTTTACGACAAGGGCTGAACTGTAGTAAATAAAACACTCCTTCGGTTCTCCCTCAGAACCGAGAACCCTCATGTGAATCGTTAACAGGGTCCGACTGCATACTTCTATGTATTCCAGCAATTCCTGCGCAAGAACCTACTCGTTATCGACGGTATCTGTAACAATCAAGCCTTCCTCCAGGAGCTCCTGTTCTATCCTGGCCACTTCTGCGGGCATCTCCTCGGCAAGCGTACCGCGGAAAGGATCTTCGAGCCCGATGACAGCTCTTGCACCAACGATGCTTGGTTAACACAAAAATTGTTTGCTTAGGTCAGTTTGATCCTTGACGAAAATTCCAAAGATCTCTCCTCCTTACGGTCAGTCCCGCCTATTTTTGTAAATAAATCACAAGCCATCATTACTATTATAGGTGAGACGTCTCCTCCCCTCTACCAAATCCTGGCCCTAAATTTATAGGAACATATACCCAATTCAGTCACATATAAAACAATGGATCGCTGAAAACCTCAAAAAACATCCCGGGTCGTAAACAACCACTGGAATGTTCTTTGATTTCATGTAGGATGAGGCGGGTCATCCTTCTGGATAATGCCGTAATACATAATCGTCATCAACTGCTCACTCACCGCGTTAATGCTACCCAGACCATTATACCACTCGCTCCGCGCCGTAAACTCCTTAATGAAGGTCATGAAAGCGACCAGCACCTGAGGGGAGATATCTTTTCGAATCTGGCCAAGCTGCTGGCCCTTAAAGATCAGCAATTCAAAATCAGGCACTACATACTTCTGGTTGAACTGCATCAGCTTCTCCATCTGCTCCGGAAATTTGGCCAGATCCGTCACGAACTTCTGCGACACATGCACCGAAAATTTCTCCTGATCCCTATAGAAAATGGTTAATGCTTCAAGAGGATCCCCGGCCTGCTCCATCACATCGCGATAAATTGACATCAATTCCTCAATCATCCGATCCACTACATGATCCAGTAACCCTTCCTTGCTCTGATAATAATTATAAATGGTCATCTTGGAGACAGGCACCGCTTCCGCGATTTGTTCCATGCTTGTCTGCAAAATTCCATGTTCCAAAAACAACCGTTTCCCAGCTTCCAGCACTGCTTCTTTCTTGGCATTCATCGGTTAAACGATATCCCTTCTCTTCAGCATAAGGACACCTATGGCTGTGCCAGCCGCATACAGTCCTAATGTAACGACCCAGCTCACCGCTGTCAACCCGCCCCCGGACAATATCCAACGCATCGAAGAGCCAGAGGGCGAGATTGAAGATACCTTATGCATCATCTCACTGCTGCCGGAGAGCAGCTTGAGCAGGAATGCCAGAACAGCGACTCCAGCTCCAACGGCCACAGCCGTGCGATCAGAAGAGAACCAGGAGGTAAGCGCGTAGCCGATCCCCATGAACAGCAGCACCAGTAAATAACCTGACAACAATAGCAGCAATAAGCCTCCATATTGCTCCAGTTGCACCGTATACCTAGCCAGCAGCAGAATAAGCAGTGAACCGACAACAAACACAATTGTCATATGCAGCCAGTTCGCAAACGCTTTGCTCCAGAATACCTCTCCTCTGCTGTAAGGCAGCGTGAACAGAAATTCTGCAGTGCCCCTGTCTCGTTCCCTGGATATGCTTCCAGCTGCCCACGACGTCGCAAAAGAAGATATCAGCACGATAAAATAGGGGTAGGCCTGCGTTGCCACAAACCCTTCGAAGGTACGAAAGCTTTCAGGCTCTATGCCAAATGCTTTAAGCAGGCCTTCCGGCAAACCTTTTATGAGCTGTTCCATTTCCGGATTGTTCACAAAGGCTTCTGCCTTGCCCAGCAAAAGAATCAGTATTAATAAGGTCACAAGAAAACACGTCCAGAATCCGCGTCTGTTTTGACGAAGCTCCTGTTGAACCAGATTCCACCTCATACCCGTTCCTCCTCTGCATGCTGCACCCGATAATCGTCCATGAACATTTCTTCAATTGTTGGCCTTCGAATCGTCAGATCCGCTATCGGAAGCCGGGATAATGCAGCCAGCGTATTCGACAACGGGTTTCCTCCCGTATCAAACCAATGATACGTTCCATCAAACTGGACCTTTGCATCGATAAACTTCAAAAGGTCGTTCTCGCGCTGATCACCCGGCATTTCCAGCCTAAGCATGATCCGATGGCTTCTCCCGGCAGACAAATCTTCCATGCGTGATATACGGAGCAGTTCACCATCACGTATAAAAGCAACTCGCTGGCACACCTTCTCCACCTCCGACAGCACATGAGTCGAAAAAATATCGTCATGCCCCATTTCCGGTTGAACTCACCCAGCATTTGAAAAACTCATGCTGCACAAGGGGATCCAGACCAGAAGTGGGCTCATCGAGAATAAGCAGTTCCGGCTGGTGCAGAAGAGCCAAAATGATGCCCAGCTTCTTTCGATTGCCAAGGGAATAGGCTTTGATTTTGATGCCGGGATCCCATTGCAGCCTTTCGGCATATTGAAGAGCCTCGGTCTGTTTAACTTTCAGCCCATGTGCTCTGGCGGTAAATTCAAGCATCTCCCTGCCCGTCATATTAGGATAGAGGATGATCTCTGATGGTAAGTAACCGATGCGCCGCCGAAGTTCCGGCTGCTCTTGCCGCATGGATGTGCCAAGCACATGAAGTTCACCCGAACTTGGAGACAATAACTGCATGATCATTCGAATGGTAGTCGACTTCCCAGCGCCATTCGGTCCAATAAAGCCAAACACCTCGCCCTGCTCAACTGACATGTTCAAATCCTTAACTCCGTATGTAGAGCCAAACTTTTTATGGACACCTACTGCTTCAACAGCCAACATGGTCATCCCTCATTTATACTTTTATTTTATTTATAGTATAAACTATGCCATGATTTAATCCCATATACCCCCTATATATTTACTTTATTAATTCAGAAAGTATAAATTGGTTTCTCACAAGGAATAAACAGCTACGGTTCTAGAGGCACTATCCCTTTCTAAAAAGATAAAAACGCCGCCTCTGCAAAAATCTCAGAGGCGGCAGTCGGATCAAAAATTATAATCTGTACAATAATGTTTATAGTCCGAAGGAGGAAGGATTCGCTCTCCAGGACTGAAGTAGCTGTACATCCTCTTCTTGTATCCGGTTCTCGGATAGGGCTACATCGATGAGTGCACCGTAGTTGGACAAGCTCTGCAGCGGAATTCCAGCTTCGGCGAAGGCTTGTACCGCTTTATCCAGCTGATAGCTGAATATGGCCAGTACCGCCAGCGGCTCTGCACCTGCATCCTTGACCGCTTGCGCTGCTTTCAATGAGCTGCCGCTGGAGATCAGGTCCTCAATCACAACCACCTTCTGCCCCGTCTTGATCAGACCTTCAATCAGGTTTTCCTTGCCATGGCCTTTGGCCTTGTCCCGAATATAAGACATCGGCAGATTCAACTTCTGGGATACAAAGGCCGCGTGCGGAATTCCTGCTGTCGCCGTTCCGGCAATGGCTTCCGCTTCCGGATACTGCTCCCGGATGACAGCAGCAAACGATTCAGCGATGTAGTCACGAATCTCGGGGTAGGACATCGTCAGGCGGTTGTCGCAGTAAATTGGGGATTTGATGCCCGACGTCCATGTAAACGGCTGGTGTGGACGAAGGGAAACGGCCTCAATCTTCAGCAAATGGGATGCGATCTGATGCGGAATATTCGCGAGTGTACTCATGCTTGAATCATCTCCTCAATAATCTGTTCTGCTGCTTGTCTAGGGTTCGCGGTAGCGGTGATTGGTCGACCAACAACTAGATAGTGGCTGCCCCTGCGAACCGCTTCTCCCGGCGTAAGCACCCGGGCCTGGTCACCGATATCCGCGCCAGCAGGACGAATGCCCGGGATAACGGTTTTAAAATCCTTACCGCACGCGGTGCGAATGGCTTCCACTTCAAGCGATGAAGCCACGACGCCGTGCAGTCCGGCTTGCTGGGCCAACGAAGCGTATCTTACAACGGTGTTCTCTACAAGCCCTGGGATCCCGATTTCGTTATTCATGACATCCTGATTCGTACTGGTTAACTGCGTTACCGCTATAATTGTAGGCATGGCAAGACCCGGGGTTTCCGCCACTGCGGCCTCTGCTCCGGCTTTTGCCGCCTGCATCATGAGCGCACCGCCGCCGCGTGGACGTTAAACATGTCCACACCCAGCCGCGTAACGCTGTGCGAGCCGCCTTTTACCGTATTGGGGATATCGTGCATCTTCACGTCCAGAAACACGGAATATCCTTTTGCTTTCAGTTCTTTCACGAAGTCAGGACCTGCGGCGTAGAAGAGCTGCATGCCCACCTTCATGTAACAGGGAATGCCCTCGAGCTGCTGAACCAGATCCTTCGCACAATCGGCATCCGGGTAATCCAGGGCCACCATCAGGCGGCCCGCCATTTCATTGTAGCTTGAGCTTGCGTTCATCTGTACCCCTCCTTCTCGATTTAAACCTAAGCATCGCTTCCGAGGAGAAGTTGATCGTCTCCAGCATGGTCAGAAGCTCACGAACCGTATCGAGCGAGGTCATGCACACTACGCCGTTCTCAACCGCTTCACGGCGAATACGGAATCCGTCACGCTGCGGCGTTTTGCCTTTGGTCAATGTGTTAAAGACAAAGTTCGCTTCACCTGTGCGGATCATATCCAGAATATTTGGTGTTCCTTCGGACAGCTTGTTAATGGTCGTCACATCAAGTCCCGCTTCTTTTAATGCCGCGGCTGTTCCGCCTGTTGCTATGATTTTATAACCAAGCTTATGGAAGCCTTTGAGCAGTGCTGCTGCTTCGGCTTTATCCTTGTCTGCGATGGTAGCGATAATGGCACCCGTCGAAGGAATCTTCATGCCTGCACCGATCAGCCCTTTATATAGTGCCTTGGCATACTTCACATCGCGGCCCATCACCTCACCGTAGATTTCATCTCCGGTCCGAGTGTAGGCTCAACGCGGCGAAGCTTCGCAAAGGAGAATACTAAGCACTTTAACCGATACATAGTCGCTTTCCGGCCACATGCCTTCCTCGTATCCCAAATCCTTGAGCTTCCCGCCCATAATAGCCTGCGTAGCCAGGTTCGCCATCGGGATGCCGTAACCTTGCTCAGGAATGGAACTGTCCGGGAGGAGCGCGGGTTCACTTCGATCACGTACACTTCATTTTTGTAGATAACGAACTGGATGTTGACAAGTCCGCGCGTATTCAGTTCCTTGGCAATCTTGATCGTAATCTCCGTGATCTTTTCCTTCAGATCCTGGGACAAGTACTGTGGAGGGTATACCGCAATCGAGTCACCGGAGTGAACTCCTGCGCGCTCTACATGCTCCATAATTCCCGGAATCAGAACGGTGTCGCCATCGCAGATCGCGTCTACTTCCACTTCCTTGCCCATCATGTACGGTCAATCAGCACCGGATGATCCGGGTTAATCTTAACCGCCTCTTTCATGTAGCTAAGCAGCTCGCTGTCGGAGTATACAATCTCCATGGCCCGTCCGCCGAGTACATACGATGGTCTTACCAGTACCGGATAACCCAGCGATTGAGCCGTTTCTACAGCATCATCAACCGATATTACGGTTTTTCCTTTCGGTTGGGCAATGTCCAGTCTGGACAGGAGCGCTTCGAATTTTTTGCGATCCTCGGCTTCGTCAATGCTTTCCAGACTTGTGCCCAGAATCTTCACGCCCGCTTTGCTCAGCGGTTCGGCGAGATTAATGGCCGTCTGCCCACCGAACTGCACGATGACGCCGATCGGCTTCTCCTGTTCGATGACGTGCATAACATCTTCGAAGAAGAGCGGTTCGAAGTAGAGGCGATCCGACGTATTAAAGTCGGTTGATACGGTTTCCGGATTGTTGTTGATTATAACCGCTTCGTATCCCGCCTTCTGGATCGCCCATACAGCATGCACGGTGGAGTAGTCGAACTCGATGCCTTGACCGATCCGGATTGGACCGGAACCCAGCACGATGACCTTTTCCTTGGCGGATTCGATGACTTCATTTTCCGTTTCATAAGTTGAGTAGTAGTATGGCGTTGTTGCTTCGAACTCTGCAGCGCAGGTGTCGACCATTTTGTAAACCGGACGCAATCCATGCTCGTGACGCAGGAACCTGATTGATTCTTCGGTTGTATGTGTACTCGCATTGCCTTCAGCGCGAAGCTCGGCAATTGCGCGATCCGTGAAACCAAGACGTTTCGCTTCGTACAGGGTTTCATAAGTCAATGAAGCTTCTTGGCGGATATGATCTTCATATTTAATCAGGCGCTCGATTTTGTCCAGGAACCACCAGTCGATGTTTGTAAGGTCTTGGATCTGCTGCAGTCCATAACCGCGGCGGAATGCTTCGGCGATCAGGAATATCCGCTCATCGTCTGCTTTCACAAGACGCTGCTGGAGCACTTCATCACTCAGCTCAGCGGCACCTTTCAGGTAAAGACGGTGCACACCGATCTCCAAGGAGCGGACTGCTTTATGAATGGATTCCTCAAAGGTGCGTCCAATCGCCATCACTTCGCTTATTGCCTTCATCTGTGTTCCCAGCTTCCGGTTAGCGTGGATGAACTTATCGAATGGCCAGCGCGGGATTTTGCTGACGATATAGTCCAGGGTAGGCTCGAAGCAAGCATAGGTCTGGCCCGTTACCGGATTGACAATCTCGTCCAGCGTGTAACCCATGGCGATTTTGGCTGCCATCTTGGCAATCGGATAACCCGTTGCTTTTGAAGCGAGCGCAGATGAGCGGCTGACCCGCGGATTTACCTCTATGACGTAGTATTGGTAGCTGTTCGGATCCAGCGCGAACTGTACGTTACATCCGCCTTCAATGTTCAGGGCACGGATGATCTTGAGCGATGCGCTCCGGAGCATTTGATACTCGCGGTCAGACAGCGTCTGGCTTGGTGCCACAACGATACTGTCGCCTGTATGAACGCCCACCGGATCGAAGTTCTCCATGTTACACACAACGATACAGTTGTCGTTCGCATCGCGCATGACCTCGTACTCGACTTCCTTCATCCCTGCGATGCTCTTCTCGATCAGACACTGTGTAATCGGGCTGTAGCGAAGGCCGGAGCTGACCGTTTCGCGCAGTTCCTCTTCCGTTGCGCAGATACCTCCGCGGTTCCTCCCAAAGTGTAGGCAGGACGAACGATAAGCGGATAGCCGATCTCATCAGCGAAGTCCATTGCCTCTTCCAAAGTCGTTACGATGGTGCTCTCTGGTACAGGCTGCTCAAGCTCGCGCATCAGCTCACGGAACAAGTCGCGGTCTTCCGCTTTCTCAATCGATTCCAGCTGAGTTCCGAGCAGTTTGACATTCTCCTGTTCCAAAATGCTTAAGCACGCGCAAGCTCAACCGCCATGTTCAGACCCGTTTGTCCTCCAAGCGTTGGGAGCAATCCGTCCGGACGCTCCTGTCGGATGATTTGCGTGACAAAATCCAGGGTGATGGGCTCAATGTATACTTTATCCGCCATGTTAGTATCTGTCATGATGGTCGCGGGGTTGCTGTTGATCAGCACAACCTCGATACCTTCTTCTTTCAGTGCTTGGCAAGCTTGCGTTCCTGCATAGTCGAATTCCGCTGCTTGACCGATGACAATCGGACCGGAGCCGATGACGAGAATTTTTTGAGTGTTTCATTTTTAGGCATATTAGCGAGCTCCTTTCACGGCTGCGGCCAGAACCGCCTGGCGCGGCTTCCGGACTTCATTCTCTTTATGGTCTCTTATCATTTCAAGGAATTGATCGAACAGATAGCTGCTGTCGTGCGGTCCAGGTGCAGCTTCAGGGTGATACTGTACGGAGAAGGCCGGGAATTTCGAGTGCTTCAAGCCTTCAATCGTTTTATCGTTGTTGTTGATATGCGTGACTTCAAGCTCCGTGCCTTTAACGGAATTTTCATTTACTGTAAACCCATGATTCTGGGAAGTAATATAGCAGCGTCCGCTGGCAAGCTCTTTAACCGGATGGTTCCCTCCGCGGTGTCCGAATTTTAGCTTCTCGGTGTCGGCGCCCGCAGCCAGTGCAAACAATTGATGACCTAGGCAGATGCCGAAGATCGGATATTCGCCAAGCAGTTGTTTGACCATATCTACAGCGTACGGAACATCTTTCGGGTCCCCAGGGCCGTTGGACAACTGGATTCCATCCGGATGGAGTCTGCGGATTTCGTCCGCAGTGGTGTCATGCGGAACCACGATCACATCGCAGCCACGGGAAGTCAGCTCGCGTAAAATCCCGCTTTTTGCACCGAAGTCAACCAGAACGATCCGTTCCTTGGAGCCGGGGCTCGTAAACATTTGCGGTGTTGAAGTACTTGCCACCTGATTGCGAAGTTCAGCAATCGTTGTGTCGCCGAGCATTTCCTTCAGCTCTTCTACCTTGTTGGACGTTGTCAGAATCCCCTTCATGGTTCCGTAATGACGGATGATGCGGGTCAACATCCGTGTATCGATTTCGCTGATCCCTGGAATTCCATATTCCTTCAACAAGCTGTCAACGCTGTATTCTGCACGCCAGTTGCTAGGAACAGGCTCATGACGACGAACAACGAATCCGTGGACGAACGGCCGAATGGATTCAAAGTCATCCCGCGTGATGCCGTAGTTTCCGATCAAAGGGTATGTCATCGTCACGATCTGTCCGCAGTAGGACGGGTCGCTCAGCACCTCTTGATATCCTGTAATCCCTGTATTGAAAACAACCTCTCCGGTCATTTCAGCATCCGCGCCGAAGGATTTTCCGCTGAACAGCGTACCGTCCTCCAGTAACAATCTTGCCTGCATCCCGATCACTCCTGTCATCTATGTGTAATATATTTTATAAGTCATTGGCCTAAGTGTTACTTAAAATCCATTTTGTTCGGACCATTTCATTTCGCCGTCCACCCAAGTCATCACAGGCCAGCCCTTCAGCTTCCAGCTATGAATGGAGTGTTGCGGCCTTTCGTAGCGAACTCTTCCGGGTTCACTTCCTTCTCGGCTTCCAGGTCAATCATGGTCAGGTCCGCTGCTGCCCCGGCTTCCAGCACACCCGCTGCAAGACCGAATACTCTTGCCGGATCACTTGTCATCCGTTTGACCAGCAGTGCGAGATCCCATTTGCCTGTTGCAACAAACTTGGTATAGAGCAGTGGAAATGCCGTTTCGAATCCAACGATACCGAATGGTGCGAGCTCCATGCCTTTGGCTTTCTCTTCAGCGCTGTGCGGGGCGTGATCCGTCACGATCATATCAAGCGTTCCGTCCAGCAGACCTTCTATACAAGCCTCTACGTCACGCGGAGTGCGCAGCGGCGGATTCATCTTCCAGTTTGCATCAAGGCCGGGAATATCTTCGTCCGAGAGTACCAGATGGTGGGGGCATACCTCAGCCGTTACCGAGATGCCAATCGCCTTCGCCTGGCGGATCAAACGTACGGACTGCTCTGTGCTCACATGGCATACATGGTAGTGTACCCCGGTGGCTTCCGTCAGCAAAATATCCCGTCCGACATGGATCGCTTCCGACTCGTTCGGAATTCCTTTCAGGCCATGCTGCTGGGCGAACTTGCCTTCGGTCACGCAAGCTCCCTTTACCAGCGAATCGTCCTCGCAGTGAGCGATAATAAGCATGCCCAGCGCTTTTGCTTTTTCATGGCATCTTTCATCATCTGTGCGTTCTGTACGCCGACCCCGTCATCCGTGAATCCAATCGCCCCTGCTGCCTTCAAGGCTTCGAAGTCTGTCAGTTCACGACCCAGCTCATTCCTGGTTATTGCAGCGTAAGGCAGCACCTTCGCAAGATTCGCCTCACTCGCTTTGTCCAGTATCAGTTTCACCGTTTCAGGCGAGTCGGTAACCAACCTTGTGTTAGGCATGCAGGCGATGGTCGTAAATCCGCCCTTCACTGCTGAGCGGCTGCCGCTCTCGATCGTTTCCTTGTGCTCATAACCCGGCTCTCTCAAGTGCACATGCATATCGATGAATCCCGGTGTGACCAGTTTGCCCTCGGCATCGATTATCCGCACGTTCTCGCCCGCTTCCGGCAAGGCTCCAGCCTCACTCACAACCGACTGAATCAATCCGTCTGCAATGACGATATGTTTGTCTTCGAGCTGTCCTTGTTCATTGATCACTTTGGCATTCCTTATCACTTGCATTTGCATCTTGGTTCCCCTCCGCAGCAGAAGCACCGTTCGCTTCTTTGTATATTGTATAATAAAAATTCATGTTTGTGTATAATTATTAATATTTATTCATCCATATTCATGCTTCAGGTTAGCCCTTCATCGCCCGTTCCATAACCGCCATGCGAATCGGCACTCCGTTCGCCATCTGATTGAATATCATCGATCTGGGACTTTCCACAACCGTGTCATCAATTTCAACGTTCCGGTTCACGGGTGCCGGATGCATAATCATCGTGTGCCCTGACAGCCTCGCTGCCCGTTCTTCCGTAAGACCGTACTGCTCCCGGTATTCCGCGCTGGATTTGAATACTCCTGCGTTATGACGCTCCAGCTGAACCCTCAGCATCATAACCACATCAGCCTTCAGCGCCGTTTCCATCGATACATAAGGTGCATACTGGGCAAGCTCTGGTGCCTGCATCGTTTCCGGTGCGCAGAACTGCACATGCGCTCCGAATTTCTGCAGCGCCCACAAGTCCGAACGCGCCACCCTGCTGTGTTTGATATCTCCGATGATAGACACCGTTAATCCTTTAAGCTCTCCGAAACTTTTCTTCATTGTATATAGGTCAAGCAGTGCCTGCGTTGGATGCTCATTGTTGCCATCTCCTGCATTCACCAGTGGAATCGACACCCGTTCTGCCAGTTCTTGAAGCACTCCTGAAGGTTTCAAGCGGATGACACCTGCGTCAATCCCCATCGATTCCAAGGTCCGCACGGTATCGTAGATCGACTCGCCCTTCTCTACACTTGAGGCTGCCGCTGCAAAGTTCATCACCTCGGCGCCGAGTCTTTTCTCAGCCATTTCAAAAGAAAATCTCGTTCTGGTGCTGTTCTCGAAGAACATATTAACCGCAAATTTTGATTTGAGAATAGGTACCACTTTGTCGGACTGCGCTTCCCAATATGCCGCCCGATTCAAGATCGATCCAATCTCGTCTCTGCTAATATCCTTCAATCCTAAGAGGCTGCGTTCTTTCACTGAAATGGCTGTTGTCATGATTATCGTTCCTCTCTTTGGCTAATGGTCACTTCATCCTTGCCGTCGATTTCGGTTAATGCCACCGTAATTTCCTCATGTTTAGAGGTAGGAACGTTCTTTCCGATATAATCCGGCCGGATCGGCAGTTCGCGATGGCCGCGATCTGCGAGAACCGCAAGCTGTATCATTCTTGGCCGCCCGCAATCCATCAGGGCATCCATCGCCGCCCGAATGGTTCGTCCGGTGTACAGCACATCATCGAACAAAATCACTTTCTTATCATGGATGTTCAGGTGCTCCAGACTGAGCTTTGCTCCTTCCACCCGCTCTGCGGTGGCTTCCTTACTATCCCGGTCATCCCGGTAGGAGGTCACATCAATCTCTCCCCAAGGAATCGGCGTACCTTCAATCTCGTTCATTCGCTCGGCGATTCTCTGAGCCAGAAACACCCCGCGTGTACGGATGCCGACCAGTACACAATCTTCAATCCCTTTATTCTTTTCCAATATTTCATGGGCAATTCTCGTTAGCGCGCGGCGGATGGCCGTCTCGTCCATAATCACATGCTGTTCATTGCTCATCCTTAAGTCCTCCTTCAACACGTTTGATTAGCCCTTTCCAGTTCCTGACGATCCGTGGGTTTCTTACACACAAAAACTCCTTGCCCGGCTTGGACAAGGAGTTGATCTCATAGAGATAGTGTGGAAAGCGCAGCATCTATCCGCAGACAGAGCTATGCCTCCTGTTAATGAACCTCGGTTCACGTTACCTTGCCAGCCTCACGGGACTGATTTAAAGGTGCTATTCGATTGATCTCATTATGACAGACCCCACAGGAGATGTCAACCTCGATCATGTCGAAAGTTGTCGCGTTCCGAACAGAGTTTATTACGCTATTAAAATTCGAATTCCACATCGCTAAGTCTGCTGCGAATTTCGGAAATTACCCGTTTCTCTTCTTCCTCACCGTCAGCAATGAAGGTCACGGAGAAGCGAACGAAATGTCCTGCATCATCCCAAGGCACCGTAGAGATCAGTTTCTCGCGGATCAGATATTGGGAGAAGTCCTCTCCGGACTCAAAGCGGCGGCCGCCTTTAACTCCTTTTGGAGCCTCCACATACAGGAAGAAGGAGCCTTTCGGTTTCTCGGCTGTAAAGCCAAGTTCATTCAGCACGTCCACCAGCATATTGTGACGACGCGAATACTTCTCTGCAATCTTCTCGGTAATTTGCGGATTGTCCAAGCCGTATGCAGCTGCCTTTTGGATGGCTATGAATTGACCGGAGTCGTTGTTGTCCTTCACATCGCCAAAGGCTTTGACCACAAGCGGATTGCGGCGATGAAGCCGATGCGCCATCCTGTCATGTTGTAGGATTTGGACAAGGAGTGAAGCTCCACGCCAACATCCTTCGCGCCAGGTACGGAGAGGAAGCTGAGCGGCTTCAAGCCATCGTAGGTGAGCGCTGCATATGGAGCATCGTGGACGACGACAACTCCGTACTTGCGAGCCCATTCCACAACCTCGGAGAAAAACTCAACGGTTGCGCTGGCGCCCGTCGGGTTGTTCGGATAGTTCAGGTAGAGCAGTTTTGCACGGCGTGCAATGTCTTCAGGAATGGAACTGAGATCCGGCAAAAACGCGTTTTCTTTTTCAATTCCACATTGTATACTTCGCCGCCCAAATACTTGGTGTGCGTGCCAAGCACGGGATATCCCGGAACCGTCATAATGGTTACATCCCCGGGTTAATGAAGCAGGATGGCAGCATAGCCAGTGCAGGTTTGGAACCAATGGAGTGCAGCACTTCTGTAGCCGCATCGATTCCTTCGACGCCAAACACATTCTTCAAGTAGCGAACAGCCGCTTCCTTAAACTCAGGAATTCCGTTATCCGCATATCCCCGGTTTTCCCGCTTGGAGGCTTCCTCAGCGAGCTTCGCCACGATGCCTGCGTCCGCCATCTCGTCCGGCTCGCCAACACCCATATCGATAAGCTCCGTGTTCGGATGCTCCTGCTTCGCAGCTGCCTTCGCTCTCTTGATTTTCTCAAATTTATAAATGGCTGTATCTTTGCCATAGTTGGCACCGCCGATACGGTTAGCAAAGTTTTGCTGAATGTACGTTTCCTGATATTTGTCAATACTCATGATTTGTATTCATCTCCTACTCTTGCAATGATATTCATCCATAAATATGCCGTAAAATCTCGGCAGGAGCCATGCATTATATATCAAATGATTTGTACTTTTTCAGCTTGATCGTATGTCATAGACTTAAGCCTCATCAGCAAAATCCAGCTTAAGACAATTCCAGCCATTCCGCCAGGAGCTCGTCACGATTCGCAGCCAGCGACTCACGCTCATTCCAGCGCTGTTCCAGAAGCGCTGCATCCGTTCCGTCAACCATCGGACCCTCTGTCTCAAGCCATCCATCAAGCTGTTGAATGAGTCTCTCCAAACGGTCGATCTCCTCCTCCAGCCAATGGCTCCGTTCGGCAGAAGATGGATTCTCTCTTATTCGGTTTGAATGTTGCGCAGGTTGAGCGCTGGTCTTCTCCTTCGCTTTCTGCTGCGCTATCTTCGGCAAGGCAATGTCATCTCTTCCGCCTGGAAGCTCTCTTGCAAGTGACGCTGCAGCCAACTGATCCTTCTTGGCTCGAAAATCATCATAATTTCCCAAGTAAACGATAAGCTTGCCTTGATCCAAATCCCATACTTTATGAGACAGCTGATTGACAAAATACGGTCATGAGAGATGGCAAGTACGGTCCCCGCATAATCTCGCAATGCATCCTCCAGCGCTTCGCGTGAGGCGATATCCAAATGGTTGGTTGGTTCATCCAGAAGAAGCAGATTCGGCTTCTGGTATATAAGCAGTGCTAACCTTAATCGTGTCCATTCACCGCCCGACAGCTGCCCGACTGTTCTGAATACAGCCGCACCGTAGAACAGATACCTTGCCAATATCCCGCGAGCTTCGCCTTCCTCAACTCCGACCTTCCCGCGGAAATATTGAAGCACGGATTCCTTGGGATTCTCCGGCTCTTCTTGTTGCGCCAAGTAGCCCACATCCACCCTGGAACCCCATTCCAGCGTTCCGGAATCCGGCATCAGCTCTCCCATCAGCACCTTGAAGAGCGTTGTTTTACCGCTGCCGTTTGAGCCCATGAGCACAATCTTCTCACCATACTCTAGCAAGCCGGATGCCCCTCTCAGCACCCTCTGATCTCCGTAAGCAACCTCAACTTGTTCAAAGTATGCCACACGGCGGCCCGAACGATCCTGCGGATTGAGATCAAAATCAGCTTGCCTCCGTTCCAATACAGGCCTCTTGACCTGTTCCATCCGTTCCAGCGCCCTGCGCATGGATGCCGCCCGTTTGAAAAATTTCTCATTGCCGCCGATGCGTCCGAATTCCTCCAGCTGCTTGATCGATTCCTTCATCTTTTTGATCACTTTCTGCTGCTCTTGATACTCCGCAAACTGTTGGAGCAACCGTTCCTCCTTATCTCTCATGAATGCGGTGTAACCGCCATTGGCTGTGAAAACTTCCCCATCCTCGATCTCAATCGTTTTGGACACCACCCGATCGAGAAAATATCGGTCATGGGAGATAATGACGCAGGTTCCCGGATAGTCGCGCAGAAAACCCTCCAGCCATTCGGTACGTGCCAGATCCAGATGATTGGTCGGTTCATCAAGCAGCAGCAATTCCGGCTGTACGATCAGCTGTGATGCCAGCATCACCCGAGTTTGTTCTCCGCCAGACAACGAGCCGAAAGTATGCCCGTACTCACGCTTGGAGATTTGAAGCCCTGAAGCAATCCTATCGATGCTGGCCTCAAGTTCATAACCGCCCTCGATCTCAAACCGCTCCTGAAGAGCTGAATAGCGGCGGAGTACACGATCTAATTGCGCTGCATCCGCGGCGATCTCAACATCACTCATTTTCTTCTCAAGCTCTGTCATCTCCGTTCGGTAGTCCGTCAGATGACTCAAGCCCTGTGACAGCACATCCAGCACCGTCCAGGCATCCATATAGCTCGGAATTTGCTCCAAATATCCGATTTTCGCATTCTTCTTTATCGCCAATTGTCCTTCGGTTGGCTTGTCATGACCAGCAAGAAGACGCATCAGCGTTGACTTTCCGCTTCCGTTGCTTCCGATGAGAGCAACCTTCTCGCCTTCTTGGATTTCAAATGATATCTGGTCCAGCACCAGATTGGCGCCGTGGTATTGAGTAAGTTTTTGTACATTGATCATATTCATATTAGGTTTCCTCCTGTATGCTCCGAACAAATTTCATCCGTACTGTTCGAATGCCTGTTAGCTGGAGAAGAACCAGGCGCTGCAAATGCAAAGGGCCCACAGAGCAAGCTCTGCGGACCCTTAAGAATAGTAAGCCTTAATTAGGGCTTAATCCGTGCAGGCAGGCAGGTGACTTCTCGCGATGGTACAACCGTATAATTGAAATTGGACAGACCTCTCCCGTTGTAGAGAAATGCATGAACAATGCCAGCCATAGATACAGGCAGCTGGCTAATACGGTTGTTTACCATCTCGATATTCATCCTGCTCACCTCCTTCATTAAAGTTATCGTCACTATAACATACCCTACAATTCAAACGCAAGAAAAAAGGAACCGCTAGCGGCCCCTTAGGATCGCCAGCAATTCCTCCATATCCTTCGGCATCGGTGCAGAAAACTCCATGTACTGTCCGCTTGAAGGATGGACAAAACCTAAAACGGCTGCATGAAGCGCCTGCCCGTTCAGTTTGATTCCCTTGCTCTTGCCGTATACGGGATCACCCACAAGCGGATGGCCGATATACTTCATATGCACGCGGATTTGATGCGTTCGTCCTGTCTCCAGCTTCAGCTCGAGAAGACTATAGTCTCCGAACCGTTCCACCACGGTAAAATGAGTAACTGCATGCTTGCTGTTTCGGTCCGTCACCGTATATAATTTACGATCCTGCGCATCCCTGCCGATAGGTGCATCAATCGTTCCTTGATCATGACTGATATTTCCATGTACAAGCGCCAAATAACGACGGTTCACGCTATGGTCCTTCAATTGAGCGGCCAGAGAAGCATGAGCTTTATCGTTCTTGGCTGCCATGATTAAACCGGTTGTATCCTTGTCAATTCGATGAACGATGCCAGGCCGAAGCTCCCCGTTAATGCCAGACAAGTCCTTGCAGTGAAACATCAGCGCATTCACAAGCGTTCCGGAGGAATGCCCCGGTGCCGGGTGAACCACCATCCCTCTCGGTTTATTCACCACAATCACGTCCCGATCTTCAAAAGCAATTTCAAGCGGAATGTCCTCCGGAATAATCTCAACTACCGATGGCTGAGGTACACTCAGCACAATATGATCACCCTGACTCACCTTATAATTGGATTTTACAGGTTCCTCGTTGACCTTAACATGTCCATCTGTAATCCACAACTGCACCTGGGAGCGCGAAACTTCTTCCCCTAGGCTCTCCGTTATGTATTTATCTAAACGGGTCTTGGAGGAATCAGCATCTACGGTCCACTCATGAAGCTCCTGGCCCTGTACCGTTCCATCGTTAAAGTCCGCATCCATATCCATTTCGTCTTGCAACATCATTCATTCCCTTCTGTACCCGAAACTCCACTTGTTGTCTTCATCTTCTCGCGTCTTCCGTCCAGAAGCGTATCCAATATAATTAACGCCACACCGATCACAATACAGGAATCAGCAATATTAAATATCGGGAATGTGTAGCTGCCGAAATTGAACTGCAGGAAATCCACAACCTCTCCCATTACCAGGCGATCGATGAAGTTCCCCAAGGCCCCGCCAAGAACAAGCGCAAGTGCTGTAGGAAGTAATCTGCGTCCTTCCTTCACTACCTTTTGCAAGTACCAGATGATACCCGCCACCACGATAAGCGTCACAACAATGAAGAACCATAATTGATCCTGCAATATGCCAAACGCGGCTCCCCGATTTCGGCTCGATGTGATCAGGAAGAAATCACCGATTACCGGAATCTGCTCATATAGCTCCAGGTTTGTGGCAATCAAGTACTTGGTGCCCTGATCAATAAGAAATAAAACAAATGCAATCAAATAATATACCACTTGTTTATGTCACTCCGTTCTTGTCTTCTCCAACCAAACGTTCACCTTCGCTGATCGGTACATAACTCGTCTTATTGTAGCACAGCGGCTCAGAAATCGTCCATTCCTGTCCATTGGCGAGAACATTTTCCGTCAGTAAAACCGACACGATAGGTGCACTCTATACATATGAATCAGAAGGTCAACTTCGGACCATGAAAGGAGCCTGACATGTCGCATTTAACTCAGGAGCAACTCGATATTCTGCAACAGAAGCTGATGGATCAAAAAGTTGAGCTTGAACGGCGCATGATCTATAACGACCAGCATGGGCTCGGCGAGTCCGAGAGAGATTCAACCATGAGTTATCACATATCGATAATCACCCCGGTGATCTGGCTACAGAGCTCTATGAGCGGGAAAAGACCTCGCCCTCCAGGACAGGGTAGATCTTGAACTGCAACGTGTCATTTTCTCACTTGAAGCCATCCATCACGGACGCTATGGTGTTTGTCTGACCTGCGGCCAGCCCATTCCATATGAACGGCTGGAAGCTCTGCCTGATACGCAATATTGCGTAAAAGACACTCCGCGTGAAAACCTGTCCTACAATCGTCCGATTGAGGAAGAGGTGCTGGCGCCCGCTTTTGGTAAATCCAGCATGGATGAACATGAGTATTCCGCTTTTGATGGCGAGGACGCTTGGCAGATCGTCGAAAGCTGGGGCACCTCCAACACACCTGCAATGGCGGAAGGAAACGACATTGACAGTTATAACGAGATGGATATCGAGAATGGCGATGATCATGGCGGTTTTGTTGAGGTATATGAAAATTTCGTTGCAACCAATATCGATGGTTCCGAGGTCTTTATCGTGCGTAGTCCCCAGTACGTTGATTACCTGAATCGGGGCGAAGGAAGTTACCTCCTTGATCCCAACGGGGACCCCGATGATGAATCCTTCAGCTAACTAATAGTTCCGGGTGGGCGGTATGACTGCGATTAGGGCAGCTGCCGACCCTTGTACATACTTGCAAAGCATTCCTTGTTATGTCAACTCCAGCTGACGCTGAACAATACGCACAATGTCTGCAATATAATCACCGATAATCGGCAAATTCAGTGCGCCCAGCGCCTGAAGAACGTAGATGATGGTGGCTGCAAAAAGGTGAAACCAATCGCAATCCCCACGCCGCGGGCTGTGCCAGCCAGCAGATTCGTCCATATCAGCTTCCAGGGTTTCAACAGCTGAGTGTATTCCGCAATCCGGGACTTCTCCAGCTGTTGTGCAATGTCCGTGGTCATTCGGTGTATCGCGCTCAGTTGATCCTTGTCTTCATCCAACAGCTTCTTCTCTTCTGTTAACTCCGTTTCATCCGACTTCTCCGCCATATTCAACGCCCCTTTAGCCGCAATCTCTGCCTGGATACGAAACCACGATTCGCTGATTATTATGTATCTATTGGTAGAATCTCATTCGTATAGAACCTAAACCGCTGAAGAACCCTGCTTCAACTTGAATATGAAAAAACCAACGCCCCATGATAGGGGCATTGGTATTAAATCCAATCTATCTTTCAGGCGATATGGATACCGATCGTTTTGCCGCCAAGCTCAACCCGCTCCATGCCTTCACTTTGTCCAAATTGCAGATCGTTCACGAGCACATTCTCGCGCAGAACCTCTTCAAAAGCGGTAATAGCGCCTCTAAGCTCATCATCCGTGTCAAGAGTCAGGTTGACCCGCTTATCAATCGGCAGATCCAGTTTCTTGCGTGTATCCTGTACGGCACGCACGACTTCACGAACCCAGCCTTCCTGCTCCAGCTCTGGGGTGATATCGGTATTGAGCGCAACGGTTAACCCATAACCCGAAGCCGATGCAAAGCCCTCCTTCGCTTTCTTCTCCACCAGAAGCTCGTCAGCAGTAATCTGCAGCTCCTCACCTTCCGGTGAAGTGACATTCACACCGCCCATTTGAACCGCTTTGCGAGTGTCGTCACTGCTCATCCCCTTCAAGAACCCTTGCAGGAAACCGATATTCTTACCGTATTTCTTACCTACAACCTTGAGATTCATCTTCAGCGTGAAATCTACGAAGCCGCTGTCGCTGGTCTCAACCTCGATTGCTTTTACGTTGATCTCATCCTTGATAATGTCTTCGTATCCGGAAAGATCAAATTCACGGTCCATGGACACAATCAGCTCGGACAGCGGCTGACGCGTCTTGATTCCGGTCTCGTTGCGGACGTTGCGCGCAAGCTCCACAATCTGTCTTGCCGTCTCCATGTCCTGCTCCAGCGCCTTGTCGATCAGCGCTTCGTCTGCTTGCGGGAAGTCGGCCAGATGCACGCTCTCTCCGCCGCCCAGGTTGACAAAGATATCTTCGGACAGCATCGGCGTAAATGGAGCCATAAGCTTCGAGAGGGTGAGCAGCACATGCGTCAGCGTTCCATACGCAGCCAGCTTATCTTCGCTGAGCCCGCTGCCCCAGAATCGGTCGCGCGAACGACGAATGTACCAGTTGCTCAGCTCATCCACATAGGCTTCGATGGCTTTGGCTGCGTTCAGGAAATCATTCACAGCCAGCCCTTTATCAACTACTTGAATCAAGCTGTTCAGGCGGGAGAGAATCCAGCGGTCCAGCTTATGGTCCGATCCCTTGAATTCATGCTCCTTCGGATCATAGCCGTCAATACGGCGTACAGCGTCAGGAATGCATGAGTGTTTACCAGCGTATCCACCACTTTGGATTTCGCCTCGCCAACGATCCCTTTGGAGAACCGCTTGCTGTTCCATGGCGCACTGTCAGCCAGCAGCGCCCAGCGGAAGGCATCCGTACCGTACTCTTCGATGATATCCCAAGGATCAATGACATTCCCTTTGGATTTGGACATCTTCTGTCCATTCTCATCCAGGATATGACCTGTGGCCATGACCGCTTTGTAAGGAGCTTTACCCGTGAACAAGGTGGATACGGCCAGCAGGCTGTAGAACCATCCACGTGTCTGGTCAATTCCTTCGCAGATCATATCGGCAGGATACTGCTGTTCGAATTTCTCCTTGTCCTCGAACGGATAATGATATTGTGCAAAAGGCATCGATCCGCTGTCAAACCATACGTCGATCACCTCAGAGGTGCGTTCCATCACGCCACCTTCGCAATGCGGGCATTTCACTTTCACTTCATCCACGTAAGGCTTGTGAAGTTCCAGATCCTCCGCAATCTCGCCAACCGCGTTGGCACGAAGATCAGCAATGCTGTGCGGGGCATATTGTCCTTCGCACGTGTCGCAGACCCATACGTTCAGCGGCGTTCCCCAATAGCGGTTCCGGCTGATATTCCAATCAACCAAATCTTCCAGGAACTTGCCGAAGCGGCCATCACGCACGTGGCCCGGATACCAGGTTACCTCATTGTTGTTCGCAATCAATTGATCCTTAACGGCTGTCGTCTCGATGAACCAGCTCTCCATTGCATAATAGAGCAGCGGGGATTTACAGCGCCAGCAGAACGGGTAGCTGTGCTCATATTTCTCTTTGCTGTACAGAAGACCTTTTTCAGACAACGACTTCACGATATCCAGATCGCAATCTTTGACGAAACGTCCGGCAAAGTCTGTCACTTCATCGGTGTATCGGCCTTGGCCATTGACCACACTTACAAAGCTGATGCCATTCTCGCGGCATACCCGATAGTCATCCTCACCGTGAGCAGGAGCCATATGCACAATGCCCGTACCGCTTGCATCCGTAACAAAGGAGGCGCCAACGACTATATTTTTTTCTCCGCTTGTACGAAGGTAAATGGAGAATCATAGGTTTTGCCAACCAGCTCAGAACCTTTCAACGTAGATAGAACGGTAAACTCGCCCTTCATGACATCCTCTACCAGATTTTTAGCGACGATGTAGATGCCGTCCTCCTGCTCTACGCGCGCGTAATCCATATCCGGATTTACAGCTAACGCCACGTGGGATGGAAGTGTCCAAGGCGTGGTGGTCCATGCCAGTACGTATTCTCCGCTATCGTGCAGCTTGAATTTGGCAGTTGCACTCAGGTCTTTAACATCCTCGTAGCCCTGGGCTACTTCATGAGAACTGAGTGTCGTCTGACAGCACGGGCAATACGGGCTTACACGATGACCGCGGTACAGGAGACCTTTGTCATGGATTGTCGCCAAGATGTTCCATACACTCTCAATATAATCATTCTCCAGCGTGATGTAGGGATGATCCAGATCGGTCCAATAAGCAATCGCTTCGGTCAGCTCACGCCATTTATGCTCGTATTCAAACACACTTGATTTACATTTCTTGATAAAGGCTTCCACGCCGTAATTCTCGATTTCCTGCTTGCCGGAGATACCAAGCTGCTTCTCCACGCCAAGCTCAACCGGCAGTCCGTGCGTATCCCAGCCCGCTTTCCGAACGACATGGTAACCTTTCATCGTCTGATAACGGCCAACAAAATCTTTAATGACCCGGCCAAGCACGTGACCGATATGCGGCGCACCGTTCGCGGTTGGAGGCCCTTCATAGAATACATAATTCGGCTTGCTTACCCGGCTTTCGATCGATTTCTTGAACGTGTTCTCCTCGTTCCATTTGTTCAAGATGCGCAGCTCTCTTGCCCGCGCCTTCTCTTTGACGTCTACTCTGTTCATGCCAATCGTCCTTTCGCCCTGATTCGTAATGTTCTGTGAAAATAAAAAAGGCCTCATCCCCAAAGGGACGAGAACCTGTTCTCGCGTTACCACCCTAATTTCGCTGAACAGACTTCCGCTAGAAGACTATCCATAACGACACCTTAAGTCCATGTCTTCACTACAAGACAAGGTCCGATGTAACGTTCGGCAGACGGTTTAGCTTACACACGCGGTTAAACGCTTCAGCTTCACTTCTCCGGGATGATCTTCTGCTTGGTCTGAACGCCGGACTTTCAGCAACCGCTTACTCTCTGAGGGACAGATCCTTCGCGTACTATTCCCATCAACGAATTCGAATATGAATCAACAATATGTTATTAGTTATAGACTCTTTCCGGGAAAAAGTCAACCGGATACCCGCCTAGTATACCTCTTTAGGCTCAAGACTTGCTTCACGGCTCTCCAGCGTCTCCCAGCCTTCTTGCTTCAAGAGCTCCAATTGCGCCTCAACCAAGGAGCGGAAACGGGTACGGTAGATGGATGCCTGCTTCTTCAACTCTTCAACCTCAAGCGCAATTTTGCGGGATTTGCTCAGCGCATCATTGATAATACGGTCTGCATTCTTCTCGGATTCCTTCACGATCAGCTGAGCTTCCTTCTTCGCGTTGTGTTTCAGCTCGTCCGCCGCTTCTTGAGCGACAATGATCGTCTTGGATAAGGTTTCCTCAATATTTGAAAAATGATCCAATCTTTCCTGCATCGTCAGCAGCTGGTTTCCCAGCTCCTTATTTTCCCGGATCACACTTTCGTAATCTTTAATAATCTGGTCCAAAAACTCGTTGACCTCGTCCTCATCATAACCCCGAATTCGACGGGCAAATTCCTTGTTATGTATATCAAGCGGTGTCAATGGCATGGTGTGCACCTCCTAAATATATGGGCCTTACAAGACGGTTCATCCGCTGTAGTAGCCAAACCACCCGTCCATGAAGACAATAGCGGTCATTCTGATTTATCGGCAAATCCATTGTAATTATTAATGTACCTTGTATTGTTTCGACAAAAACGGCAATTCCTTCAAAGGTCAGGCATATTTCCCAACCTTGATACGGTACCGCCCTTTTTCGTCAGGCCGCCTGTCTCCAGTACTTTAAACCTTCCAAAGCCTTGGATGGAGACAACATCGCCTTCTTTTAAATTCGTTGAAGGATCCTCTTCCACTTTCCAGTTCACACGGCATCGGCCCGCCTTGATCGGTACCACGATTTTCGTCCGGCTGATCCGGTATGCGTCACTGGCGATCCCGTCGAGTCTCATGGAAGATGCGGTAATATCCATCGTATCGAAATTCGTATGCGTGACCTGAAGCTTGTCCAGCGGCAGCAGTTCCGTCATCACGTGCACCCTGTGAACTTGACTGAGATTCAGATGCAGGAACGAACTGATGTCCTCGGCAACCACCGTATGGCAGCCGTCCTCAAGCACATGAATATCACCGATCTTGGATCTCTTGATGCCAAGACCCAGAATCGAACCCATGTAGTCGCCATGGTCGAGCTCCAGAAACTTCTGATCCCCGGAAGATATGCTGAGCACTTTCATCTTCAAATCCTCGCCCTCAAGATCCCGATAATCCGGTGCAATCAATGCCCGAACGCGCTCTGCGTCAGCATGTCCACCCTGAAACAGGGCATGCACATCGGGGTGACGATTCACGAGCGACTCCAGAATGAATCTCTGACGAGGGTCCAGGAAATCCGTCAGCTTCGCTTCATGATATCGTCCGGCATTGACAACCCATTCCCAAGCCCGGTCCACAAATTCACGTTCGTCCCTGTGAAAATGATCATAGATGTCCAGTTTCATGCTCACTCACCTGCTACAGTAGATATCCGAGGATAGCATACACGCCCTGTTGTGCCAGCTGCAGCACGAACAACGCGACAATCGGAGAAATATCGATCATGCCCATAATCGGCGGGATAAACCGGCGGAATGGAGCCAAATACGGCTCAACTAACTTGCCAAGCAGCTCCCCGACAAAGCTTTCTCTCACATTCGGGAGCCAAGACATTAAAACGTAGACCAGGATCATGTAAAAATAAATTTGGAACAGGGTTCCAACAATGCTATAAATTTCGCTGCTCAAAGCCTAGATCACCTCATTCTGTTATATTCATGCTCGTCTGCTAAAATCTCGGAGATGGAACCTTGAATCTCGACGGTATCCGGCGTGCATAGGAAGATATTCCCCCTACCTTGGAGATTCCGCCACTAAGCGCATATACCGTTCCGCTGAGAAAATCGATAATGCGCAGCGCCTGATCATTGCGTACGCGCTGCAGATTAACGACAACTGTTCGGAATGACCGCAGATGATCTGCAATCTCCTGTGCTTCATCATATGAACGCGGCTCCACTAATACAACCTTAACGTTCTTCTGTGAATGAATGCTGACGATATTTGCATTTTTTTGATTTTTCCGATGATCAAACGGGGTTGCCTCCACTGCTCGTCCTGCGAGGCAAGAACCTCGCGTTCCACAACTTCTTCTTCCTCTTGCAGTCCCAAGAAATTCATAAACCGGTTCATCACGCCCATCGTCAATCCTCCTCTTTACCTACTAAAATTGAGCCGAGACGCACCCAGGTCGCCCCTTCTTCTATGGCTACTTCAAAGTCATTGGACATACCCATGGACAATTCAGTCAATGGCTCCAATGTCAGCGCCTGTTCATTCAGCTCATCTCTTAGTTGTCTTAAACCACGAAATACAGGACGCGTCTGCTCCGCTGACGATTCATATGGAGCCATGGTCATGAGTCCGGTTACCTTTACGTGTGAAAGACTGTTGATTTCCTTCAAGAACTCGGCTGCTTTCTCAGGAGGCAATCCGTACTTGGATTCCTCGCCCGAGATATTAACTTGCATAAAGGCGGATACCTGAAGGTTCAGCGCTGCAGCCCTCTTCTCCAGCTCATGGGCTAAGGACAAGCGGTCAAGTGAATGAATATATTGAAATTTATCAATGACATCCCTGACCTTGTTGGTCTGCAGGTGCCCGATGAAATGCCACGTTCCCCGGTCTCCAAGGGCGTTCCACTTCTCCTGGGCGTCCTGCCAGCGGTTCTCGCCGATATGCTGAAGTCCCTGATCCAGTACCGAAGCTGTTTTATCCAAGGAGACATATTTAGTGACCGCAATCATATTCACTTCATTCCGGTCCCTGCCGCTTCTTGCGCAAGCCTCCGTTATTCGCTGTTCCACCTGATCGATACGTTCCATCAAACTCAAGGGACGACTCACCTCTTTCTCATCCCGATCCAACTTGCCATACGACCCGTTGTCCCTCCATCCTTGCGGTAGGAGAAGAACAGATCGTGATTGCAGCTTGTACACCATGAAGTACATTCGATATGTTCCGCCAATATTCCTGCTTTAATCATAATGTGTCTGTTTATTTCTTTCAAGTTCAGCATGTATTTTCCGCGTCCCTTGTCGATATACAGGGCTGATTTTGCAGCTTCCTCTGGCGTAAGCCCCCGAATCCAATATCACGGACACGATCCATGACCCGATCATCCACCTCATAGCAGCACTCGCCTATCGACGGACCGATGGCTGTACGAATATTCTGCGGCATGCTGCCATACTCCAGGGCCATCTTGGCGACCATTTCTTCAGCAATACGGCCTACCGTTCCCTTCCAGTAAGCATGGGCCAAACCGACAGCACCCGAAACGGGGTCCCAAAATACAATGGCACGCAATCCGCGTAGAAGGAAGTCAGCAGCACGCCGGGGACATGGGTCACAAGTCCGTCTGTATTTTGAAAGGCCGAGGTCCGATCCAAGCTTCCTCTGCCTCTGTCCTCTTCATGAACGACACCAATCTGAACGCCATGCACCTGTTCACCACAGGTCCAGTCCTCCAGTGAAAACCCAAGGGACGCAGCGGTTAATTTCCGGTTCTCTACAATGTCACCCGGTTCATCTCCGACATGAAAGGCCAAGTTCAGACTGTCATATGGTACCCGGCTAACGCCTCCTTGTACCTGTGAAACCTGCTGAAATCGCAGCAGCCTCCGTTTCCTTCCCCATTTTTCCAGCACGAACAGACTCGGTGTCTGCTTCTCCTGACTCACAAACGGTTCCATGAACATTTCACCTCTATCCCAGTGTAACAGAAAACATACGCTGGAGACACATCAACCGATTGGCGGCTTGTCAGAAGCTGCGCCGATCATGGCGATCCGGGCGATCCAGATATTCCACCTACTCCTGATCTTCCGGCATTCTTCGCAGCTCCTCCATCTTGACAAGCACTACATCCGAACCAATCTTCACGATATTCCGCCAGGGGATGATCAGATCACTCCCGCCGCCAAACAGCCCCATAAACTTTCCGTAACTCGGCACAACAATCGCTTCAATTCGGCCCTGCCGCAAGTCGAGTTCCAGATCACTGATCTGTCCCAGCCGTTTGCCATCAATGATATTAATAACATCCTTCGTTTGAAAATCGGAAATTTTCATCTTTTTCCCCACCATTTGATTTTCAGGTATCATGAGCATTCACACCTTAGATGTATTTGAGGATCGGGCATGCCGTTTACATAAATACCCTCTGTTCAGTATATGAGCCGCATGAGTAAAATAACTTACTTAAATTAAAAACGACCCCTTGAATGGGATCGTTGTCTTTTCGTTTGATGGCTGGTCTTCCTAAGTTTTGACATGCTTCTGCATTTGCTTGATCGCTGACTTCTCCAGACGGGACACCTGAGCTTGGGAGATGCCGATTTCATCAGCAACTTCCATCTGGGTCTTGCCTTCATAAAACCGCATGGATAAAATCATTTTTTCACGTTGTCCGAGCTTGTGCATCGCTTCCCGGAGTGCAATTTCTTCAATCCAGGATACATCTTTGTTCTTATCATCACTGATTTGATCCATCACATAAATCGGATCTCCGCCATCATGATAAATCGGCTCAAACAAGGACACGGGATCTTGAATAGCATCGAGTGCAAAAACAACATCTTCCTTGGGCACATTCAGCGCTTCGGAAATTTCAAAATCGTCGGTTCGCGCGAGTTCGCATTTGTCAGCTGATCCCGGACCTGAAGTGCCTTGTAAGCAATATCACGCAGGGATCGCGAGACGCGAATCGGGTTATTGTCCCTTAAGTAACGACGTATTTCTCCGATAATCATCGGTACGGCATAAGTGGAAAATTTAACATTTTGCGACAAATCAAAATTGTCGATGGCTTTCATCAATCCAATGCACCCTACCTGAAACAGATCATCAACAAACTCCCCCGATTATTAAACCTCTGGATGACGCTGAGGACCAGTCTCAGGTTGCCATTCACCAGTTTTTCTCGAGCTGATCGTTCATTGTTCTGCTGCAGATTATGGAACAGCTCCTCATTTCCACATTCGTCAGAACCTAAGCAGTTTTGACGTATCCACACCACAAATTTCAACTTTGTTTCGCGTCATGATGACTAACCTCCCAAGGAGAAACATTACTGTACATTATCTCCGAGGGGGTTATTTTATTCCTTGGGTTTTCCAGTTACACCATCTTGTTGAATTCTTTGCGGAGTCGTTTAATAATTCTCTTCTCCAATCGGGAAATGTAGGATTGTGAGATTCCAAGCAGGTCTGCCACGTCTTTTGCGTCTTTTCTTCCCCGTCCTGAAGCCCGAAACGAAGCTCCATAATCATGCGTTCCCTGTCGCTTAATTTATCAAGCGCTTTTTGCAGGAGTTTCCGGTCCACCTGCTCTTCGATGTTACGGTAGATGGTGTCATTCTCGGTGCCCAGCACATCGGATAAGAGCAATTCGTTGCCATCCCAATCGATGTTCAGCGGTTCATCAAAGAAACCTCGCTTCGCGTTTTGTTATTCCGCCGCAGGTACATCAGTATTTCATTTTCAATACAGCGCGAGGCATATGTAGCCAGCTTGATTTTTTCTCCGGGTCAAAAGTATTCACCGCTTTAATCAGTCCGATCGCACCAATCGATACCAAATCCTCGATGTTAATGCTTGTTCTCGAATTTGCGGGCAATGTACACAACCAGACGCAGGTTACGTTCGATCAGCATAGCGCGGGTGGCTGCATCGCCGGAAGGCAGCTTCTTGAGCAAGAACTCCTCTTCTTCTTTCGTAAGCGGAGGCGGAAGCGCCTCACTTCCTCCGATGTAGTAGATTTCCTGACTCTTCAGGCCTAGTAAAAAAGTACGCGGTAATACTGCAGCTGCAATGCTAATCTCCATTTAACGGGCATCTCGTATCCTCCTAAACGTTTTCCCGAAGGGACAACATAACTTCGTAAGTGTAGTCACGGTTTTCCTCGCTTGGCATGATAACTTTCCATAAGAGTTTCAAAGATTACATCAGCATTCCATATAGATTACACGATTCGAAGACTATGAAAATAGCTTTATCATCGTTATCCCGCAGTCTTCGCCTCACCAGATTCAACAAGGCTAGATTCGGTATTCTGTTGTAAAGCTTCCTCCTGAGCAATACCTGCATGAACCTTGGGCGTGCCCTCTCCCTCCGTCAAAGCCGGATGGATAATGGCCCGGTATGCCCTGTCGCCGGACAGCGTTCCGCCATCAAGACCAATCAACACTTTGGATGATACGTATTCCAGTCCTCCCAGTTCAATCCGTACCATGTCGGGCTTTAGGGCAAGCATGAATGCGGCCCCCGGTTGACACCACGGTACGGAACTAACCGCAGACGGTCCTGCCAGTCAAATTCCTCTGCCCCCAGCCCCATAATTAATTTGTCCGGTTCCCCCTCCATCAGCTGTTTGCTCCAGCCCTGGGGCAGATAAGCTTCCCATAGCGCTGCTTCCATCACCATAACGGGCGTGCGCGTCAAGGGATCGCTTAATTGGTTTCCTGTATCGAGCAAACCCACACAGGAAATTTTGGTGCTGCCAATCCATACGGAGACATCACCTAACAGGGTTTCACGGTTCTCGGTTTTACGTTTCGTGGTCTGAACCGCCTTAAATGCGAATACAACTACAAAAAGGTAATGCATGCAAACCAGAATCCCACCTTCAATTCAAAGGATAGCCCTCCCGATGTCGTATACCATATCCCACTGAACAATTCTCCCGAATTTTGCACCAGATAATGAAATCCGATAATACCTCCGGCTGCGGCAAAATTCACCATATAAAAAGCTCCCAAATGACGAAGGTAACTCTGCAAGCTTGCAAATCCAAAAGCAATCCAGAGCATAATCAATGAAAGTCCAAACTTAATGAGAAAGGTGTACAAAAACGACAATTGCGGGACAAACATCATGACAACATACAGTGCGCCTACCACGGAAGATAACACTAGCCTCCACCATCTTGGCTTGACCCTGCGCATCCAGGCGGTTAACGCCAGCAATATGCCGTCAATGACGAGGTTTGCCAAAAATATGAGATCAATATAAACAACCAGGTTGTTCACCTGCCTAGTCGAAAAATCCACTTCCGTTATGCTTCTGTTGTTTTCTGGGCAATGGGAGATGTTACTAGTATAAAAGAATAGAATTCAAAGTCTGTCTAAACCTGTGGGCCGATTACAGACTTTTTTGTCGATGAAGGGCAGTTTTTAGAAACCGGAGCCAAGAGGACTCTCCGCTCGTCAGTCAACCATCTTGATCTTGGGAAAAAACCAGGGGAATATCCATATGTTACGCAGCGTTTGAGCACCTGAACCTTTATTCGTGAAAGTGTGACAGCATCAGCACTATTTACTTCTTACTCTCTTATGGATGGGATGGGATGGGATGGGATGGGATGGGATGTGGTATGGCAAGGCTGTGGAGAAAGATAAAAAATAAACCTGTCTTCATCAGGATGACGAAGCACAGGCTTATTCGAATTAATCATTATTACGGGAACGATTGCGAAGGAATGTAGGAATATCGAGCTGATCATTGCCGTTCTGATTGCCAAACGGCTTCAGATTCACATTGCTCTTGTCCGTTGCCTGCTGCTGCTGCTGTTGTTGTTCCCCTTGAGGCATTGCAGGGCGACGTCCAGGAGGGATCGGTGAAGGTTTGCTCTCAAAGCCAGTAGCGATCACCGTTACCTTGATTTCTTCCTTCATGCTTTCCTCGATAATCGCACCGAAGATCATGTTCACTTCCGGATCGGAAGCTGAGGTTACGATCTCGGCCGCTTCATTTACTTCATACAAGGAGAGATTGGCTCCTCCTGTAATATTCATGATAACACCACGTGCTCCCTCAATAGAGGTCTCAAGCAGCGGGCTCATAATTGCCTTGCGGGCAGCTTCAGAGGCACGGTTCTCACTTAGCCAGTCCAATACCCATCAGCGCGGATCCGCGTTCTGTCATGATGGTCTTCACGTCGGCGAAGTCAAGGTTGATCAGACCCGGTACTTGGATCAGATCAGAAATGCCCTGAACGGCCTGACGCAATACGTTATCAGCTTCTCGGAACGCTTCCAGCATCGGTGTCTTCTTATCCACGATCTCCAGCAAGCGATCATTCGGAATGACGATGAGTGTGTCCACTTTCTCTTTCAATGCTTCAATGCCAAGCTCCGCTTGGGAAGCACGCTTGCGTCCTTCGAACGTAAACGGACGAGTGACAACCCCAACCGTTAATGCCCCGCACTCCTTAGCAATTTCAGCTATGACAGGAGCTGCGCCTGTTCCGGTTCCGCCGCCCATACCAGCTGTAACGAATACCATATCCGCACCCTTCAGGGTGTTCATAATCAAATCACGGGATTCTTCGGCGGCCTTCTTGCCGACATCAGGATTGGCACCAGCACCAAGGCCGCGAGTCAACTTATCCCCGATTTGCAATTTGTGTTCGGATTTAGCAAGATGAAGTGCCTGAGCATCCGTATTTACCGTTATAAATTCAACACCCTGCACACCATTCTCAATCATTCGGTTAACAGCGTTGCTTCCGCCGCCACCTACTCCGATTACTTTTATTTGAGCCAAGCTATCCATTTCAAAATCGAATTCCAACATCTAATCCATCTCCCCTCAATGTGCGTGGATGGCACGTCCACTGTCGAATGAATCCGCTATATAAACTCGCTGAACATCTTTTTCAGGCGTTCAATAAATCCCGGCTTCTGGCTGGTCTCCTGAGTTGCTGCGACAGGATTTTGCTGCTTCGCGCGGTTCACCGGTTTCTTGCTGTTTCCGCTGCTGTTGTTGCTTCCTCCTGTATTGCGTACACGTACATTCCGGATTGCATTATGGAGGATGCCGACTCCGCTGCAGTATCCCGGATCACGAACACCGATAAAATCCGGAACAGCAATCCGTACGGAAGTCGCCAGCTCATTTTGTGCCACCTGCAGCACACCAGGCATGGACATAGTGCCCCCAGTAAGTATATAACCACCAGGAAGCTCACTGTAACCCAAGCGTTTAATTTCTTGGCTTACCAATTGGAAGATTTCCTGAATACGAGGTTCTATGATAGCTGCCAGATCTTCTTGAGTGAACTCCTTGTCCACATTGCTTCCAATTCTCGTCACTTTAAAAGTTACTTCGGGCGCGGCACTCTCAATCAGTGCGCATCCATACTTCAATTTCACCTTCTCTGCTTGATCCGTCAGAGTTCGCAGTCCATATGCAACATCATTCGTAACAAAATCGCCACCAACCGGAAGCGTCGAGGTTGCGGCAATGCTGCCTCCCTCAAACACAGCCAGCGTGGTTGAGCCTGCTCCGACGTCCACCAGTACCGAACCCATCGTTTTCTCATCCTTCGACAAGGCGAGTTGTCCGGCACCAAGCGGAATCAACACCAGATCCTTCACTTTCAGGCCTGATTTCTCCACGCATCGTAACAGATTATGTATTGCCGTTTTGGCGCCAGTAATAATCGTCGCTTCTACCTCAAGCCTCACGCCGATCATTCCTCGCGGATCTGAGATTCCTTCCAAACCGTCAACTACAAACTGTTTAGCAACCACATCGATAATTTCACGATCAGGTGGAAGCGCCACGACCTCCGCTGCCTTCAGCACGCGGTCGATGTCCTCTTCGCCAATTTCTCGATCCTCGTTCGATACTGCCACAACTCCATGGCTGGATTGAAGTCCGATATGATTTCCGGAAATGCCGACATATACTTCGGATATTTGAATACCGACCATACGCTCCGCATGATCTACAGCGCTGCGAATGGATTGTACGGTCTGGTCGATATCTACAATTGCACCCTTGCGAATTCCCTCCGAGTCGGCAGATCCAACTCCAATAATATTAAAGGTTCCATTATTAACTTCCCCAATAATAGCACGAACTTTGGATGTACCGATGTCCAAACTAACAATGATGTCATTGTTGCTCAAGCCCTGGCACCTCCTGTTTTTAGCAAATTAATTTGATAATAAAGAATACATTTCTACTTATTCCACACTCGCAGGTCTTTCCCTCTTTTTCAACATTTTTTTACTGCCAACATTTGCTATAACAGGCCGTAAAAGTCATTCAAAAAAGAAGAACCGAAACAAGTTGTCAATACTTTCAATTGTACCATTTATTCCTATTCCTGAGTAGGGGTTATTGCCCTTCCTCTGACTCTTCTGTAACTTCTTGTTCAAACGGTACATAAGCGTCTGCTTCCAGCATCGTAATCACACCCGGCCGCTCCATTTCGGTAACCTGACTCAGGTACTCTACTTTATCCCGAAGCAGGGAAACCGTAGTGATGACTTCGAATTTGGAACGTGTGTACAACTTGATCCGGTCCGGGAAAGAGACCGTCGGTGAAGGCATGATTTCCGAGATGTCCGAGGTCAAACTATTGGGAATCTCCGCAAGCACTTCACTTAACATAGCCTTGTTCGGGTCCGATGGATCCCACTTGGTCAGGATCGGCTTCTCCACGGCGATACCGCTCGCTGTAACAGGAACGGAAGTACCGCTGGCCAGAATCGCTTGAAGTTCTCCGTTCTCCGACAGCTCATAGGCGACCGTAGGATGCTCCGTAACCGCGATTCGCACCTCACCCGGAAAGCTCTTGACCACTTCAGCCGACTTGATAGTTCCCAGACCCACGAGGCGTTCCTGCACATCTTTAGGCTCTACGCTGAAATATTGGTCTCCTATGCGAAGTCCGCTTTGCTTAGTAAGCTGCTCATTGGTATTAAACGTATTGCCTGTAAAATGAATCTCGGTAACTTGGCTGATACGATCGGAAAAAGAGAATCGTCAGCAGCGCTGCAAACAGCAGCAAAAGAATCCATATAATTTTCCTGGCTGTTTTCGGTTTGGGCTTGTCCTGCTTAAGGACAGGCATATGTGTCTTGGACATATCCACTCTCTCCATAAAGACCTGTTATCCCCTCCTCTGGAGGGGATGCTCAGGACCTCAATTGGCTAAATCAAGCGGTTTGGGCACAGGAGACTGACGATAGATCCGTGCACCTAAACCTTGGAACATGTTTTCAATACGATCATAACCGCGATCAATATGGTGAACTTGCTCCACCACGGTCGTTCCCTGCGCGGCCAAACCAATGACGAGCGCCGCTCCAGCCCGAAGATCGGTTGCCTCCACAGTGGCTCCGTAAATTCTCTGAACACCGCGTATAAACGCATAGTTCAGATCCGTGGAAATGTCTGCTCCCATGCGGGAGAGTTCCTCCACATGTTTGAACCGTCCCTCAAATACCGTTTCTTTCATAACACTAAATCCATCGGCCAAGGACAACAAGACCATGACCTGGGACTGCAAATCGGTCGGGAAAGAAGGATAAGGCGAAGTCACAATTCGTTCAACAGCTTTGGGACGGCTCATACAGCTTATGTTTATTATATCATTGCATACACTGGTTTGAACACCGCGCTTCAGCACATGTATAAGAGAAGTTAAATGAGAGGGATTGGTCTTTGTAAGCGTAACACTTCCCCGGGTGACGGCGGCTGCAATCATGACGGTTCCCGCTACGATCCGATCCGGTATGATCTCATACTCGCAAGGCGTAAGACGCTCCACGCCGTGGATCGTAATCGTATCCGTTCCGGCACCGATAATGTTGGCTCCCATCTTGTTCAGGAAATGCTGAAGGTCTTGAATTTCAGGCTCTCTGGCTGCATTGGTGAGCACCGTTGTGCCAAGTGCCGTTGCTGCTGCCATCATGATATTCTCCGTTGCCCCTACGCTGGCAAAATCGAGATGAATATCCGTTCCGATCAATCGGCTTGCTCTGCAATGGATTTTATCGTTGCTCTCCTCGATTTCCGCACCCAGTGCCTGCAATCCCTGAAGGTGGAGGTCGATCTTGCGTTCCCCGATCGCACAGCCCCGGGCTGATAGATCGTCACTTCACCAAAACGGGCCAGCAGAGGTCCCATCAAAAGATGGAGGATCGCATCTGCTTCATTAAATCTTCCGGGACATGAAACGAATTGGCAGACGAGGTATCCACGGTAACCGTCTCCAGCTCATGCTTGCATTTGGAGCCAAGACGGCCAAGAATGCTTAGCATCACTTCAATATCCAGCAGATGCGGGACATTGCTTAATCTTACAGTCCCTTCTGCAAGAAGACTTGCTGCTAGAATAGGTAAAGCTGCATTTTTGCTCCATGGATACGTATGGTTCCTGATAGGGGCCTTCCACCCTCAATCACCAATTTGTCCAATGTATCACCTCCGAGTTTACCGCTCGCCCAGAACGTACACCTCAGGCACCATATGAATTCCGTTCTTCTCTGAGATGGTTTCCTTGATGCGTTCCATCAAAGCGAGCACGTCCTCTGCTGTCGCTTGACCTATGTTCTCAATGAAATTGGCATGCTGTAAAGAAACTTCTGCGCCCCCGATCCGTAGGCCCTTGAGGCCAGCAGCCTCAATCAACCTTGCGGCATGGTCGCCAGGCGGGTTGCGGAATACACTGCCTGCGGTTGCGGATTGGAGCGGCTGTGTACGCTTACGACGGTCCTTGTAAGAGGCCATAACAGCTGAAATTTCTTTGCGGTCTCCTTGACGGAGCCCAAATACCGCTTCAGTCACAATCCCTTTTCGTTCATGCAGAATGGAGTGTCGGTAATCAAACGCCATATCTTTCGCAGCATACGTAACCAATTCCCCTGTTTCCAGTACAATGTCAGCGGACTTGAATATGCGTGACACATCAGACCCATGGGCGCCTGCATTCATGTAAACGGCACCTCCAACTGACCCAGGAATACCTCCGGCAAACTCAAGACCGGCTAATCCTTGTTTTCCGGCCAGAACACTGAGTTTGACAAAAGACAGACTACCGCCTGCAGTTACTGTCTCTCCGTCAAAATGAAGCTCCTCAAATCCCTGACCCAGCTTGATGACCGCTCCCTAATGCCTTTATCGGCAACTAACATGTTTGAACCGCGCCCGAGTTGCGTCCAATGAATACGATGGGCATGGAGAAGAGTGACCAGTTCCTTGAGCTGTTCCTTGTTCTCAGGAATAATCAGGCAATCGGCTGGTCCGCCTATTTTCCACGTCGTATATTTTGCCAGCGGTTCATTCCATAACACGGCTCCGACATTGGCTTCAGATAGTAGCGATTTCCACTGCTGCATTTTAAATAAACCTCCCTTGACTTTCAAAACCAAAAGGCCATTCCTTCTGCTTAAAGAAGGAGATGGCCGCTGTCAGTAATGCCCCTCATGGGTGTGTCACGATTATAGAGTATCTTATGTCAGGCTCCATAGGTGTGTGACAATCGCCCAGCCGTTTTAGCGTTTGTAGGTAACCGGATTTCTTCGACCATAACGGCAGCCGAATCCGGTTTGCCAAGCTTTTTCGAAGCGGCTGACATCGTCTCTCTGGTCGAGCGACTGGTCATAATCTCCTCAAGCTTTCCAAACAGCGTTTCTGCCGTCAAATCCATTTCAAGTATCATGCTGGATGCGCCCGCTTCTTCCAACTGCCTTGCATTCGCCTCCTGATGGTTGTTGGTAACGTTAGGAGAAGGTATAAGTACAGATGGAATACCAAGCGACGTGATCTCAGCCAGGAACGATGCCCCGGCACGATTCACGATCAGCGAAGTGGCCGCAAGCACCTCCGGCATATTATGAATGTATGGCATGATATGAAGATGATTAGGCATCGTGCCGAGCTGCGCTAAAATGGATTCACGCGTATTCTCGAAATACGTATCGCCTGTTACGAACACAAAGTGCACGCCAGGCAGCTTATGAAGAAACGGTGCCATGCCCATCATGGCGTTATTGATCGCCTTGGCCCCACGGCTTCCTCCAACGATAAGAACGACTTGAGCTTCCATCGGGATGCCAAGCGTAGCAAATCCACGTTCACGATTGGCGGTTAATACCGTTGTCGCGCGTGGATTTCCTGTATAAACCGTTCTTTTCGCTTTAGGAAAAGAGGATACCGAACCTTCAAAGCTGACCGCGACCGTGTCCGCATAACGGCTGAGGAACTGGTTGGTTAGCCCCGGTATCGCATTCTGCTCATGAATCATGGTCGGTATGCCGAGCTTGGCGGCTGCATAAACGACCGGACCGCACACATATCCGCCTGTACCGATCACGACATCGGGCTTGAACTCCCTCAGCAATGCCTTGGATCGCTTCACGCCTTTGAAGAAACGCATAATCGTTTTGACGTTATCAAACGACAGCTTGCGCCGGAACCCGGTGATGTCAATGCTCTCAAATGGCAGCTTCTCTTGGGGCACCAGTTTGCTTTCGAGGCCGCGCTGGCCTCCAATATATAAAAACTCCGTCTTCGGATCTTCCTTCTCACATTGTCTTGCTATGGCAACGGCGGGGTAAATATGTCCCCCGTTCCGCCGCCTCAATACGACACGCATACCCTTCACCTCGCATAACGGGAAATATTTAATAGAATGCCAAGGGCCGTCAGCATCAGTGTCAGTGAACTGCCCCGTAACTGATGAGCGGCAGCGTAATTCCTGTCACCGGCATCAAGCCGATAACCACACCGATATTGATCACGACCTGGATGGCGACCATGCCTACGATTCCTACAGCCAGCAGGCTGCCAAAGCTATCCGGTACGGTCATGGCCACTCTCATGCCCCGCCACACCAAGGCAGCAAACAAGAGCAGTACGATGAGACCGCCAATAAACCCGAGTTCTTCAGCCAGGATCGAGAATATAAAGTCAGTCTGCGGCTCAGGCACATAAGCGTACTTCTGACGACTCATGCCAAGACCGAGTCCACCAAGACCGCCCGGCCCAATCGCATAAAGGGATTGAATAATCTGATAGCCTGCGCCCAGCGGGTCAGACCAAGGATCCAGAAACCCGGTAATCCGCTTCAGTAGGTACGGAGCTGCCAGAATCAAGCCTATGAAGCCTGCTATTCCGCCTAAAGCAAGGAAGCCCAGATGCTTCATCCGTGCCCCTGCGGTGAATACGATCATCATCGCAGCTCCCAGCATGACGGCTCCTGTCCCCAGATCCGGCTGCAGCATAATCAGTCCAAATGCCAGTCCAATCAAACCAAGAGGCGGCAGAAGTCCCTTCGTAAACGACGTAATATCGTAGTCCTGTTTACTGAGCCAGCGCGATAGAAACAGAATCATACCGAGTTTCATAAATTCAGAGGGCTGAATGCCAAATGAGCTGATGCCAAGCCAGCTTCTGGCCCCGCCGCGCACAACGCCGACACCCGGAATAAGAACGATAACAAGGAGGAAAAAGCAGGCCAGAAGCGCAAGCTTGCTATACTTCTTCCAGACCCGGAAGTCAATCTTGGATGTGAAATACATCGCAGCAAGGCCCAGACAGGCAAAAAACAGCTGACGCTTCACAAAATAAAATTTATCGCCATAGTCATGAAAAGCGAGCACGGAGCCCGCGCTGTATACCATGACGATTCCGATGGCCAGCAGGGCCAAAATACAGATAAGCAGCCACAGATCGGGCGCCTGGCGGTTCTTGTTCATGGAAAGGCCACCTCGTACATCCTTAGTAGGGGCTTATCCACCCCTACTTAAAGGTTATGCACCGCCTCTTTAAAAATGCTTCCTCGTACCTCAAAGGAAGGAAACATGTCCCAGCTCGCACATGCGGGAGATAGAAGAACAATGTCTCCGCTCTCCGCAAGTTCAGAAGCTTTCCGGACAGCCGAGGTCAAGGTTGCGGCGGCGTCCTTCCCATTATCGACGAGTATGATGTCCTTTAATCCCGCTTTGGCTGCAGCATTCGCGATTTTCTCCTTCGTTTCGCCAATCAGTACGACAGCTTTCACCCTTCCTTGCATGGAAGGAATCAAATCCTCGTAATCCGAACCCCGATCAAGCCCGCCTGCAATCAATATGATAGGTTCTTTGAAAGAAGTCAGAGCCATATTCGTTGCTTTGGAGTTGGTTGCCTTGGAGTTGTTGTAATAGGAAATCCCCTGAAGCTCGGCAACAAATTCAAGACGGTGCTCGACACTGCGGAAGCTGGACAAAGCACCTTCCAACTGATCAGGCGCAACTCCGGCCGCAATGGCGATCGCACAAGCAGCTAAGGCATTATCCACATTGAATCTCCCAGGCAGTCCGATGTTCTCCACACGGATGATCTCATGCGTAAAACCTTCACCGTCTGTATAAATAATGGTGCGCCCTACATCACCCTCATCTTCATCCGAATCCTGCGAACCCGGAGCATACGGCGTCGAAAGGTAAACCCCTTCGCGAAGGCTCTCAGTCATCGAGAAAGGAATAATGCGCGCCTTGATATACGGGACAAGATTTCTGCACACGGGATCATCCCAATTGAGCACAGCGGTATCATCCGCAGTCTGATTGACAAACAGCCTGGCCTTGGAGGAGATATAATCGTCCATTCCGCCATGGTAATCCAGATGTGTCTCCGCAATGTTGAGAAGACAAGCAATGCGCGGCCGGAACTCCTCTGTTCCTTTTAATTGAAAACTGCTCAGCTCTACAACCATCCAGTTGTCCGGAGTTGCTTCCGCAGCTGCCTCGGACAGAGGCGTGCCGATATTTCCGGCTACAATCGGTGACAGTCCTGCGCTCTCCAGCAGCTTGCCCACCCAAGTTGTTGTCGTTGTCTTGCCATTGGAGCCCGTGATCCCTATGATCGGCGCTTCACACAGGTGATAGGCCACCTCGACTTCTGTCACAATCGGTATCTCCAGCTCAAGCGCCTTCCGGACAGGAGGGACGGAATACGGAATCCCGGGATTTTTGACAAGAAGCGCCACACCGGGATCTATCAGGTCATCGGGATGTCCACCACAAATAACAGAAATACCCAAAGCCTCGAGCTCCGAAGCTTCAGGACACTGTTCTCTTTCCTTTCTATCGTTAACGATGACCGAGGCTCCGGCCTGATGCAGTACCTTAGCTACCTGCACTCCGCTTCTGGCCAAACCCAGCACAACGACTTTTTATCCCGATAATCATCTAGCTGCTTCATATGTTACAACCCCTTGTTGATATAAAGTCCAAGTCCCGCAAGTATCAGTCCCACGGCCCAAAATGTAATGACTACGCGCCACTCCGACCATCCGGACAATTCGTAATGGTGATGGATCGGGCTCATCTTGAATATACGCTTGCCTCTGGTTTTGAATGAGGCAACCTGAAGCACGACCGACAGCATCTCTATGACGAATACCCCTCCGACAATCAGGAATAGCAGTTCGCTCTTGGTTACGATGGCAATCGCACCAATAGCCCCTCCGATTCCCAGAGATCCCGTATCTCCCATAAACACCTTTGCGGGGTGTGCGTTAAATACGAGGAAGCCCAGCACCGCACCGATCATCGCCGCCGCGCAGAATGCCGCTGCAAACGAGGTCGACTGGATGGCTACAATCGCATAGGCTCCAAAAGCAATCGCGCTGACACCGGACAGCAGACCGTCCAATCCGTCCGTGAAGTTGACGGCATTGCTGATGGCAAGCATCATGATGACGATAAACGGATAGTAGAACCAAGGTCCCCAGTCAAAGGACCAGTCGATGCCCGGCACACTGATAGCAGTGCTATGTCCATTGGAGATTAGCAGCCAGCACATAATACCGGAAAACAGAAGCTGTCCAAACAGCTTCTGCCGGGCCGTGAGTCCTAATGACCTGCGAAATACGATCTTAATATAATCGTCAAGAAATCCGATCAGCCCGAAGCCAAGTGTCGCTACGATCAGCACGTAGAAATCCGTATCGACAGGCGAGAATTTAATATAAGTCAGCGTAAAAGCAAGCAGGATGACTACGCCGCCCATCGTTGGCGTCCCCGCTTTTTCAAGTGGCTCTGTGGTCCGTCGTCCCGGACCTGCTGGCCGAACTTCATCCGCCGCAGCAGCGGAATGAGAAGCGGAGCCGAAATTACCGCAAGTATAAACGCTACACCGATCGTCAGTAACAGCAGTTGAAAGTCCATCAGCTCACCCCTCACTCCGTTGTTGCCGCCAGGCAGGGCCTTCAAAGCATCGACCACGTGCTCCAGCCTCATACCTCGCGAGGCTTTCACTAATACGATATCTTTCTCGGATACGTGCTCAAGCACAGATGCAATCAGCTTCTCTTTATCGGTGAAGGAAAGCACGGCCCCATCAGGGAAGCGCAGCTTTGCTCTCTCCGCCGTATGAACCGACAGCGGCCCGTAGGTAAACACAAGATCCGCATTGTCCGGAGATAAATAGTCTCCTATCTCCGCATGGAACTCCTCTTCCCGCTGACCAAGTTCCAGCATGTCCCCGAGAACGGCGATCCGTTTGCAATAGCCTTTCATATCGCCCAGCACATCCACAGCCGCCTTGACCGCCGTCGGACTTGAATTATAGGCATCGTTCAGCACAGTAACCCCAAACGGGGTCTCCACCGCTTCAATTCGCATGCTGGACAGCTTCAAATTGGCAAACCCGCTGCGAATGGCTTCATCGCCGATGCCCAAATGAGCGGCAACCGCCATCGCCGCGAGTGCGTTAACCACGTTGTGACGCCCGAGAAGCGGCAGGCTGAAGCCTTCTCCTGCATGTCGGTTCGACGTGAAGATGATGCCTCTGGCATGAAACATCAATCCAGTTGGGTAATCGTCGTTAGTCTCCTGATTCCCAAACGTAAAGGTGTTCAACCCCTCCGGCTTCACCGTAGACTCTTCCGCAAGCACCTGATCGATCAACGGTTCGTCTCCATGGTAGATCAGCAATCCGCCTGGCTTCATGCCGCTGATGATCTCCAGCTTGGCGCGAGCGATTTCCTCCCGGGAACCGAGCTGCAGCATATGGGCTTCGCCAATATTGGTAATCACGGTCATATCCGGGCGTGCTATGGTCGAGAGCAGTTCGATCTCATGCCGTCCACTCATACCCATCTCAAGCACGATGATGTCGGTATCTTCTTTCATGGCCAGTACGGTCAGCGGAAGTCCGATATGGTTGTTGTAATTGCCTTGTGTCTTGTGCACTTTATACGTGGTCTCTAGCAGCGCAGACACCATGTCCTTAACCGTGGTTTTACCATTGCTGCTTAATTCCGACCACCTTCGCACTGGTCTCCGATAAATACGCCGCAGCCAGCGATTGAAGCGCCGTCAATGTATCCTCAACGAGAATGAGCGGCAGATCGGGAACAGGCTGATGATCCCGCTGCCAGAACGCCGCGCCCGCTCCGCTTGCAAGCACGCTTTCGGCGAACTCGTGTCCGTCAAACTTCTCGCCCACAATCGGAACAAACAGATTGCCGGGCTGTATGGTTCGGGAGTCAGTACCGACTCCTTGAATGATGATGTTGGCATCTTGGTTACGTGAGAGCGTGCCGCCGCACAGGTCGGCGATGCTCTTTAATGATTTATGGATCACTTTTGTCTGCCCCTTATCGCGTCTTTGGCTACGATGCGGTCGTCAAAATCAAGCACTTCGCCCGCAATCAGCTGGTAGGTCTCATGACCTTTCCCCGCAATCAATACTACATCGCCCGGGCTTGCCATTTCAATAGCCTTTTCAATCGCCTTCCTGCGATCAACAATGAGATTGTAGCTTTCTGCTGCCACTCCGTCCTCAATCAAGGCTTCGATATCCTTCAGAATCAAATCCGGGTCCTCGGTACGCGGGTTATCGGAAGTCACCAATACAACATCGCTATATTTCGCGGCAATTTTGCCCATGATCGGCCGCTTGGTCCGATCCCGGTCACCACCGCAGCCGAATACCGTGAGCACACGGCCTTCCGCGAATTCATTAACGGTACGAAGCACGTTTTCGAGACCGTCCGGCGTATGCGCATAATCCACGATTACAGCGTACGGCTGGCCCTCATCCACAACCTCCACGCGTCCATCCACTCCGGGAACGGACTCCAGGCTGCTCTTGATGTCCTCAAGCGGCACGCCCTCGAGAAGCGCTGCAGCGATGGCTGCCATCGCGTTATATACATTGAACTTCCCTACCATGCGAATCGAAATATCTGCGCTGCCACGGAATGTGTCCACATGGAACGAGGTGCCTTGAGCAGTGATCGATATGTTGCTGGCCCGCACATCCGCATCTTCTCCCAAACCGTAAGTAATTACTTCGGCAGCGGTAATCTTGGCAAAATAAGCGGAAGCATCATCATCCGCATTCAATACTGCATATTTGCGCGATTTTTCATCCTTGGCAAAAGCGTTGCCCAGCCGGGAGAAAAATAACCCTTTCGCTCCGCGGTACTCTTCCATGGTGTGGTGATAGTCCAGATGATCCTGCGTCAGATTCGTGAATATCGCGGTTCGGAAATCCGTCCCCTTCACCCGGCCCTGCTCAAGCGCATGCGAGGATACCTCCATCACACAGCACTCGGTGCCTGCGTTAGCCATGTCGTTCAAGTAACGCTGAAGCTCAAGTGCCTCCGGTGTCGTTCTCGGCATCGGGAAAGACTGATTGCCGTATTTCATCTGAATCGTTCCGATCAATCCGGTCTTCAGGCCGTGGTCGTTCATGATCGTCTCAATCAAATACGTTGTAGTGGTCTTGCCGTTCGTTCCGGTTACACCGATCATCTTCATGCGGGCGCTCGGCTGATCGAAAAAGGTGTTAGCCAAGCCTGCCATCGCAAATGGCTGTCTTTTACGATAACCTGCGGAAGATCAACCTCGAGCTTACGCTCAACGACGAGTGCGGCTGCGCCTTTCTCCGCGGCCTGGGCAGCAAACAGATGTCCATCTACCGTATGACCCGGCAAGCAAATGAACAAATCCCCGGCTTCACTTGTCTGGAGTCTGTTTCAATCCCCGTAATTTCAACATCTCCGGATCCATCGATCACAGCAGCAGCCAACACGGATGATAATTGCTTCAATTTCATTGTTATCCCTCTCTCTATATATCTGCATCATCCGACCCGCTTGCTTACTGGATGATGCCATTAATGTTCGTGTTTCGATTCCTCGGGGTCTTCACCCATATAAATCCGAATGGTTGAGCCTCGCTCCACCCGGCTTCCCGGCTTTGGCGCCTGGGAAATGACCGTATTGCTTAGGTCCCGGACCTAGCCAGCATAAAATTCATATTCAGATCCTCATACAAATCCTGAACCGTCGCCCCGACCAGGTTCGGCACGGTCACCGTTGGTGTCTCGCCGTATTTGTACTCGCGGGCAAGCTGATCTTTACGCGGCGGAACATTCATGTAGTGCAGTGCATCCTCCAGAATGTTCTGCACGATGGGAGCAGCCACGACGCCACCGAACTGAATGCCCTTCGGGTTGTCAACGGCTGTGTAGACCACGATCTCAGGGTCGTCCGCAGGTGCAAACCCGATAAAGGATACGATATGCTCCGTTGACGAGTAGCGTCCATTAATGACCTTCTGGGCCGTTCCTGTCTTCCCGCCGACTCGATAGCCGTCGATGAAAGCCGGGCGACCGGTTCCCTTGGCTACGACGCTTTCCAGCGCCTCGCGCACCTGCTTGGATGTTTCTTCCGAGATTACTTGTCGGACGAGCTCCGGCTCGATTTCCTCAACCGTCTCCCCGTCTCCGGATTGATCCACGCCTTGGCTACGTGCGGCTTGAACAATTTACCTCCGTTAATGGCAGCGGATACTGCCGCAACCTGTTGAATCGGTGTAACCGATACCCCTTGGCCAAACGCCGTTGTGGCCAGCTCAACAGGCCCGACTTTATCAAGCTTGAACAGGATTCCGTTCTCTTCTCCGTTCAAATCAATGCCCGTCTTCGCTCCAAAGCCAAAATCACGGATATACTGGAACAGACTTTCCTTACCCAGTTTCTGGCCTAATGCCACAAAGCCTGGGTTACAGGAGTTCTGCACAACCTCCATGAAGGTTTGGCTGCCATGACCGCCTTTTTCCAGCAGCGCAGTCTCGCTCCTCCAACCTCCACGGCACCACCGTCGAAAAAGTGATCGTTCTTCAGATCCACCTTGTCCTCTTCGAGCGCAGCGGCAAGTGTAATAATCTTGAACGTCGAGCCCGGCTCATAGGTCATCCAGATCGGTAAGTTGCGATTATAAGTCTCGGCCGAGAAATCCTGGTAGCTGGCAGGTGAGTACCCCGGCCTGCTGGCCATCGCCAATATCTCGCCTGTCTTGGGATTCATGGCAATCGACCAGGCTCCATTGGCCTGATACTTCACCATAGCCTGATCCAGCTCCCGCTCCATGATGGACTGAATCGATTTATCAATCGTTAACTCTAAATTCAGTCCGTCACGAGGCTCCACGTATTTTTCCGAAGAGCCGGGCATGATTCTGCCGCCTGCATCGGACAGATAGGATATTCCGCCATCGAACCCTTTCAGCTTGTCTTCATGTTTGGCCTCAAGGTAGTAAGTCCCTGGCTGTAGGCCCCCGTAAATCCTAATATATGGGCGGCCAGATCGCCATAGGGGTAATAGCGCTTGTTATCCTCAGCAACAACGATACCCGGCAGCTTCAAATCACGAATTTCCTGAGCCAGCTCCATCGTAATTTTTCGTCCACCGGGATTTATCCGTTCCAACCTCGAACGTTTGGTAATAATCTTCTTGATATCGGCTTCATTCATGCCAATAAGCCCTGCCAATGTTTTGGCTGTATGGTCCGGATCCTTGACTTGTACAGGAATCGCCCAAATGGTCGGTGTTGTTATATTCGTAACCAGTGCGGTCCCATTACGGTCCAGTATTTCGCCACGCTGTGCCGCAAACGGAATATCACGGCGCCACAGATCCTCCGCCTTCGCCGACAGCTCCGCACCTTTCCCGATCTGCACATAGGCTAGTCTGATGATCAGTGCAGAGAATAGCAGGAGCAGCAGCAGCAGGCTCCAGAGCAGCCGTCTCCGCTGAGATACCTTGGATACTTTCACCTAAGCTTCCCTCCCCGTTTGAACCCGAAAGCTCATGAAATGCGTTCTTCACATGAGTATTCGGGACAACCTTGGGTTAGAACAAGCTATTCCCCATCTGCCTTGCCTTCAGTTTCACCTTCGCTTGCTCCGGCTTCGTTATCCGCAGGAGGCTCAGCTTCATCCTCCGGGGTATCGGTTCCTGTTAACAATTCCTCCGCGGATTTAAGTGTTAATTGCACGATTCGCTGACCATTCTCTTTGGCTTCCAATTGGGAAGCAACGTAGCCCTCGCCCTGAACGTTAACCTTTACTTTCATCAGTGTGAGCACTTCCATTGCATCCCTTAGCGATTCGCCCTCTAAATTCGGAATTTCCATCGTCGGACTATCCTCTGTTAGAAGATAAATACGCTGTCCTGCACTAATGGTAGCTTTTGGAGGCGGATATTGCTCCTTCACCGTGCTTCCATTACCCAAAGTCTCAAACGCCACTCCATCCTCTAGAAGTTTGGCTTTTGCTTCGCTGAGCTTCATCCCCGTAAAGTCTGGTGCTTCAGGGAAATCCTTCGGAGCCGTTCCCGGATTCGATTTTTCTTTATCCGGAGTACTGTTCGATTTGGGAACGCCCCAATAGGTCAATGTCTTGGAGACAATCTCTTTAAATATAGGTGCTGCCAGTGCGCCGCCGCCCTTTTCCACGTTTGGTTCGTCAATGATGACCAGCACGGCAATTTTCGGCTTCTCGACCGGAGCGTATCCTATAAATGAGACAACTTGTTTGGAACGATCTTTATATCCATCACTGGATTTAATAGCGGTATTTTTCCCGCAACACGATAACCGTCAATATAAGCCCTCCATCCGGTCCCGATATCTTGATCGGCAACAACCTGTTCAAGATATTTCCCAGTTTCACGGGCTGCCTCAGGAGTGATGACCTGCCGAACAACTTCCGGCTCAATTTTCTGAACCTTGCCCGTGTTGGGATCTTCGATCTCCTTCACCATATGAGGGACCATGAGCTTGCCTCCATTGGCAACGGCCGAAATGGCCGCAATCTGTTGAATAGGCGTTACAGATACGGCATAACCGTAGGTCATGGTTGAAATATCGGAATCATAAGTCATATTCAAGGTACCCAAAACTTCATGCGGGAGATCGATATTCGTTTTCTCCGTAAACCCGAAATCCCGAATATAGTTCGTAAATCGCTCCTTACCGAGCATTTCGTAGCCCAATTTTACAAAAGCGACGTTACTCGACTTCTTCACGCCTTCCAAGTAGGTGATTGGACCCCACCCTACGCTGTTAATGTCGCGGTGGGTTCTTCCCCGCTCTTATGGATCCAGATTGATAAATGGCACCCGGGTTAAACAGCTTCTCCTGCACGGCACTGGCCAGCGTTACAATCTTGAAGGTCGATCCCGGCTCATATATGGACCGTATGGCATGATTATTAAAATTCTTTTGATTCCATTCCGAATATGTATTGGGATCAAAAGTTGGCATATTGGCCATTCCCAGTATTTCCATCGTGTTCGGATCCGCCGCGATCACCGTCATACTGATTGGTTTATACTGGTTATACGTCTCGCGCATCGCTTCCTCGATATAATACTGGATTGTATCGTCCATCGTCAGTACTAAATTTTTCCCATTTATCGCAGGCTGGTATAACTCATCCTCGCTCGGGAGCTTGATCCCTTTCTTATCGCTCTTGTACGCAGCGAATCCGTCGGTTCCCTTCAGATCCTCATCATAGTATTGCTCAATACCCCCGACAGCCTTACCCTGACGCTCGGTATATCCCAGGATATGCGCAGCCAATGTCTTCTGGGGATAATAGCGTTTTGACTCTCTTTGAAAGCCGATGCCCGAATCCGCCACTTTAAGCAGCCTTTAATTTTTGGTTCAAGCCATCACTAAATTCTTTAACCTCTTCCATCTTCTCCTGGTCGATTTTCCATCCTTCATTGCGGACTTCCCGGCCCTGGAGGTACTCACCTTTTTCATTTTTGGCCTTGACCAGTTTACGGAGCTCATCCTCATCCTTGCCGAGAATTTCATGCAGCCCCTTTACCACCTCGTTCTCCAAGCCGTTAGCTTGAATGACGGCCGGGTTCAGAACAACCGTAAACGCAGGGGCATCCATAGCCATGATATCGCCGTCCCGATCCATAATCGTCCCGCGCGTTGCGGGAAGATCCTGTTTGCGCGACCATTTCGACACGGCTTGTTCCTTCCAAAATCGTTGTCAATGACCTGCAGCCAAAACACCCGACCAATCAATAAAGCAAAAAGAGGGTTATACATCCCCTATTAGCACGGTACGCAGTTTAATTTTTTTATCATCGGTCAAAACCTCACACTTCAATCATTTTGTCCCGAGTCTGAATCCTGTGTCCCGGTTGATCCCGAGACGGGTGATAGATGGATCGCGTTGTCATCCTCAATAGGCACATAACCAAGCTCTTTGGCCTTCTCCAATACTTGCGTCTCCAGTGTCTGCTTCTCAACCTGAAGCTGATTGATATTCCGTTTCGCTTCTACTATCTTATTGTCCGTATCATGAATCTGCTTGGTTCAAATCATAAGAATGAACATGGCTCATGCCGATGACGCCCATGACAACAACCACGAACACCACGGACAACAAATACAGCAGCTTTTCTTTTTGGGGAAGCTGGGAACGACGTTTAATGACTTTCGTCTTCTCGAGATAAGCGGACTGCTGCTGCGTTTCCTTCTGTCTCTCCTGTACGGCTAAATTGCCGCGCGTGTAAGCCATGGCTGATTCTCCTTCTTCAGGGATTTTACGTTCTACAGTTTCTCCGCAATCCGCAGCTTCGCCGATCGTGCTCTTGGATTACTCTCAATCTCTTCCACTGAGGGGATGAGCGGTTTACGGTTAACCAGCTTCAGGTCACCTTGGCCGCCTCCGCATACACACATCGGAAAATCAGGAGGGCACGTGCACTTGGGAATGTAACTGTTGAATATCTGTTTGCATATCCGATCTTCGAGCGAGTGGAAAGTGATGACGGAGACTCTACCACCTGGTGCAAGACATCTCACGGCTTGGTGAAGCGCGTCTTTGAATGCACCGAGCTCATCATTTACCGCAATGCGAAACGCTTGAAAGCTGCGTTTAGCTGGGTGGCCGCCCGTTCTCCGAGCTGCGGCTGGAATCCCTTCCTTTATCATTTCGACAAGCTCTCCGGTTGTGTGAATAGGACCCTGTACCCTTCTTTCCACAATAACCTTCGCAATTCGCCTTGAAAATTTCTCTTCGCCGTATTCGTACAATATTCGTGCGATTTCCTGTTCCGGCCATTCGTTTACAATCTTGGCTGCCGTAAGCTCAGCGGATTGATCCATCCGCATGTCCAGCGGGGCGTCATGATTATAACTAAACCCTCTCTCCCCTCATCGAATTGCGGAGAAGATACGCCCAAATCGAACAGTATACCGTCAACTTGTGGCTGCCCGTTCTCGTCAACTCCCACTTCGCTTCGGAGCACCTCCTCCAGATCGCGAAAGTTAGTTTTGACAAGGGTAATCCGGTCCACGTAAGGCTTCATGACTTCCTGGCATTGTTCAATGCCCAGTCGTCCTGATCCAGTGCGATTAATACCATTCGAACTTAGTTGGGAAGCAATGAGCGAGCTGTGCCCTGCTCCCCGAGCGTACAGTCAACATATATACCGTCTGGTTTGATGCGCAGCCCTTCTGTCGCTTCTTGCTTAAGCACTGTGATGTGATGGAACAAAGCTGCAGCCCTCCATTGTTTCTCATTCATGATTTTTAAGTAATACTTGTCCATTTACAAAGTTTCACATGTTGGTCATAGATCAAAATCAAAGTCTACCAGCTTCTCAGCAATGTCGTTAAATGTTTCCTCCGACTGCTGATAGTAATTTTGCCACTGCTCCTTGCTCCAGATCTCCACTCGGCTCGATACGCCGATGACGACGCATTCTTTCTCGAGCTTGGCGAACTCGCGCAAATTGCCCGGCAAATTTACCCTTCCCTGTTTATCCCATTCACATTCCGTCGCCCCGGAGAAAAAACCGGGTAAATGCGCGTGCATCCGACTTCATGAGTGGCAGGGACTTGAGCTTCTGCTCCATGATGGCCCATTCATCTCGGGGGTATACAAAGAGGCAGTTATCCAAACCGCGGGTTACGATAAATGAATTGCCCAGGAGGTCACGAAATTTAGCAGGGATAATGATTCTCCCCTTATCGTCGATGCTATGCTGAAACTCCCCATGAACATCAGGCATTCCACTCCTTAACCCCGATTCCCCACTTTGCACCACTTTCCACCACTTTAGGATAATAGATTCGGCGTCAAGAATCAAATCCCTTCAAAGATGCATTTGTTTTTTGGAACTTTCTCTCAGAACTACCGCACAAAAACCTCCTTTCATTCCTCATTGGGAATAAAAGGAGGTTTGCAAATGATCTAAAGCTGCTGCGGTATTAGTGCTGAGCCCAGCTGTCCAAGTAGGATTTCTGCTCATCGCTCAGGCTGTCAATTTGGATACCTAGACTTTCCAATTTATATAATGCAACCTGTTGATCCAATTCGTATGGAACATTAACGACACGGTTACCGATACGCTGGTATTGATCATTCACATGTTTAAGCGACAACGCCTGAAGCGCAAACGTCATATCCATGATTTCTGCGGGATGCCCGTCTCCTGCTGCAAGATTCACAAGGCGGCCTTCTGCAAGCAGATAAATCTTACGGCCATCGTTCAGATGATATTCCTCGATATTGCGTCGAACCGTACGAACCGACTTGGAACGTTCCGTGAGGTCCGGCTTATTGACTTCCACATCAAAATGAGGCATTCGACAGGATCGCTCCGTCTTTCATGACATCGAAATCTTCCCCGCTGATTACATCCCGGTTGCCTGTCACCGTGACGAAGAAATCTCCCAGCTTCGCTGCTTCACGCATCGGCATAACGTGGAAGCCATCCATGTAAGCCTCAACCGCCTTAATAGGATCAATCTCGGTCACAATGACGTTGGCGCCAAGACCTTTAGCGCGCATAGCCACGCCCTTGCCGCACCAGCCATACCCTACAACGACGACGGTTTTGCCTGCAACAACCAGATTTGTTGTCCGGTTGATTCCGTCCCATACCGATTGTCCGGTTCCGTACGGTTATCAAATAAGTATTTGCAATACGCATCATTTACAGCGACCATCGGGAATTTCAGAGAGCCTTCTTTTTCAAGCGACTTCAGACGCAGGATTCCTGTTGTTGTCTCTTCGGCACCACCCCGGATTCCTTCAAGCAGATCCGTGCGCTCCGAGTGGAGTATTGTTACGAGATCCCCGCCATCATCAATGATCAAATCCGGTCTTGTCTCCAGAGTTGAAATGAGGTGCTGCTTATACTCTGCCGGATCCGGATTATACTTGGCAAACACCGTGATTCCGTCTTCTACCAGCGCGGCGCATACATCGTCTTGCGTAGACAACGGATTACTGCTTAATGGTCACTTCAGCTCCGCCAGCCTGAATGACCTTTGCCAGGTAAGCTGTCTTCGCTTCCAGATGTAAGGAAATGGCCACTTTCAAGCCTTTGAATGGCTGTTCTTGTTCGAACTGCTCGCGCACCCGGTTCAGTACCGCATATGCGCCTGCACCCAATCAATTTTCAGATGGCCTTCCGGTGCCAGTTTCAAGTCGGTAATATTGCTGGTTTGTATTGATGAGCTCATATTAACAGCCTCCCGTGATCTGATGATTGAATTCCTGCTCATTATACGTAAACAACCCGGTGAATGCCCGAACTTTCGTATGGGATTTCCATCAGGCTATCCACCAGATTCAATCCATAACGATTCATGTATTCAAGGATGTTGTACACCCTCTCCTGAGGCTTGCCTTCCGGTAACAGCGTTTGCTCGATCCGCTTCCACTGTGCCAAGGCTGCCTCATGCTGCTGTTCCAATGCATTCCGGGATTTACTCAACAGGTAATCCATCTGCTCCAATATCTTATCTTTATTGGTTAATCCTAATTTTAACAGTCCTGACTGCATTCTGCCAAGATCTTCTATTAAGGGTTGATATACAGCTTCAAATTGTTCACGGGTCTTGCTGAATCGATCCTCCAGATTCAGTTCGTCCTTGCTCGCAAGCCATGTCTCGCGCTTCTTGTCGAGGCGGTTCTGAACATCTTCGAAGGATATTTCATATTTCTCCATGAGTTTATGGACGGTTCCGTCTACGATGGAGAACGACATTCTCGGTATGATCAGCGGCATCTGCAGACCTAAATCAGCAAAGGCATAACGCGTAATAGCCCAATAAGAAATTTCCCCGGACCGAGTATCGTTCCCAGCACAGGCAGCAGACAATCCTGCATAATTGGGCGAGTCAGCACATTGTTGCTGAAACGCTCGGGATGCGCATGCAAATCTCGAAGAAGTTCCTGCTCTGTGAGCGTAACCATGCCTTTACGGTCTGAGAATACATTCCCCTCCCGGTACAGCAGCAAGCGTCTGCCTTCATGCAGGTAGAACAAGTTAGCCCCATTCTCGGAAACATCGGCCTGAACATCATAACCAAGTCCCTTGATATCCCTTGCAGCCTGCTGATACGAAAGACCTAAGGTTTCATTATGAGTGATCAGCGATTCGAATACAGGTACTTCCAGCGCCCGAAGTCCGGGGTCCGCCGAATCCAGCAGTATGAGGCCATATTTGCCAAACAAACGGTTGATCAGTTTAGCGAAGGCCTCGCTGAGCCCCCTCGAGCCGTTACACGCATCACGTGCCAGCTTCAATATATCTGCCTTGTACTCGCTGTCTGACAGCTTCGTTTGCAGCTCTGACAGCATCAAATTCCAATCCTCTTCGGCAACGCCAGTGTAACTGACAGACGTTCTAAGCCCATCCTTTGCGTCGAGCTTGATTTTGGAAATCTGCTGGTCCTGACGTAGGAAAAGGTATGATTCACTTCATCCCAGTCATGATCCTCCCCAGCAATCCAGAACACAGGCACAACGGGACGATTCAAGCGTTCCTCCGCTTCACGGGCGGCTTGAATGACGGTAATCGCTTTATATATAACTAGCAGGGGTCCAGTGAACAGCCCGCTTTGCTGTCCGCCAACCATGGTTACCGTTCCCGGCTGCTCCAGAAGCTGGAGTGATGTATGTACGGCGGGATGATCATTGTGTAGCTGATTATACGTACGAAGACAGTCTACCAGCACTTTACGCTGAACTCGCTTATCTTCGGAAAGATCCAGCCATTTTACCCGCTCGGCATAGCCGTGCTCGCTGCGATGATCTTCACCATAGAACCCGCTTACCCGTTCGAAGTGGTGAATATAATCCTGAGCGAGACGCGAAGCGAGGGACAATGGTTCCGGAACGATATTCATGAGGTCTGCCTCCTATTCTGCGTTGCAACCAAATCTAGATTGTTAAGCACTCGAATTTCTTATATATGATTAGCCTTTCTTGATTGTACCGAATGTTGGCATTCTGCGTCAAAGGAAAGAATAGCCGCGCATACAAGTAAGCGGCTATTCTAGAGATCAGCATTTCTGGATTTAGGACAAGCGCGCTTTAAGCGTAGGCTTTAGCAACCCAGTGTCCTTTAGATACCTCTACCAGCTCCGAATCCTTCACGTCCAGCTGGACGGTTCCGTCCTCGCCTTTGGCTGCTGAAATCGGTCCCTGCATATCATTCTCGAGCTTGAGACGTTTTTTGTTTGCCTCGATTTCCGGATCCGGAATCGGAATCGCGGACAGCAATGTTTTGGTGTACGGATGGATCGGATTCGCATACAGTTCTTCACTATCTGCCAGCTCCACCATTTTACCCAAGTACATTACCGCTACCCGGTCACTGATATGCTTAACCATGGACAAGTCATGCGCAATGAAGAGATAAGTCAGGCCAAGACGATCCTGCAAGTCCTTCAGCAGGTTAACAACCTGCGCCTGGATGGAAACGTCAAGCGCCGAGATCGGTTCATCACAAATGATGAATTTAGGGTTAACCGCAAGTGCACGGGCTATCCCGATCCGTTGACGCTGACCGCCAGAAAATTCATGAGGGTAACGCGTCGAATGGTCACTATTCAAGCCAACCATATCCAGCAGCTCCTCGATCCGCTTCTTGCGCTCGGCGCGGCTGCCTGCCATTCCGTGAATATCCAGTGCTTCTCCGATGATATCCGAAACCGTAAATCTTGGATTCAGCGAGGCATACGGATCCTGGAAAATCATCTGCATGTCACGGCGCATCGCCTTCATTTTGCCCGGAGACAGCTTGTAAATGTCGGTTCCGTTAAAGTTAACGCTGCTTACAGTTGGTTCGTAGAGCCGCAGAATCGTCCGTCCTGCTGTTGACTTGCCGCAACCGGACTCTCCCACCATACCAAGCGTCTCGCCTTCGCGAATATAAAAATTCAAGTCGTCGACCGCTTTAAGGATGTTGCCCTTACCGACATTGAAATACTTCTTAAGGCCCTTTACCTCGATCAAGTGGTTATCCTTCATGAACCTTGCGCCTCCTTCGCCATCGGATGCAGATTCCAGCAGCGCGCCATATGCGTGTCACTGAATTCCGTTGCGCCCGGATCTACCCGTTCACAAATTCTCATAGCTTCATCACAGCGCGCAGCGAACGGACAGCCTACCGGAGGTTTAATGAGATCCGGCGGTGTTCCGATAATCGGAATAAGCGGCTCGTCTTTTTCTGATCCAGACGCGGCATCGAACGAAGCAGGCCTTTGGTGTAAGGATGCTGGGGATTTTTGAATATCTCCCATTTCGTTCCCGTTTCCACGACTTCACCTGCATACATAACGATAACACGGTCACACATTCCGGCAACCACACCAAGGTCATGCGTGATCAGAATGATCGATGTTCCGAGGCGCTCCTGCATTTCCTTCATAACATCCATAATCTGTGCCTGAATGGTAACGTCGAGTGCCGTTGTCGGCTCATCGGCGATCAGCAGGGTCGGCTTGCATGCAAGCGCGATGGCTATCATCGCACGTTGGCGCATACCGCCGGAGAACTCATGCGGATACTGATTGAAGCGTTCCTCGGCATTTTTGATGCCAACCAGCTTCAGCATTTCAATCGCATGTTTTTGCTTCCGAGAAGGACATCCCTTGGTGCTTAACCAGCACCTCCGTGATCTGCTTCCCTATTCTAATGGTCGGATTGAGCGAGGTCATCGGGTCCTGGAAAATCATTCCGATATCCTTGCCGCGAATCGCTTCCATCTGTTTATTGGTTTTTTGAGAAGGTCTTGTCCCTGGAAAATGACCTCTCCTTTTTAATTTCTGAGGGCGGGGACGGAATCAATCGCATAATGGTCTGGGCAGTAACACTTTTACCGCTTCCGGACTCACCGACGATGGCAACCGTCTCCCCTTGCCGACTTCAAAATTCATGCCGCGCACAGCCTTTACTTCACCGCCGCGAACACGAAACGATACGTTGAGGTCCTTCACCTGCAAGATCGGTTCCATACCTTCCCACCTCCTATTTTTTCAATTTCGGATCAAGAGCATCACGCAGTCCATCACCGAAAATGTTGAATGCTAACATCGTCAAGCTGATAAATAGAGCAGGGAACAACATCCGCCATGGATAGTACATCCATCCGGACAGCGCATCATTAATCATGGAGCCCCAAGAAGCGACCGGAGCTTGAACGCCAAGACCAAGGAAACTCAGGAAGGCTTCGGCGAAGATTGCACTAGGCACCGACAAGGTCAACGTAACGATGATCGGTCCCATCGCATTGGGTATCAGATGCCGGAACAACAGGCGGAAGTCCCCGCACCCATGGAGCGAGAAGCAAGTACATACTCTCTGCTCTTGAGCTGCATGATCTCGCCCCTTACAATCCAGGACATATTGATCCATCCCGTGATGGTTAAGGCGAGTATGATCGTCCCTAAACTTGGTTCGAATACAACGAGCAGCAAAATCGTAACAAGCAGATATGGAATGGAATACAGAATTTCTGCAAACTTATTCATAAACTCATCTACACGGCCACCGAAGTATCCCATGATGCCGCCATATATAACACCAATCATCAAGTCAATCGCAGCTGCTGCAAGACCAACGGTCAATGAAATCCGAGCGCCCATCCAGGTACGTACAAAAACATCGCGTCCCAGGTCGTCGGTTCCAAACCAATGTTCTGATGAAGGCGGCATGTTCGTATTCATCAAATCATTCGTTTCATAGTCATAATTAGAGATCATCGGGCCAATAATCGCCATGACGACAATCAGGATCATAATAATCAATCCGGCCATCGCTAGCTTGTTCTTACGCAATCTCTCCCAGGAATCTCTCCACGAGGATAAACTTTCACGCTGTATTACTTCGGATTGTTTCTCATCAGGACCAATCTTCTGAAAATCTTCAGGCTTCAGGTTTAGTGCCGCAGGATGAGGCATACTTTGTTCTTTCTCCATGTCTACCTCTCCTTCCCGTAATCAATTTAATACGTGGATCAACGAATATATACACGATATCCGTAATGAAACGCGCCAGCATCAACAAGATGCCGTAGAAAATGGTGATACCCATAATCACTGTATAATCACGGTTTGTAATACTTTCAACAAACTGCTTACCGATGCCGCCAATACCAAAGATCTGTTCAATAACGACCGAACCCGTGATAATATTTGCTGTCATCGGGCCGACGTAGGTTACGACCTAAAAATACCATTTCGGATAACATGACGGAACATAATGGCAAACCAATTAAGTCCTTTTGCCTTCGCCGTCTTGATATAATCCGAGTGCAGCACTTCCAGCATGCTGGATCGTGTCAAACGGGCAATAAATGCAATTGGTTGAGCAGATAACGCCATAACTGGAAGCACGTAATCAAGCGGTCCTTCAAAGCCCATGACATTGAAAATGCCTGCCTTCTCCGCCAATAGGTACTGCAGCAAGGATGCGAGTACAAAACTCGGCACCGCGATTCCCAACACCGAGACAATCATAGCGATGTTGTCAATCAGCTTGCGGTGATACAGTGCTGCAAGCATCCCCAGCAGGACACCCACGATAACGGATACGACAATCGCGATGAGACCCAGTCGCAGTGAAGGCCCGAACGTGTCGACAATAATATCAGTAACGGATTGTCCCTGTTTCTTCATGGACAAACCAAAATCACCCTGGACGATGTTTCCCAAGTATTTCGTATACTGCTGAAACAACGGTTTATCTAAATCATACTGTTCCATCAACCTCGCCAAAATTTCAGGCGATGGCTTTTTCTCTCCCATAAACGGATCGCCCGGTATGGCTTTCATAAGAAAAAAGTGGCTGAGATCAGTATGAACAACGATACAAGCATATAAAAAAACTTACTCGCCACATACCTCAGCATTTCGCTAGCCTCCTGATCAGTTGTTCTAAACCAAGCCGTCTATACAATTGTATAATTCCAGAACGGATTGAGCATCCCTTAACTTTCCCCAACGGACACAAGATTTGGAAACCTTGCGCTCATACAAAAAATCGGGATATATATGAGGTTTGAATGCCCCACATATATATCCCGAACCGTAACCTTTATAATTGGTTTACAAAAGACTACTCGATATATGCACGTGTGAAATCGATATCACCTTTATAATCCAGATGGAGGTTTTTCACCCATGGTTTAACCAGGGACACACTGGAGTAGTAGTAAATTGGCATTACAACCTGGTTGTCTTGAACAAGAATTTTCTCGGCTTTGGACATAAGCTCCATGCGCTTAGCATTATCGCTAGTAGCATAAGCATCTTTCACAAGTTTGTCATATTCTTCGTTCTTGAAGTTGTGTCGTTGTTACCACCATTGGATGTCCACATATCGATATAAGTCATCGGGTCGTTATAGTCTGCTCCCCAACCGGAACGTGCAATTTGATAGTTCAGATCCGTACGGTTTTTCAGGAATACGCCCCACTCTTGGTTTTGAACTTTCACATTAACCCCGAGATTGTTCTTCCACATATCGGAAATCGCAAGTGCAATTTTCTTGTGGTTGTCATCGGAGTTGTGGATCAGAGTAACTTCAGGCAATGTGGTATAGCCTTTTCCTTCATACCTTGCTCGAGCAGTTTCTTAGCCTCTTCAAGATTTTCTTGGAAGTAAGTATCCGGTACCTCTGTGCGGTACTCGTCGGACTCACCCTTGATACCCGGAGGAACAAAACCAAATGCAGGGATTTGTCCGCCTTGCGTAATTTTTCTACAATTGCCTTACGGTCAATCGCCATCGAGAATGCTTTACGAATGTTCACATTGTCGAATGGTTCTTCGGTAGTGTTAAAAATATAGAAATACGTCGATGAAATACCTTTGATCATCAGCTCATCGCCAAGTTCCTTCTTGATCGCACTCAGCTGATCCGTCGGGATGTTGCCTGTTGGATGTCCTGCATAATCCAGCTCATCGTTACGATAGCTTGAAAGTTCAGTAGCAGAGCTGTTTACGATACTCATTTGAACTTTTTCAAGTTTGATGGAATCCTTGTCCCAGTACTGGTCGTTCTTCACAAGCTCGATCTTTTGACCTTTAGTCATTTGTGAAACCTTGAACGGACCGTTACCGATCAACGTATCCGGCTTGGTTGCCCAAGAAGCATTTCCTTCAACGGAGCTGTGAACCGGGAAGTACGTTTGGAATGACATCAAGCTGAGGAAGTAAGGTGTAGGGTTTTCGAGTGTAACTTCCAATGTATAATCGTCAGTTGCCTTTACGCCAACCTCATTAGCGTCTTTAATGTCTCCAAGATTGTAAGCTTCAGCATTTTTGATGTAATACAGCTGATAAGCGTATGGTGATGCAGGTGTAAAGTTTGGATCAAGTACACGTTTCCAAGCATACTCAAAATCTTTTGCTGTTACTGGATCGCCGTTGCTCCATTTGGCATCTTGGCGAAGGGTGAAGACATATTTCAGTCCATCTTCAGAAATATCCCATTTTTCGGCTACGCCTTGCTCTTCGGTGCCGTCCGCACCTTTACGAACCAAACCTTCAAATACAGAACTGATTACCGTATTCGATGTGTTATCCTGAGCCAAGCCCGGATCCAATGTAGGAGGGTCGGAAGCAAGGTTCATGCGGAAGACCTGCTCTTTAGGCTTGTCCGTTCCGCCATTATCGGCGCCTTCGTTCTTGTCAGCTCCACATGCTGCCAACACGGAGCTGAAAGCAAGAATAAGCGTCATAAGAAGCAGTAATTTTTGTGTTTCTTCATCTTGCGGTATCCCCTCATAGATTTTAGGTATATGCTTATCGATTATACAACCAGTGGTCAAAAAATCCAGAAATCAATAAATTGAAAAATCTGCCTGACCCAAGGATCAAACAGATTTATCATTGAATTCTAGTTATTAGATTGTTCTTACGTAACTTTAATTATGTATGAAAGGATACCAAAAAATGTGAAAACTACGTAACCGAAACTCATAGCAACGAAGCCAAGCCGCCAGACGGCTCTCGCCAGTCTTTTGCCGTTAACCTTGCCCTTCCAGCGGTTCTGCGCACTTCCGATTAGCCCAGTTGCAATAAGCAGCATGAGGAGAATAAGATAGAACCCGGATTTGGACTGGAACGTATTATTAAACAAGGCGGATACCGAAAACAGCAGGAAAAAGTGGTGACATCCATAGCCAGCCCAAACGCTTGTTTTCGATTTTTGTTTCTTTGCAAGACGATCATATAAACAAGGATAAATGGAATGAACGGTAATAGACTTAATGTGTTAAACACACCCTGCAAGAACCCCATGCTTAAACCCCCTATGTATTCATCCCCTCAATGAGCTGCACAATGAGCTCGTGTGTTGGCACCGCAATGCCATATTTACGCCCCAGGCCTACAATGCTTCCGTTAATCCAGGCCACTTCGGTCGTTCTGCTGTCCATAACATCCTTTAGCATGGAAGACGTGTTACCCGAAGTCGATTGACAGACAGCTACAATCCATTCCCAGAGCCTGCTCCCATAAGGAATGCCGCCCGCTTTATATACGGCGATCCCTTCATCATAAAGCTGCTGCATCAGCCTGACGCGTTCGGGCGATGATAACAGCTCTCCATTAGGAATCCGCCACAATGCAGTCAAAGGGTTAATCACCGCATTCATCAGCAGTTTACGATAGATCATCACATCCATTTCATTCGACAAAAAGCTTCAAATCCTGCTCTATTCAGCTGTTTAACGAGCTCATTTTCATCATTTCCCTCTGAAACTGGGCTTGCAGAGTCCTGTTCGGGCATGAATTTGCCGATTGTCGTCGTTCCGCGGCCAGCATGCAATACAGATACGAGACTTGTGCGTTTGGCTCCCTCTGTTGTAATGGCCGCATACAGTGTCCATGCAGGCAGCAGTTCTTGAAGCCGCTCCAGATGCCCCGTCCCGTTCTGATAGCAGATCAGCCTGCGATGGTCTTGACCATATGGAGCCAGCACCCGGGCTGCCAGATCTTCGATCCCTTGCTGCTTCAACATCAGAAACAGATAGTCCGCATCGGCTGCAGCCCCTCGCTCGGCAAAGGAAGACAGTGTGCAGACCGTGAGCGAGCTGGAATCCATCCGCTTGTGCTTAAGCTTGTACCTTCCTCGATGGTGATGCCTGAAGCCTTCAGCATGTCCGCTTGCTCTTCACTGCGACACCATAACGTGACACGGCAGCCGGAGCTCGCAAGTTTGCCTGCATATAACAGGCCCAATGAGCCTGCACCGATGATATGTATATTCATGTTCATGTGAATCCTCCAAATGTAATCAAACGTTACGTACTAGCCCTAGTATATATCAGAATAATCTCCTATACGCACAAATAACCCGCCAAAGCGCATGAAATGCACTAATGCGGGTTACGGTGAATAGCAAAACAACCTTTTTCCTATTCGATTCGTTCGAGATTACCGTTTGCATCCATTTTGAAGCGAGTTTTAAGTTCCTCATCCTCTTCGTTTAAGAAAGCCAATCTTCGTGCCCGATCCATAATCTGAATCAATGCCTTATAATCATCATTGACAACATGATAGTCAGTTTTCACTTCGCTTACTTCCTTTAGCAAACGTTGATTCTCACTGCGAAGCCTTGCGAGCTCATCCTCTTTCTCACGCAAACTCTTCTCAAGCGATTTATACTGACGCGAACTTTCCTGAAGCCCACCCTTCCATTGACGAAGGAAACGGATGACGGCATCAATAGAAAGCGTTTCTTCACTTGCACCTTCATTCTTGTATACATCCTGTTCCAGTTCCGGAGCAGCCAAGCCAGCAACCTGCGGTCCGCTTAAGGAAGGCTGCTTCTTATAATAACTTCTCTTCTGACGCTGAGATTTCGCCAAACTGATAGCATCCTCATATTTCTTGCGAACACAACTGTTCCAACGAAATCCGCATGCTGCCGATGTCCGGCCTATTCTTTCTCCCACTTCCTCAAAGGCAGCCAATTGGGTGCTGCCCTCACGAATATGACGCAGGGTCACCTCCGCCAATATCAGGTCGTCCTCTGCACTCCATGCATCCTGTCTCACTGCTGACATACCATAAAACCCTCCTAACGACATCCTAAAATAACCGTCTTCAATACCGTAAATCCGGCTGCTGAATAGGGTATAAAAACTGCTTAATTCATTTCTATGCCTCTCATAGAGTTCATAGAATCTATTTGATACTAAAATGTATTTCCATTTTGGATACAGATCATACTCTTACAGGAGGGAAAACCACCGATTAGCTGAATTTGTTAACGAATTCAATGCCCTGCTTCTGGATAATAATAAAAAATGAAGGGTTTTCTTGAGTTAGGCGTTTACACGTTTTTCCCATAACGCTATAATGTTCATAGCAGCATTATGTGCGTACATACGAGAGGAGGATATAATCGTGGCACGGATGTTTCGAGTCCTTGGCTTTTTCACCCTGACTATCGGGTTAATGGCCTTTGCTTATGATCATATTGAAATGGCTCTGCTCTTCTTCCTGCAGACTGCATTTTTCGTGATCCTGGGATATTTGAAATTCACGGAGAGAACCTATATTCTTCTCTTCTGGGCTTATATGATCGTGACCTTCACGGGCTTTAGCTATTGGACGGTCTTCATTATGGGCAAACCACTCTAACAAGCATAACCATGCAAGCGATTTATCGATCTGCTTACGGTCAACCTGGACAACCTGAGGCTGCGCTGGTGGGTTTTCCTTGCGCTTAGAGAACAAGTACTTAAAAAAGCGATCAGGTGCTTTAGCTGCCGGATCGCTTTTTTAGTTCCTAAGGATTGATAATTGAGTCGTACACGTCATATATTGGTTAAACATGAAGGGACAACGGATGGATTCCTTTCGACTAACAACCATTCAAGGAGGACTCCCGTTTGAATGTTCGAGTAAAATATCCGATCCTCCCGTTCTTGCTGTTCATCGCCCTGTTGTTCTGCTTCATTGCAGCTCCTGTCGCGGTATATTCGCAGCAGGAAACAAGTCCTGCTATGCCTGATTCGGAAGAGGCGCGCCAACTTCTGGAGGACAGCCTATCCATCGTGGAGATTGATCATGAAATTGAACGGATAACCAAACGTCTGGATGAATTGCAGGTGCTTCAGAATGAGCTGCAAATCAAGATTCAGGATATGGGCACACGCATTGAAGACCGGCGGGATCGGGCAGGAGCTGTTCTTCGGTCTTATTACATGGGAGAACGGGATCACTTATTCTTGATGCTGTTTTCCGCCAAGGATTTAGTAGGTTTTTTCGAATCATGGACTTCTACGATATTATCATTCAGAACGACCGGGATACGCTTACGGTTTACAACAATCAATACCGCTCCCTCGCATCAGCCCAGGCTGAAGCAGCGCGAAACGCCGCTCAGCTCGCGGATGTAAAGGACAGCCTTGTCAAGCAGCGCGAGCGGGTACTTGCGCTTGAGAAGCAGGTTGACGGGGCTCTGACAGCCAGCGGCAACCCGGATGCGATGAAAAAGCTGATTGAAGAATTCACACGGTATTGGGAGAATGTAGGACTGTATGAGGTGAAACGTCACTTTCAGGCCCTGGCCAGTGCCATGGAGAATCTGCCGCAATTTGTCCAAGGTAGCAAAAATATGTTGAAAACCAACGGGAAGGTGTACACCATTGATATCCATGAGGATGATCTCAACGCATTTTTGAGGTCCCAGGATGAAATTTTTAATGCCTTTTCGTTTCATTTTGACGACGGGAAGGTGACAGCTATGAAAGCGGCAATCTATCCCTGCTGATTGAAGGAAAATACACCGTAATCAATGAACCGGAGAACGCCATCATGTTTCAAGTCGATAAACTTGTGTTTAATCGGCTGGAACTCCCGGATACAACCCGCAAAGCTTTGCAGGAAGAATTCGACATGAACTTTTATCCGAAACAGCTGGTGTCCTTCTTGAAGGCAATCGAAGTATCGAGCGAGGACCAAAGACTCGTGGTGAAAATGGAACTGGACTTATAGCGGGCCCCTCTCTCTGGTGCCGTAGTCCTGACAAAACGAACAAGCTGCCCTGGATAGGCAGCTTGTTCGTTTAATTATTCGTGTTGATCAGACCTGTACAACCTCATATATTCTTCCCTCGTCATTTCCCCAAGCAGCAATCGGCGTGCCGACTCGGAATAGGTAAGAAAACCTTCCGCATCCCCGAATTCCAGAGCAGCCGCTTCATTCCGGGAGAGCAGCACTTGAGTAAGCACGGCCACTTTTGCCAGATGCCCCGATCTCTTAAGGCTGCACCCGTAACATACAGCTCCGAAACAATAAGCAAAGTTCCGACGTCTTTACTCCATTCATGCTGAATATCTTTATCTGTCATATAGGTAATCCATTTCATCGCTAAGGCGGGGATTCCGTGTGCGCGGCTACCGCAAAACTTCTCGTCCGGACGACAGGTGTGTTCAAATGGGTCTTTCCCATCGCAAGGGCAAGAGATAAACCTTCGGTATCCTTGTCTGAAAAGCTAGAATAGGGTTCTATGACCACTAGGTGCCTCCCCTTCCCAGAGGATGGAGAAGACGGTTCCTCAGTGTTCCTCGGAGTATCCTCCTCGACTTGGTTCGTTTCCATCATTTGCTTCCTGTTGTGAATCAGCATATCCAGCACCTCTTGCTCCGGCTTGGAAGGATCACCTTCCAACAAGTGGACTGCTGCACCGAACGCATATGGATCATTCGGATCAAATGAGATCACAGGGGTTTCTATATGTAGCTCAAAAATTCCTGCCACGCCTTACGGCTCTCCGGCATTTTGAATACAGTACCGTCCTTCTCTTTGGCCTGCCAGGTCATCACATAGGGATCTATATCAAATGGCATCCCCCATTGATATCCGTTCCACTGCAGCGGCGGCAGAAGACCGCTCAAGGTATCGCCGCCAGGCATGACCGCTTGCGATGCATCAACCTAAGCAATAAATAGCCGTTCATTGCAAGCGCTTTAATATAGTGTGTATCCATCAATAAAACGTCGGGCCCTTCTCCAAGGGTCATCTGAAGCAAAAAGACTCTAGCTGCTCTTCATTGGTTTCCAGAGGAACGATTTCAATCTCCGCCCCCGTCTCCTCCTTAAACCGCTCATTGATCGCTTTAAGCTGCCGCATCTCATCACCGTTCAACTGAACTCCGACTTTAACAGGACCCAGATCACGATCCGGAATATCCGGCCTTTGCTGTGGAGGGATCGGCTCATCCCCGGCGGTTCTCTTCTTGTATTGTGAGTGAAGTCAAAACTGGGAGATAAACTGGATAAGGACAACAGTAAAATGGCGAACAGGAACCAATATTTTTTCCGCTTCATATCCCATCTTCACTCCTTCTGCAGGCACATGCCCTTATTTTACCAAACTTCTAGTGCTCTTGTCCTATCTTTTTAATATTTATCTAGTCCATATTTTGTTAAAAACCGAAGACAAATAGGACTGCCCGCTAATCATAGGCAGCCCATATCATTATGATTATTCTTCATCATCATTTCTCGGGAAATATAAGGATTACAACAGATCCGCTGCCAGCTGCGCCAGCTTGGAACGTTCCCCTTTTGTCAGCGTAATATGACCGCTTAAACTCTCTTGTTTGAAACGTTCTACCACATAAGTCAGGCCATTGCTCACGGCATCCAGATATGGGTGATCAATCTGTTCCGGATCCCCCATCAGGATGACCTTGCTCCCTTCTCCAGCACGGGAGACAATCGTTTTGACCTCATGGCGGGACAAGTTCTGGGCCTCATCCACAATGATGAATTGACCCGGAATCGAGCGGCCCCTGATATAAGTTAATGCCTCCACCTGGATGCTGCCCAGCCCCATCAGTATTTTGTCGATATCTCCCGATTTTTTGTATCGAACAGGTACTCGAGATTGTCATATATCGGCTGCATCCAAGGTCTTAATTTCTCGTCCTTCTCACCAGGCAAATAACCGATATCCTTTCCCATTGGGACGACCGGGCGTGCGATCAGAAGTTTCTTGTATTTATGTTCATCCTCGACCTTGGACAGACCCGCTGCCAATGCCAACAGCGTTTTGCCCGTTCCGGCTTTCCCCGTTATGGTGACAAGTGGAATGTCGTCATTCAGAAGCAATTCAATCGCCATGCGCTGCTGGGCATTTCGTGCGCTGATGCCCCATACAGGTTCGTTGCTTAGATGAAGGGGCTCCAATCTTGTTGCGTCTTCATTTACATGAAGCAGCGCAGACTTCCCTGAACCCATCTCGTCCTTCAGGATAACAAATTCATGCGGGTACAGCGGGTAGGACAATTGAAGAGGTTTAATAGGCAGATAACGGTAGCTGTAAAATTCATCGATGACCGAAGGATGCACCTTTAATGTGGAGAATCCGGAATACAATTCACTTGGATCCGCCGTCCGGTCTGATAAATAATCCTGTGTCGTTAATCCGAGCACATCCGCCTTGATTCGAACGAGCACATCCTTACTGACCAGCACGACAGGTCTTCCAGTGTCCTTTGGATCCTCCTCCAATTTATAATTCAACGCGACAGCCAGAATGCGGTTGTCGTTGGATGCCTCGCTAAATAACTCCTGTACCTTGACAAAGCTCCGATGATTCAGCTCAACCTTCAATGTCCCGCCATTCTCCAGGTGAACCCCATCATGCAGGTGCCCCTGTTCTCTTAACCCGTCAAGCAAACGGGAGACTGTTCTGGCATTACGGCCAATCTCATCGGCATTTCGCTTTTTGGAGTCAATCTCTTCAAGAACCACCGCAGGAATGATGACTTCATGCTCCTCGAATGCATAGATCGATTGAGGATCATGCAGCAGTACGTTCGTATCCAGCACAAATATTTTTTCATCTTATCCCTCCACTGCTTCTTCATCAGGTACACACATAAACCTTTCCGTCCCGGACATAATAAGCTTAGCGACTGGAGTAATTTAGTGAACTCTACTACGAAAGGACAGATCAATCCATGAGAGCTGCTCTATCCATCATGCTAACGGTGTTTTTGCTCGCAGGCTGCGGGACACCAAATCACAATGCATCACCCTCTCCTCGTAATAAAACCAATGGAACCACAGTGAACAATGTTAACAACATGAATGGGAACAGAGGTTATACCACTAACAATGTAGACGGTACAACTCCGGATAACACCAATTCTGGGCGAGTCGGCAACGTGAATGACAACAACGGGAAAGTTGATACCACTACCGCAAATCACCTGAAATCACTTGCTGAAAGTGTGCCCGGCGTGAAAAACGCAAACTGTGTAGTCATGGGTAAAACCGCTGTTGTTGGTCTTAATGTAGATGGAGATTTAGATCGTGCAGAAGTCGGAAGCATCAAATACACAGTCGCTGAAGCCCTTCAAAAGGATCCAGCAGGTGCCAACGCACTTGTTACCGCTGATCTGGACGTTTCGAATCGCATAGCTGAACTTGGCCGCCATATCCAGCAAGGTCATCCAGTCTCAGGCGTTGCTAGCGAGCTTGCAGACATCGTAGGCCGCATCATCCCTCAGCTGCCTAAAGATGTAACGCCAAGAGACGGTAGTGCCGAGGATGTCGGAGCTCAGACGGTAAAACCGAATAACCACCATGCGCCAGCCAAACATCAGCACAAGAAATAGCAGTGTCTGACGATGAATCGTCTTTGGATTGGTGGTTCATCCGTCATAAGCCGAGTTTGTCCGTCAAGCGTCTCCAAATTTCATACAAAAGCCCAGTGAATGCTCACTGGGCTTTTTCATGGTCATAACAACGCCTCGAACCAGCAATGCTGCTGCATCGGAGACATGACCCGTATCGTATTCGGAGTGCTGTGCCGAATTTGGTATAAATTTGACATCCATGCCGAATGAACCTGTCATCTGGGACATGGAATCAGAAGGATGGCATCTGCATGCTTCCCATCTGCGGATGGATTCTGCCCGCACAAACGCATGGGCATCCTCATCAGTCTGCCGATTCTGGTGGATGAATGGGTGTGTCGTATGCATCATGAGGTAGGGCATTCCTTCGGCCTCCTGTACAATGATCTCCATCTGATACATTGTATTATACCATACGATAAAACTTGCCTTCAATTGTCACGGAGTTGCTTTAGAATCCGCTTCTGTCCCCTGTGCATTGTGTTTGCCAGCAAGTTCGTCTTGCAGTGCTTGTCTTGCTGCGTCCAGTTCATCGTTATTAATGTAGACGTTAGGACTTCTCCACTCATAGGTTATTGGCATAAATTTAACTTCTTCTTTTCCAATATCATAATAAGTCATAAGCAAATCTCGGATCTGCTGCTGCTCGAAATCGGTGGTCATATTGTCACTAACCGCATCTAGCGCATTGCCAACCTTCGTAACGCCACCGAACGATTTCATCCTGTCGAGCAGGGAATGCAGCACCTCGCTTTGACGAGCGTTGCGATCAAAGTCGTTGGATTCCTTGGTCTTCGGACTACAGTTCATAGATTTGCGGTAACGTACATAATCTAGCGCCTTCTTGCCATCAAGCTTCTGCGGACCCACCGTCAGGTTAATATCAGTTCCATCCACCGAATCCCGATGGCACATATTGTATTGGACGTTAACGTCTACACCGCCGAACGTATCCACAACATCACGGAAGCCCTGAAAATCGATAACTGTCACATAGTCGATATTAACGCCAAGATATTTACTCATCATCACTTTCATTTCTTCTTCAGCCGGAATACCGCTGCCCGGCTCCTTCTTCTCAGCTGCATTGTATGCCGCTTTAAACCTTGGATAATAAGCGTTGAGTTTGGATGACTTATATCCTTCAAGTTCAATCAGCGTATCCCGAGGGAGTGATACCAGCGTTGACGAATTGGTTTCCGGATGCATGGTGGCCACCATTACTACATCCGTCAAATAAGTTCCGGTCTCCGGCCGATGATCCGTACCCAAGAGAAGCACGGTGAGCGGTTTTTCTTTTGCGGATTGTCCAGGTGCTACAGGCTTGTCGATCCCGCTTTTTTCAATAACCTGATTCCCCTTGACGAACAGGTATCCGGCATAACCTGCTGCTGCCAAGACTGCGATTAACAGTACGATAAGAACAAATTTAAAAAATGATTTCCATGGACTTTTTTCTTTTTTGGCACTGGCTGTTTCTTGCCCTTCCCCCACTTTTGGCTCTCGGAGGGAGATTGGTATGATTAGAATTCATATCATAACACCTGATTTCATTCAAATTAGATGAATGTCCGATAAACGCTTCAAATATCGAAGCATTTACCGGACCATGGTTGTTGACTTCTCTCTCTTATAAACGATGGGGACTGACAAAAAGTTGCCGTATACTTGTTGCCATAGCTGCTAAATTTCTACAAGGCCTAAGACTTAGGCTCAGCCTGGGACTTCTTCTTCTGACGATCTTCGACAAAGTAACGAATACGCACCATCAGCATCAATGCCACAGCTACTAACAAACATTGGATAATCGGCAGCTTGTCGATCTGAAACACAAGCAGTATCGCCGAACCCAAGGCCATCAAGATATACAGCAGAATTTCCTTTAATAAAGGAAGCTTCTGCTTTACACGGAATACCTTGTTGTAAACGTAGGTGATCAGCACAAAAATGACAATATAGGAGATGAGCGGGTGCGAGGCAAACCATTCTTGCATGATAGGTTCACTCCTTTATGGACAAGTAGATCTCTATCTATTATAGATTTGCTTGCGCCATTTTACGATGTTTTTCTGCACGCTCGCGCTCACTCTTGTTCAGGATCTTCTTGCGAAGACGAACGGACTTCGGTGTAATCTCGCAGTACTCGTCATCATTCAAGTACTCCAGAGCCTGTTCCAATGAGAAGATGACCTAGGTGTTTTCAATTTAACCGTATCATCCTTAGTTGCCGAACGAACGTTGGTCAATTGCTTCTCTTTACAGATGTTTACAACGATATCGTTATCGCGGGTATGTTCCCCGACGATCATGCCCTCATAAATTTCAGTACCCGGCTCCAGGAACAGGGTTCCGCGATCCTCAACCGACATCATCCCGTAGAACGTTGTAGAGCCGTTCTCCGTAGAAACCAGAACGCCTTGGTGACGTCCGCCGACTTGGCCGCCGATAAGCGGTCCATAGCTGTCGAATGCGTGGTTCATGATGCCGTAACCGCGAGTCAGCGTCAAGAAGTGTGTACGGTAACCGATAAGGCCGCGGGCCGGAATCAGGAACTCCAGACGCACTTGTCCGTTGCCGTTGTTCACCATGTTCACCATCTCGGCCTTACGAGCACCGAGGCTCTCCATTACAGCACCTGTGCTTTCTTCAGGCACGTCGATCATCAGACGTTCGATCGGCTCCATTTTGGCACCGTCGATTTCTCTGACGATAACCTCAGGCTTGGATACTTGAAGCTCGTAGCCTTCGCGACGCATATTCTCAATCAGAATACCGAGGTGAAGCTCACCGCGACCTGAAACGATGTACGCATCCGGACTGTCGGTTTCATCCACTCTCAAACTTACGTCTGTTTCCAGCTCTTTGAAGAGACGGTCGCGCAGTTTACGGGATGTTACCCATTTACCCTCGCGTCCGGCAAAAGGACTGTTGTTTACAAGGAACGTCATTTGCAGAGTAGGTTCGTCAATTTTAAGAACTGGAAGTGCCTCGGGATGTTGGGGATCGGCTATGGTTTCTCCGATATTAATATCTTTAATTCCCGCGATCGCCACAATGTCTCCTGCCCCTGCTTCAGCAACTTCAATCCGCTTCAGTCCTTGGAAACCGAACAGTTTCTCGATACGGGCATTCTTGGTGGAACCGTCGCGAAGCATAACGGTTCTCGGCTGACCTTGCTTAATAATCCCGCGGTTCACACGACCAACGGCGATACGGCCAAGATATTCATTGTAATCCATCAAGGTTACGAGGAACTGAAGAGGCTCGTCCACTTTTTCGGTAGGGGAAGGAATATGGTCAATAATGGTTTCGTAAAGAGCAAGCATGTTATCATCCTGCTTATCGGCATCCAAACTTGAAGTACCGTTCAAGGCTGATGCATATACAACAGGGAAGTCCAATTGGTCGTCGTTCGCTCCAAGCTCGATGAACAGGTCCAGGACTTCATCAATAACTTCAGCCGGGCGAGCCGCTGGGCGGTCGATTTTGTTAACTACAACGATTGGCGTCAAGTTATGTGCGAGCGCTTTGCCTAATACAAACTTGGTCTGAGGCATACAGCCCTCATAAGCGTCAACCACGAGCAGAACGCCGTCGACCATTTTCATAATACGCTCTACTTCACCGCCGAAATCGGCGTGTCCAGGTGTATCCACAATGTTAATCAAGAAATCTTTATACGTAATAGCCGTATTTTTGGCTAGAATGGTAATTCCGCGTTCGCGCTCCAAATCATTGGAGTCCATCGCGCGCTCCTGCAGCGTCTCATGCTCCCGAAAAATACCGGACTGCTGCAGCAGTTGGTCTACAAGTGTTGTTTTGCCATGGTCAACGTGAGCAATAATGGCAATGTTGCGAATCTGATCTCTTGATTGCATAAATATATCTCAAATCCCTTCTATTCGAATGAGCCACAAAGAAAGCGCCGGACGACATGCCGACGCTTCAACATACTTCCTATAATATAGGTAAACGAGCGGGAAAATCAAGTCTTTTCAGAAAACTTCCAGTAACATTTATCTCTTACCAATTACCAACCTCTGCTCCATTTATTATTCCGTCTAGAGCGATTACGGCCGAGGATCATCCAAATGCCTGCAGCAATTAAGATCAGGGCAATAAGATAGAATCCCCGGTCTCTAGCCAGGTGAATACAAAAATCAGAATGGAGAGCAGCGTAAGTCCAAGCGCAACAGGCAGTGCAGCACCGGGACGCGGAGTCTCATACAGATAATACTCATACAGGCCAACGGCAACGCCAAGAATCAACACAGGCCATAATGAAGCCATCAGTCCCCATCCTCCAATATTGCATATGAAGAACAGGATCCCGTAAACCGTTAGAATACCGCCCGGTATGAGGATGGCGGCAGAGGCACGGCGACCAAAAAACATGATATGCAGAAAAATACCCGGCAGCAGCAGAACCAGCGGCCATAATGTTCTGCCTAAAAATCCAAACACACCCAGCTTGCCGAGCAAAATAACGACTCCAGCGACAACGATGAATATACCCAGCGCCAAATCTTTTCTGGAGGACATTTGATCACCCTCTCCTCATTATATGTATCACCCAAAATAGCGGTTTATAAAATAAGTGGTTACGTTAATTTTAGCCCAAACCGACAAAAAAACCATATCTTGAGTTTGTTCCACTCAAAAATAGCATCGCCCTGCAGCATATGCCTTAAGCAAACAAAAAAGATGGCTGCCGATGCAGTCCATCCTTTTGTTTCCAGCTTCCTATTTTATTACCGGAGTCTCACCCATTCCATATGTTATGAACCGGATTATGTCCCCGGCCGCCTTATCGTCTGCAGTCCTCCAATCAGAACGACAGCCCCTGCAATGACGATTGGCAGCGCGTTATGGGCATACGGCATCCAGGAAGCCAGAAGCAGACCGACGCGCGAGTCCTGTATGAGCATTTCGCCTGCCGTAAATGCTAGAATACCTCCTATGTAGAGCAGCACGGGGAAATGATGAAGCAGCTTAGAGATCAGCCCGCTTCCCCATACAACAATGGGAATGCTTAACAGGATGCCGATGACAATCAGGGCAAGGTCACCATTTGCCAGGCCCGCAATAGCCAGCACATTGTCCAGGCTCATCACAAAATCAGCAACCAGAATGGTATTGACCGCTGCCCATATCGTCAAGGATCGGGACATGGCAACATCCTCATGCTCTTTTTGTGTCATTAGTTTTATGGCGATCCAGATCAGGAGCAGTGCACCGCCAGCTTGCAAAAACGGGATTTTGAGCAGCAGAACCGCAGCAAAAGTCAGAATGCACCTCAGAAGAACCGCTGCGCCCGTTCCGATCCAGACCGCCCGTTTGCGGTGCAATTCAGGAAGGTCCCTGCTGGCCATCGCTATGACCAGGGCGTTATCACCACTGAGTACAAGGTTAATCAGCAATATCTGTCCCAACAAAACAATCGTCTCCACAAGAACAACACCCCCACTCTACACATATGTGGTAATTGTCCAAGCTATGCTTGCACATCGGGAAAAATAGGCCTATAATAAATCCACTTTGTTTATTGTGGAACCGTATTTTAAGAGGAGTGACATTCATGGAAACCACAACCGCTGAATTTTTCTCGCACTAATCAACATTGTGTTTCTGGATTTGATCTTAGCCGGAGACAATGCCATTGTGATCGGCCTTGCGGCACGCAACCTCCCGAAGGAAACCCAGAAAAAGCAATCATCTACGGTACGGCCGGAGCGGTTATTCTTCGTATCATAGCCACCATTCTTGTTGTATGGCTGCTCAATATCCCTTGGCTTCTGCTCGTTGGAGGCGTACTCCTGATCGGGATTGCCTACAAACTGATGACGGACGACAACAATGATCACGATAATATAAAAGCAGGCAAAAGCCTTGGAGCTGCGATTCGCACCATTATTATTGCCGATGCCGCCATGGGGCTGGACAACGTAATTGCTGTTGCAGGAGCAGCCAAGCACAATATGATTCTTGTTACCGTGGGTCTTCTCATCAGCGTTCCCATCGTGGTGTGGGGCAGTACCTTGTTTATCAAATTGATCAATAGGTTCCCTTGGATCATTTATGTAGGCTCTGCTGTACTTGCATTCACGGCATCCTCCATGATTACCGATGAGAAGCATTTCCTCAGCTACTTTGAAGGACATCTGATCATTAAATACCTGTTCATTGCGGCCATAATCGTGGGCGTACTGACGGCAGGGCATCTGAAGAAACGATCTGTGCAGCGGCGTCAGTCCTCCACCCTCTCCTAATCGAATACTCTACTGTACGAACAAAAACACCCCAGGGGATCAGCCTTGGGGTGTTTTTCAACTTTGTTTCATCTGCGTTTATATACGAATTATAACCTGATCCTGGATAAAATCTAGAACCAGTCTTCGTTTACTATGAACTCTTCATTCTTCTCAGCCATCGTACCGATCTTGCTGTCAGGCGTAATGATGACAGTCTCCGTGCCTTCAACCGCAGCCTGAAGCAGAGCAGGGAGCCGAGTTAACGAGGCCTCCACTTTCTCGATAATGTTCAGGTTCGGATTCGTAGTTGGAGATTTAGGCACAAATAACGTGCAGCAGTCCTCATACGGTAAAATCGACGTCTCAAACGTACCGATGTCCATTGCGATATTAATGATATCATTCTTATCCATCATGACAAGCGGCCGAAGCAGAGGCAATTCGGTTGCTCTGCCAATGACATTCATGCTGGGCAGTGTCTGACTGGCTACTTGTCCGAGACTGTCCCCGGTTACAATGGCCAAGGCCCCTTCACGCTCAGCGAGCGAGGAAGCAATACGAAGCATCGCCCTGCGCATGAAGGTAATAATCAGATTATCCTGCCCAATGCCGACAAAAGAAGTTTGCACATCGGTGAATGGTACGAGATGTAGCTTGATTTTGAGGTATAACCGGATAACAGTCTTGTCAATTCCATTACTTTTTCCTTGGCCAGCTGGCTCGTGTAAGGGAAGCTGTAGAAATGAACGCATTCAATTTCGAGGCCCCTGCGCATGGCCGACCAACCGGCTACAGGACTGTCAATCCCACCAGAGAGGAGCAGCATGGCCTTGCCGTTTGTGCCGAGCGGATACCCGCCTGCCCCTGGAATGACTTCATAATAGAGGTACGTCTCATTCTCACGAATTTCCACGCGCAGCTCAATATCCGGCTTCTTCACCTTTACTTTAAGCTGAGGATAGGTGCGCAGCAGAGGGGAACCGACCAAATGATTCATCTCTTGTGAGGAATGGGGAACTGCTTCCATACTCTTCTGGCATTGACCTTGAAGGTTGTCGTATCGGTTAATTCCTTCTGTCCCACAAACTCAACTGCTGTAGCAATAATGGGGTCAAGCTCGGATGGACATACACGAACAGGGCTGATCGAAACAAGCCCAAACACCTTCTTGAGGGCATGGATCAGAATCTCGGGAGGTTCTCCGTTCAGCTCAATATACAAACGACCGTATTCCTTCAAAATTTTGGCTCCTGGATACGGTTTAAGCACGTTTCGAATATGATTTAACACCGATTTCTCGAATCGGTTGCGGTTTGCCTTTTAGGGTAAATTCGCCAAAGCGAAGCAGCAGCATATCGTAAGTCATCTTCGGTTACCCTCTCTTTCTATAATGGGACGCAGTTTACTGCACGCATTAGCCAAAACCTCCACGAATCGAGCCGCATCGCCGAGCTGATGCTCTTTACCGAGACTGATGCGGATTCCGGAAGAAGCTACCTCCATGCTTTTACCCATAGCAAGCAAGACCCGACTGGGCTCGCTTAATTTGGAAGAACAGGCGGATTTGGTTGATATAAGCATTCCCATCTCTTCCAGGGCATGAACCATCACCTCCGGTCTTAGACCCGGATAGGAAAAATGAATAATATGCGGCGCATCCAACTCATTGCTGTTTAACACCAAACCGGGTATTTTGCGTATACCCTGGAACAGAAGCTCCCTCAGTTCCATCATCCGGGCGTAGAGCTCAGGTTGTCTCTCTTGGGATAGCCGCATGGCCTTCGACATGGCAACCGCACCTGCGACATTCTCCGTTCCTGCCCGCAGTCCATTTTCCTGCGATCCACCAGATATCAACGGAAAGAGCTGAACCCCTTGCTTAACGTACAGGACACCCATTCCTCTTGGACCGTTGAATTTGTGGGCGGACAAGCTGTACAAATCCGCTTGCCACTCGGAGATGCCTACGGGCAGCTTGCCAAATCCCTGCACGCCATCGACATGAAAGAGTGTGCGCGAATTCACTTCCTTCACGATCCGGCCAATATCAGCCAGTGGCTGGATGGCGCCAGACTCATTATTCACATGCATGATGCTGACAAGTACGGTATCTTTACGAACAGCTTCCTTCAAGACATCAAGATCAACCACACCAGCAGCATCGACTGGAAGATAGGTTACTTCCCAGCCAAGCGATTCCAGCTGTTTGCAGCATTCATAAACCGAAGGATGCTCTGTTCCCGTTGTGATGATATGGCGCCCCCGGCTGCTGTACTGCATCGCGGACCCTTTAATAGCCATGTTATTACCTTCCGTTGCACCAGACGTAAATACGAGCTCTGATGGCAGAACATCAAGTGATGCTGCGCAGACCTCCCTTGCCCTTCTCAGAAGTTTAGCGGCTGCCTCCCTGAGCGGTGAAGAGCAGACGGGTTCGCGTAATGTTTCTTCATCACTTCGGACATCGTATCCACCACTTCATCAAAAGGAGGGGTCGTTGCAGCGTGATCCCAATATATCAAGGTTATTTCCCCTTTCCATTCTTACGCCATCGCATGTTGTTAATCATATCATTCCAGACCTTTATATTTACACAAAAAGACCAAACGGTAAAGCCGCACTCCATCTCAATCGGACAAAGTCATGCTTATCGTTTGATCCTCTATCAGGTTTACTATTCATCCCGAAGCGGGGTTATAAACTGTATTTCGACTGTGCATTCATTACTTTGCCAATATAAGCCTGGGTTTCCTCAGGTAACATATGTACCATCGACATAAGCTCCTCATCACTGGACGCGCCCAAACCTGCAACTCGTGTCGGACCTGCATTGTAGGCTGCAAGCACCATCGCCAATTCTCCGCCGAACCGTTGAATCAGACTGGATAAATATTTGGTGCCACCTTCAATATTCTGAGCCGGATCAAATGGGTTGCTGACACCAAGTCCCCTTGCCGTCCCATCCATGAGCTGCATCAATCCCTTTGCTCCTGCAGACGATACTGCATTGGGGTCAAAAGAAGATTCCGCGTCTATAACCGCCTTGATCAGTGATACGGGCACACCATATCGTTCCCCCGCTGATGTAATTAATTCTTCAAATGTCGTGGGCTTGGTCGCTCCCGTGTCATTCAGCGCTCCCTCTACCGGATAATACGAATTGGATTCCTGGACGGCACCAAGCTGCTGCCACAGCAGTCCATCCTTAAAGGTAACACCAGGGGCAAGCTGCGTAATGGAGCGCTCTACCAGCTGGGACGAGGCTTCTTCTTGAATCAGGCTGCTTAATACATCCACAAAACCTACTGCCGATCCGGTGGAATTCGTATTTACCTGTGGTACATCCGTCATTTGCTTCCATGATATCGAATCGATCTGCATCATATGGCTCACTTTCTCCCGCAAAAATTTCAAACTTGTCCTTTCATTTTACCATGGAATTGGAACAATCTGCTATACCCCTTCGACAAAAAATTGCGGATCACCCTTTTTGATGGATGACCCGCCCATATAAAATGATCTATCTGCTGAAAGGAATCAGGATAAAATAACTGAGCGTTGCCAATATGCCAAGACCCATTGACCATGCCCCCGTTGTTTTGCTGCCTTTACTATAAGCATAATAACCAACAACCGTTGCGATGGGGCCCAGAATCACCGACCACATAAACAGGAGGCAATACCCATTACCAAGCCGACATATCCTGCCGTGCGGCCTGCAGACAAGCCTGTTGCATCATCCTCGTCCACGCTGCGCCCAGACGTTTCCATTGGCGGGGCAACCTCAGCGGCGTATTCCTCACGGTGATCTTTACGAGGGAAGTCCACTCTGTTCCGATTGCTATCCACAATCTTTATCTTGTTGTCGCGGTGTTTATCATCCATTGCTAACTCCTCCATTTCCTTCAATCTCTAATAAGCGGTTTTCCGGAGAATATCCGGCACTCCGGGCATTCCGTTTAACCCTTTGGCTTAAAGGTAAGGCAGCAGGTCTCTGAGGACTTGTCGGCAACATCCTGGTGATCGTCCACATAAGGCTCTGCTCCATACTCCTCATTGAGTTTTACGTTTGCATGACGGTCGATTTCGATCATAATCATCTCGGCGTGACATAAATTTTGTTCTCCCCAGTAATGGCAATTGCTTACACTGCACTTAACTAATGGTTTGGCTTCGTTGGCCATTTTAGCATCACCTCGTCAACATTTTTTCCTGAGTTAACTGCTGGTATGCACAAGAATGATTGTCAGTTGGTGTTAAGGAGTCACCACGCAAAAAGAGATGCCAATGTATGGCATCTCTTGTTCTTTCCTTGTTTGTATTAAGCGTGACTTTTCTCGGATTGCATACGGCGCTCCGTTAAATAATCACTTTCGTAGTAGGCAAGATCATCGCGAAGCTCTTCATAAATTTTGGTAATATTCATAATGACGTCACGTGCTGGTCGAACTGGCTTCTTCCGAAAACGGATGGCATCCTGTCCGGTGTAAGCATACTGCCATCTTCCGAATAACTTTCGTTTTTCGGATAGAAAAACTATTCACGCAGCGGTGATACAAGTTATACAAAGCCTTCTCGGCAAAATCGATATCAAAATTAGGGCGACGCTGTACAACACCAAGCTTCTCATAGGAAACTTCTGAAAACACAAGCAAATGGCGAACATCTGACAGAAATCCTTTGTAAAAATGAACGGTTTCCTCGTCCTGTTCTGTTACCAATTGAGATAAAGCATGTTCATTCAAAAATGTTTCCATAATCGAAATAGCAGATTTCAACTTTTCTCTGGATTCGGAGCACAATTTCTGAAGATTGTCTGCTGGCATTACGATAGATCCCCCTTAAATGGTCGTGACCATACAGGTCATTTTGCCTGACGGTCGTTTTAATATGTACTATCCTAACACAAATTTTGGGATAACGAAATCCCTATCATGAATACACTTACAAGGTTATTTTTAGTACAAATCATTTTTCCCATTCAACCCTAAATTTCACAATGCCTCGAGAACGCATAAAATAGATTCTCACTCCCCACGCTAAGACTAATTAAAATACGTAATGCGGCGAGGAGGAAAATTTGTGAAGTCACGTACCATGTGGAGCATCATCGGTGCCGCGTCTATTCTTGGCGTGCTCCTGATCTCCCTGTTCACCCCGGGTTCGAAGCAGCTTACTCCAACTGCCGAACCATCACAGCCTTTGCAGCCTCAGCAGGAGAATAAAGCCAAGAACTTTACCATGTTAAGCGACATCAAGGCTACGGATAAATTAAACCTACTCGATGCAAGGGGTCACTTAAGCAAGATGCTGAAGAACGAGTCTTTACGAAATGCCGGACAGATTAAAGCCTATACGCTGAAAGAGCAAAAACACACAAGCATTTTCAGCAAATTCGGTGGTACAACCTGAAGCAGAATAAAATGACCGATATACAAGGTCAGCTTCCCAAGATGAGTAAAAGGATAAGGATCTGATTGCCCACCATTTTCAGATGGCACAGCAGAAGATCAAACATGGCGAAGCGTATGATTCACCAAAATTTACTGCTGCTGGGCAGCCTTATTTTGTTGTAGCGGAGCCATCCCAGGATGGAAAATATGGTGCAGCCGCTTTGGTTAACCAGGCTGTGCTTCAAGAGGTCAGCAATCACCAGAAGCGCAATCTGCGCTTGATCCCGTACCCGAAGGAAGGAAAATTCCGGGTGGAATCCATTCATGCCGATACACTCTCTGACATTACCGTCAAGATAGGTCATGATAATGAGAAGGCCAGCCATTTTTACGAAAATGAAATCGTTGTGTCTTTTCAGGCTGAACCGACAAAGCAGCAGCTTCAGCACATCGGGAATGAGATTTCGTGCGATACCCCTAGGAAACTTGGCTATGCTTATATTTTTCGGTCCAAGAATATGGACTACCAACATCTTCGTGCCTACTTCCAGAAGAACTGGGACACCAAATATACCGAGCCACACTATATTTACTTAACCAATGACCGTCTGCCTCAATCGCGGATGTCCTCCGATGCCTTGCCGGATGGTGCAAATGCGCAGGTCAATATTCCAAATGATCTGCTGTTCTCCCAATATCAGTGGAATTTGCCTGTCATTGAGACAAATCGCGGCTGGGATTTATCCAAAGGGAGTGAGGATGTTGTCATCGCCGTGATAGACACCGGAGTCGATCTTACGCATACCGATTTGAATGGACAGCTGGTGGAAGGCTACAACATTGTGGACAATGACCAGCAGCCGCTGGACGATGTCGGACACGGAACGCATGTGGCAGGCATTATCGGCGCTCTGGTGAACAACGGTGAAGGGGTCGCCGGGGTTAGCTGGTACAATAAAATCATGCTTAGGTTAAAGCGCTTGACAGCTCGGGTTCCGGCACAACCTATGCTGTAGCAGAGGGCATTATTTGGGCGACAGATCACGGAGCGAAAGTCATAAATATGAGCCTTGGCAACTATGCAGACTCTCAATTCTTACACGATGCTGTAAAATACGCCTATGACCGTGATGTTGTCCTGGTTGCCGCCTCGGGCAATGACAACACAGAGCGCCCTGGTTATCCTGCTGCCTATCCTGAGGTGCTTGCTGTCGCAGCGACAGACTCGAATCAAAAGAGGGCGGAATACTCCAACTACGGCGACTACATTGATGTATCGGCCCCGGAACCAATATCGCCAGTACGTTTCCAGGCAATCAGTACGCCGCTCTTTCCGGAACCTCAATGGCCAGTCCTCATGCAGCTGCCATGGCAGGGCTCATCCGTTCTCTTAACCCGGACCTGACAAATCAAGAAGTTATGGATGCTATGATCAAACAAGCCGTAGATCTTGGCGATAAGGGAAAGGATAAGTATTACGGTCATGGTCAGATCGATATTTTCCAATCTCTGAAGGCCGTTGGCGCCTCGGAAGTTCCTCTGCAGTTATGGCCAGGCCATGCGTTACGCAATCTGGAACACGAGCTGCGCAAACTAAACGGGTCTAACCGATAATAAATATAAAGAATAAAGCAGCTTACGCCCATCAAGCGTTGGCTGCTTTATTTCTCTATCCGTTCAACAGTAGCTTCCGATATTATTTCTTGCGGCGGGAACGGCTAGTGCGTACAGCCGCTTTCTTCGACCGCTTGCTGGATACGGTAACGCCGCCGTAGCCTCCAGGGCCTGTTACTACCTCTTCCTCGCTGTACGTGTATACATGTTTCTCCATAAGCACACAGTGTACTTTATCCACCACTTTAATCGGATGAATAACAGGTACGATTTGCGGTATAAAGTGGTCTCTAACAACTACAATCGGTTCGCACACAATCGGCGACACAGGAGGACATGGATTTTCGTTATAACAAGACATATTTTTGCAACTCCTTTCCGTTGATGCTTATAGCATATTATCCAAGGGGCTATTTGGTATGGACGATTGTCCTTGAGAGGCATTCATCCCCTTTAGTTTTCGCGGAATCAAGAAAAACGCGCATTCTCTTTACACTCCTCAATACGGAGCGGTAAGAAAATACGCGTTTGCACCTTTACGGATTAGATATAAATAAACCGTTGTTCAGTTGGGAAAGTTTTCCGTAAGCCGGGTTCTGTGCTCTTCGTGGTCATAGCGGGAACTACCCTGCCACCATAAGCGACAATCATCTATCTAGGCCGATCATTACTAATCGACTCAAGCGACCAACCCGGACGCGCCTCGGGCTAAGGCTGTCTCCTCGAAGGAAACTGCGTCCCATTAGGTCTTGCTCCAGGTGGGGTTTACCAGGAACGAAGTCACCAGCGTTCCTCGGGGTCTCTTACACCTCGGTTCCATCCTTGCCTGTGCCGCAATGAAGCGGTCATCGGCGGTCCATTTCTGTGGCACTATCCTTCAACTCGCGCTGACTGGACGTTATCCAGCACCCTGCCCTATGGAGCCCGGACTTTCCTCTCGCGGCTTGCACCGCCAGCGATTGTCTGTCAAACTTTCCGGACAACATTATATATTATATCTTGATTTGCAGCCATACACAACCCTGCAAACTTTTACAGCAGCTTCGCAAGCGAGTATTAACTTCCAAGCACTAACCTGTACATAACAACATTTACCTACATAAACCGAAACGGCTCCGTATTAATACGGGAAGCCACAACCCGAGTGTCATACTTATGCTCCTGCAGCTTCTGCTCCATCCATTCGGCAACCTTAACCTTCATTATTTTCTCGGCATTATGTCCAGGATCAATAATGGTTAGTCCCGCAGCCAGTGCATCCTGCGCCGTATGATAATCCACATCGCCTGTAACCAGCACATCCGCGCCGCGGAACAGAGCTTTCATCATATAGCGCCCTCCGGAACCTCCGATGACCGCCGCCTTCCGTATGGTGCGGTCGAGTTCCCCTACGACACGAACGTGAGGGACATCCAGCTTCTCCTTCACTACTTCCACCAGTTCAGCCAGCGTCTGGGGCTCCTTCAGCTTGCCAACCCGGCCAAGGCCGAGGGATCTTCCCTTCAGATCCATGGAATACAAGTCATAGGCCACCTCTTCGTAAGGATGCGCTTTAAGCATCGCCGCAACGACCTTGTTCCGGATCGTATGAGGAACAATCGTCTCAATTCGAACCTCGTTAGCCCGCTCCATTTGACCTTCCTTGCCCTGAAACGGACTGCTGCCTTCTCTTGGCACATAAGTACCAAAACCCTCGATATTGAAGCTGCAGTGGCTGTAATTTCCGATCCAGCCTGCACCTGCACCCAGAACGGCATCCAATACCTCCTGATGATGGCTCTTAGGTACAAATACCACCAGCTTCGACAACTGCTCGTTATGCATGTCATGGATGGGTGACGTGTTCTCTATGCCCAATGCTTCAGCCATCCAATCATTCATGCCGCCTTCGGTCACGTCGAGATTTGTATGACTCACATACACGGCAATATCATGCTTAATCAGCTTTTCGTATACTTTGCCCATCGGCGTGTCCGTCTGCAGCTGTTTCAATGGACGATATATTATAGCATGGTGCGCGATAATGAGATCGGCACCAAGTTCTATAGCCTCATCCACGACTTCATCATTGACATCCAGTGCTACGAGCACCGTCCGAATATCCTTCTGCAATGTTCCGAGCTGCAGCCCGATCCGATCATCGGGTTCGGCTACATGCTTCGGGGCTAATTGCTCCATGTATTGAATTACCGTTTGTCCTTTGGCAAGCATGCCAGCACCTCCTGAATAAATTCAATATCCGATCGAATCTCGTTAGCCTTGCCGACTGCCGAGTCCTGATCCGAACGCGAAAGCGATTGAAGTATGTAGTTCATCTTCTCTATCTCGGCTTTCCACTTATCGTGAAATACGGGATTCGGAGTCTTTGTCAGCCAAGGTCCCATACGCAGCAGCCAGTCCAAATTCAACTCAACGCCCATAGCGATCGTTCTTTCCGAATACACCTGCTCATTCGTCAGATTCGTCAATTCTGCAGGCTCCGCAACCAGTACCTCATAGATTTTGCCGTCTTCCTCCAGAATGAACTCCTCAATCAGCACCCAACCGTGGGAGTACAGCCATTTACGCAAAATGTCCTCTCCGACATTCGGCTGCAGGATCAGCCTGTTCACGCTTACCAGCTTGTCCTCGCCGCGGTCCAAAATAGCGGCAATCAAGCTGCCGCCCATGCCCGCGATTGTAATGACATCAGCCTCACCTGCTGAGAGTACATCCAAGCCGTCTCCTCTCCGTACACTGATCACCTCGGTCATTCCTGATTCCATAACCTGCTTTACGGCAGCGTCGTAAGGTCCCGGATTCACTTCACCCGCGATCGCTTTGATCGCGGCTCCGCTTTCCACAGCAGCCACAGGAAGCAATGCATGATCGGAACCGATATCTGCAAGCCTGCTGCCGCGTGGGATCTGCTCCAAAATTTGCGATAATCTCTTTGATAATTTCACAATGACACACCTTACCATTCCATATTTTCATCCGAATCACAATCTATTCATTACCCTAACAGACACGATGCCAAACTGCAAACCCAAAAAGAGCGAAATAATTCGGTGCCGTGTCATTTGCAATGGGTTTGGAAAAGAGCTAAAATAAAGACCAATAAAACAAATACAGGAATAAATACCAAAACCAAGAAATCGTTGCGCCGCGCTGCTGAACTTCGAAAAAAGGACCTGCTGCTGTTACTGCAGAAGGTCCGTGGATTAAGCTATTCGAGAAAATCCTTTAAGCGCTTGCTGCGGCTTGGGTGACGAAGTTTACGAAGCGCCTTGGCCTCGATCTGCCGGATTCGCTCGCGTGTAACACCGAACACTTTACCAACCTCTTCAAGCGTTCTGGTGCGGCCGTCATCAAGACCAAAGCGAAGACGGAGTACATTCTCCTCGCGCTCGGTCAGTGTATCAAGCACATCCTCGAGTTGTTCCTTAAGCAGCTCATATGCCGCTGCGTCGGCAGGCGCAAGTGCTTCCTGGTCCTCGATGAAATCGCCCAGATGGGAATCATCCTCTTCCCCGATTGGCGTCTCAAGCGAAATGGCTCCTGGGCAATCTTCATGATTTCCCGGACTTTCTCAACACTGAGTTCCATCTCTGCAGCAATTTCCTCCGGCGAAGGCTCACGTCCAAGCTCTTGCAGAAGTTGTCTGGATACACGAATCAGTTTGTTGATGGTTTCCACCATATGAACAGGAATGCGAATGGTACGAGCCTGGTCTGCAATCGCACGCGTAATGGCTTGACGAATCCACCAGGTGGCATACGTACTGAATTTAAACCCTTTTTATAGTCGAACTTCTCCACGGCTTTAATCAAGCCCATGTTGCCCTCCTGGATCAAATCCAGGAACAGCATGCCACGCCCGACGTAACGCTTGGCGATACTTACAACGAGACGAAGGTTGGCCTCGGCAAGACGGCGCTTCGCTTCCTCGTCCCCTTGCTCAATCCGGTTCGCAAGTTCAATCTCATCATCAGCAGACAACAGCGGAACCCGACCAATCTCCTTAAGGTACATACGAACAGGATCGTTAATCTTGATCCCCGGTGGCAATGAGAGATCATCGTCAAACCCAAAATCCTCATTCTCGCGGGATTCGGAGTCTTCCGATTGCCGATGAGTTCCCTCATCGTCATTCTCATTTACCACATCGATTCCAAGGTCGGCAAGCTGTTCATAAAACTCTTCCATTTGCTCCGTGTCCTGGTCGAAAGGCGATAATTTCTCCATAATATCTTTATAGCTCAATACGGATCTCTTTTTACCCTGTTCAATCAACTGATCCTTGACTTGATCCAGCGTAAATTCCGTTTCTAGTTCAGTATGCTGATCATTCGCCATCTTTCGACTCCCTCCTCCCTAGAAACAGCAATGTGCGGTCTTCATTGTCTTTCTAGGGCGATAATCTCACTTGCAATTTGTGCGGCTCTCATAAAATCACCTGAGCGCTCCGCTTTTATCATTTCTTCTTTTTCTGGTCGATCTCTCTCTGCTGCGGGAATTTCAGTACCTCGCGTATGCAATCATCCAGCACTTGGACATTCCACTCGGCTGGTGCTTCCATCATCATGATGGAGCTGACGGTCATTTCCAAACGGTCATCCTGGAGCGATGACATGAAACGGCTGATATCCGGAGATTTGCCTTGTGCGTAAAAAGCATATAGATAAGCAGCGATTGCCGCATGATCTTCGATATTAAACGCTTCTCCCAGGCGATCGCCTACGTATCGCGCTGCCTCTGCATCCTGCAGCATCAGCGACAGCAGCCGCCGCTCTGCAGCATGGTAAGCAGGCAGAAGTGTCGGGGCGGACTGGCGCCCTTTTTATGCCTACCATTATTCCACCTTTTTCCTTATTATCCCCATTCTCCATCTTTTTTGCATAGACTGCCGAAGCAGATTGCAATCCTGCTTCAGACTCTCGTAGGAAAGATGCAGCTCAGAGGACAATTCCCTCAAGTAAACTTCCCGTTCGGTTGAGGAATTCAGTACTGCGATAATCGGCAATGCTTCTTTGGCATACGCAATCTTACCATCTTCTTCTAGCAGTATATGGTTTTTCTTCAGATATATAAGTTTAAATTTTGTTGTTGAAACTGCCGTTTCTACCACATGCCTGAAACGCTCGGCTCCGAACTTCCGGATATAATCATCCGGGTCCATTCCTTCGTTGACCAATGCGATTCGCACTCTGAGACCAACGCCTTCCAGCATTGGAATGACTTTCAACGCAGCGGCCATACCAGCCTTGTCGCCATCGTAGATAACAACAACTTCATCAGCCATCGATTTCATGATAGCTACTTGGTTTTCCGTTAGAGAGGTCCCCATCGTTGCCACGCCGCTCTGCAGTCCTGCTTCCCATGACGATATTACATCACCGTAACCTTCAAATAACAGAATTTGACGCGATTTGCGTATGGATGTTTTCGCCTGGTGCAGGTTGTACAATATGCGGCTCTTATTAAATAGAAGTGTCTCCGGAGAATTTAGATACTTCGGTTGACCGTCCCCAGTATTCTGCCAGCGAATGCAATCACTTTGCCGTTGCGGTCATGTATCGGAAACATGATTCGTCCGCGAAAACGGTCGAGATAGCCCTCTTGTTCATGTCTTGCGGATAATAACCCGCCCTTCTCCATCTCTTTCAAGTCAAAGGATCGCTTGCTTAGGAACTGGACCAGTGTGTCCCAACGATCTGGAGCATAACCGATCTGAAACTGGTCAATCACTTTGTCGTTCATTCCACGGGAACGTAAATACTTCATGGCTTCTGTACCGTGCTCTGTATTCTTTAACAGGAAATGGTACAGCTTGGCACTGAGCTCATTAGCTTCAATCAAACGTTCTTTTTCCGGATTACGAGGAATTACGGGAACCCCTTGACCTTCCGGTAACGAGATATCATTCTCTTCTGCCATTGTCTTGACGGCTTCGGGAAAAGAAAATCCTTCGATTTCCATTCTGAATTTAATGGCGTTTCCGCCCTTACCGCAGCCATAGCAGTAAAAGATTTGGCGTTCCGGTGTAACCGTAAAGGAAGGAGTCTTCTCTGAATGAAACGGGCACAAGCCCTTCAGGTATTTCCCCTGTTTGGTAAGATGCACGTATTTGCTGACCGTGTCCACAATATCGCTCTTGGCCAGAACTTCCTCAATGACATCATCCGGAATATTGCCTTGTCCGGTACTCATCCAAACCACCTTCATCTCTTTTGGCACGTAAATAGTATTCGCTACGGGTGGACATTCTCCTGCAATTCATGCAAAAGTTTTGTCAGTTTATGTTGAAAAAACCTCCGGTCTTCCTCAAGCAGCTTCTTGGGCCCTTTGCCATACCTGCCTTGCTTTCTTGCCTTAGCCTGATGATGACGGGTATCCAGCATGAAATCGATATCCGTATTATCGAAAATACGCCCGCGAAAGGAAATCACGTGGCATGATTTGGCAAGCGCCAGTGCAGCCAGTCCATAATCCTGGGTCACCACGATATCCCCCTGGATATGTGGTTGGCAATGTAGAGGTCGGCACTTTGATCGCTCCGATCCACCTGGATCGTCGTAACACCCTCTTCAGCTTGTAACAGATGATCGTAGGAAGAAACAAGCAGTACAGGCACATGGAACGTACGAGCAGTCTCTGCGATTTCCTTCTTGACTGGACACGCATCACCGTCAACCACGATCGTAATGCAGATGCTATCGTTCATTCACATTCATAAGCTCTATCTTTAATCTTGGAATAATCCTTATGCTGTATATTATTATATACGTCTTTGGCAGATTAAAATCCTGCTTCTGATAATAAACAATGACCCCTACTTGCTTGATCCCTACCGATGGACTCTTATGCACAGCGAAAGCGGCATCCCGCGCTTAACCACGGGCTGTCGCTTTCACTGAACAATACATTATACCATTTGCAAAATCATACTGTCACTATCTACCACACCAATTTTGTAAAATCAGCATACTGCTTCAAATCGCCATCAATTCCGGACAGAAGCGCAAGACGATTGGCCCGTACAGCTTCGTCCTCAGCCATAACCATAACGGAATCAAAGAATCCGGTAATCGGTTCTTTTAGTCCACCCAGCAAGGACAATGAACGTTCCCCGTCGGCAGCTTCGAGCGCTGCTTTGTAATCTTCGCGGACAGCGTTCCAAGCTTCATACAGGGTAGCTTCTTCCGTTTCGGTGAACAGTTCCGGATTGACTGCAGCCTTGCTAACCTTGGCAGCCAAATTGCTGACCCGGTTGAAGGATTCTACCGTTGTTTTGAAATCCTGCACGCCCTCCACTGCATTCATCAGCGCATGGCCTCTTGAAACAACGGATACCACATGATCAAATCCGGCTGTAATGACTGCATCCACCACATCGTAACGCTGATCCTCGGACAGAAGTTTCTTTACGCGAAGCCCGAAGAACTCCTGAAGGTCCTTAGAAATTTCGTCTGTCGAACGCTTCAGTGCACGAATATTCTCATGAATCTCCAGCGCAATGCCGAACACATCCGATAACGTAATCGGAAGTTTGTGCTCCAGAATGATCTGTACAATTCCTGCTGCCTGGCGCAGCGCGTATGGATCCTGGGAGCCCGTCGGAATAATACCGATGGAGAAGCAGCCCACAATCGTATCGATTTTGTCAGCGATACTGACGATGGACCCTACCTGAGTAGATGGTACCGAATCGCTTAAGCAAAACGAGGCTGATAATGCTCAAATACCGCTTTTGCCACCTCTTCTTTCTCATAGGCTTTTCGCGCGTAATCTTCACCCATCACGCCCTGCAGCTCAGGGAACTCATACACCATCTGGGTGACCAGGTCGAATTTACAAATATCGGCTGCACGACTCACGAAATCGGCTGCATCCGCAGAAATGCTGAGTTTCGTTGACAGTTGATCGGAAATTCGGCGGATTCTGCGAACTTTATCGCCAATGGTGCCCAGCTCTTCATGAAATACAATGCTTTCAAGCTTCGATAAGGCGTCTTTGATCTGAAGTTTCTGATCTTCCTCATAGAAGAATTTCGCATCCGACAGACGGGCACGCAGTACCTTCTCGTTACCTCTTGCAATGACATCCAGCGAACGGCTGTCTCCGCTGCGTACGGTTACGAAGAATGGCAGCAATTGTCCCTGCTTATCCAGAACCGGGAAATAACGCTGGTGCTCACGCATTGAAGTAATTAACACGTCCTGCGGAATATGCAGGAACGAGGAGTCGAAAGTTCCATACAGCACGGTCGGGGTTTCAACCAGGAACAACACCTCTTCCAGCAGATCGTCCTTAATGGCGATATTCCAGTCTTTTCCTGGGCCAGCGCCTGAATTTGCGACACAATCATCTCCTGGCGTTCATTCACGTCAACAATGACATGCTGTTCGCGGAGCACTTCGCGGTAAGCGGACGCTTCCGGAATAACTGCTTCGCTGCCAAGGAAACGATGTCCGCGAGTCACATTGCCAGATTTCACGCCCGTTATTTCCAGATCAACCGTTTCGCTGCCCAGCATAGCCACCATCCACTTAATCGGACGGACAAATTTAAATTCGTGCGATCCCCAGCGCATATTCTTCGGGAACGTCATCGAGGTCAAAATGCCATGAAGACCTTCGGACAAAATAGACTTCGTATCAACGCCGACACTATTCTTCGTAACGTAGATATACTCCACTCCGCCAAGCTCCTTAAAGGTGAAGCTCTCGGGGCAACGCCCTGGCTTCTTGCAAAACCGAGAGCCGCCTTACTCCATTGACCGCTCTCATCCAGCGCGATTTTGCGGGAAGGCCCTTTGACTTCCTCGCTAACGTCCTCCTGCTTATCTGCAACATCCTGTACCCATACCGCCAAGCGACGCGGTGTAGCATACGCCGTTACATCTCCATGCCCGATCCTGGAAGCATCCAGCCATTTGACCATTCTGTCCTGAAGCTGTTCCATCGCAGCGCGCAGAAATCGTGCCGGGACTTCTTCCAGTCCGATTTCAAACAATAAATCCTTAGACATGGTCTGCGCCCCTTTCTTAATCAGCGGGAAGCCCAGCTTCTCGCGCTCCTCCAAATACGTAGCTGCCACCTGACGAGCCAGGTTGCGCACGCGCATGATATATCCCGTTCTCTCCGTTACACTGATCGCGCCTCTGGCATCGAGCAGGTTAAAGGTATGGGAGCACTTGAGTACATAGTCGTAAGCCGGGAACACCAGATTCTGATTCATGGCTTTGTTGGCTTCTTCTTCATACATGTTAAACAACGTGAACAGCATTTTGACATCCGATACTTCGAACGTGTATTTCGAATGCTCAAACTCCGGTTGATGGAATACGTCCCCGTATGTGATGCCGTTTACCCATTCCAGATCGAACACGTTCTCTTTGTCCTGGATGTAGGATGCAAGGCGCTCCATACCGTAAGTAATCTCAACAGCTACCGGATTTGCGTCAATGCCGCCAACCTGCTGGAAGTACGTAAACTGGGTAATTTCCATACCATCAAGCCATACTTCCCAGCCAAGACCCCATGCGCCCAGAGTTGGTGCTTCCCAGTTATCTTCAACAAAACGGATGTCGTGATCAAGGGGATTGATTCCAAGACGCTTCAAACTCTCCAGATACAGCTCCTGGATATTATCCGGCGAAGGTTTGAGAATGACCTGAAATTGGTGATGCTGGTATAGACGGTTCGGGTTCTCTCCGTAGCGACCGTCAGCAGGGCGGCGGGAAGGCTCTACATACGCCACATTCCACGGCTCGGGTCCGATCGAACGCAAATAGGTCATCGGGTTCATCGTACCGGCACCTTTCTCGGTGTCGTACGGCTGCACGATGATGCAATTCTGCTCTGCCCAAAACTGCTGCAGCGTCAAAATCATCTGCTGGAAATTCATGATTTTTAGCTCCTTTGCTTTCTTTTTCAATACATTCCATTACGATAACAATTCTCTGTACAACAAAAGCTCTCGCCCTACGCCTGTTGTACAGACATAGGGACGAGAGCTGTAGCTTCCCGCGGTTCCACCCTACTTGGCACTGCTCATTCGCTGTCATGCTTCAAACCAGCCAATAAGCAAAACCCACTTTATCGGTTCATCATGCTCCCGGGTGCCTCTTCATGAATCTCTCCCACCAGGCTCTCACCATCCCCGGCTCGCTATACAACGGATCGATAATTCACTACTTTCCCGTTCAATGCATGTCAGTATTCAAAAAACTAATAAACTGATAAATATCATACCTTATTCTATACCTTACGTCAAATGTTGTACTTGTCCATCTGGTCCAAAAGTTTTGCGATTTCAGACGCAGTCCGAGCTGCATATCCATTAAGGCTCGCATGACCGTTTTTAGCTCGGCCTTGGTCTCATCCTTCACATCCACATTGCCAAGCCGTCGCAGGTCCAACCTTCCGAACAGACGCAGCAGCTTCAGGGTTCTCGGTGTAACGGACATCGTAAGCGGATCCAAATGCTTGCAGTATCGACACAGCACTCCGCCAAGGCGAGGGCTCACCAGCATATCTTCATCTTTTCTAGTCTGATTGCATGATATGCACACATCCAGCTCCGGCCCATAGCCTGCGGCCTGAAGGATTTTCATCTCATAGAGATTTATGATAATTTGGGGATCCTTATCCTCTTGAAGAGCTTCCATACAAGCCTTCAGCTGATGAAACCAAAAAGCGCCTGTCTCCTCATCCTGCAGCACCCGATCCAAGAGCTCGCAGGCATAAGAAGCATAGGCAGCTTTGACAAGATCTTCGCGGAGCCTATGATGAGACTCCATAATTTCACCAGCATTCAAATTGCCGAGCCCTGTACCATTACGGAAGAAAACATACTCTCCATAGGTAAACAACTGTGTCAGAGCAGCATGCTTAGGCTTTTCACCTTTTTGCTCCTCTGACCAGCACACCTACCTTGCCCGATTCTTTGGTGCAAAGTGTAATGATTTTGTTCCCTTCGCCGTAGTCCATGCTGCGGATGACAATCCCTTCCGCCCGATATAGCATGCGTTTTCCCCAACCATTCCTGGAGCAACCAATGATTACTCGTCTTCTTCATGCGGGGCCGCCTCTTCTTCAACGGATGCTGCTGCAAGAACCGATTCACTTTCGGCTTCCTTATACAGCAAATATGCATCGACATCTCCTGTCATCGCAAAATACTTCCACGAAAAATCTCGCATTCGTATTCATCCTCTCTTCGGAAATGACGTTTCGCATCTACGGAAATTAGGATGTGCGTCTGGAGCCGTTTTATGAAATGCAATTGTTGGCAGGCGGCACTGCGTATGTTTTCCCGTTAGATTTGGACACCGGATGGATTACTCCCCACGGTGAAATCCGAGATCACGAAGGACACGATCTTGATTGCGCCAATCTTTTTAACTTTAACCCAGAGTTCCAAGAAAATCTTGGATCCGAGCAGTCTTTGAATATCCTGACGGGCTTGTCTGCCTACTTCCTTGAGCAAAGCGCCCTGCTTTCCGATGATAATGCCCTTCTGCGAATCACGCTCCACAAAAATAACGGCTGAAATGTACACAGTTCCGTTCTCCTCCACCCGCATATCTTCAATGGTAACAGCGATGGAGTGGGGACCTCTTCCCGGGTCATATGCAAAATCTTTTCGCGGATCAGCTCTGCGCACACAAACTGCTCCGGATGGTCCGTTACCTGATCCTCCGGATAATACTGCGGGCCTGGCGGCAGGTATTTCTGAATCTGATCAAGCAGCGTATTCACATTGCTGCCGAGTTTCGCAGAAATTGGAACGATCTCGGCAAAATCATGGAGCTTGCGATACTGCTCAATAAGGGGCAGCAGGGCAGTCGGCTCGATTTTATCGATTTTGTTCATCACCAGGATAATCGGAGTCTTGAGCTTTTGCAGCTGCTCCGCAATGTAACGATCCCCTCCGCCGATTCCTTCAGAAGCATCAACAAGAAACAGAGCTGCTTCAACCTCGCCTAATGTGCCCAATGCAGTCTGATTCATATAATCCCCAAGCTTGGATTGGCGCTTGTGAATACCCGGCGTATCCAGAAAGACTACCTGGGAATCATTGGTTGTGTACACTCCATGAATTTTGTTTCTCGTCGTTTGCGGCTTGTCCGACATAATCGCAATCTTCTGACCAATCACTTGATTCATCAGGGTCGATTTCCCTACGTTCGGTCTTCCGATAATAGCCACGAATCCGGATTTAAATTGTTTTTTCTGCATAACATTCCTCCGCTACTGTTCCTGTATCAACTTGTTGTATTCTTTTTAATTAATTCCACTAATTCACTCAAGCTTGCTCTTTGTTCAGATCCCAGGGGCCAAATGCTCCCGGCAGCAGCTCACTGACGGTGGTCTCCTGTATATCGCCTTTCAGATTCCCCATAATCACTTTCATATCCGGCTTGCACAGCTCCACCAATACTTGGCGGCATACACCGCAAGGTGAGCAGGGGCCTTCTGTATCAGCAACAATGGCAATCGCCTGGAAGCTCCCTGCTTCATGACCATCCGCAATCGCCCGAAATAATGCCGTACGCTCTGCACAATTGGTGGGACCATAGGCAGCGTTCTCCACGTTGCAGCCATGGTGTACCTCTCCATGCGCATCCAGAAGAGCTGCGCCCACACCAAACTTCGAGTAGGGTATGTAAGCCCGCGTGCGTGCCTTGATTGCTTCCTGCATTAATAATCCTGCATCCATGTATAGTTCCTCCTATAGATCAACTTGTTGATATCAATTTGTCATTGATTGTATCCATTCCCAAATAGGTTGATAGAACACCAGTAAACCGACCATGACGGCAAACGCCGCTGCAACTAACGCTGCACTAAGCTGCGGTATCCTTAGCCAATCGGGCTAAAACATGTTTTTGTGGCGAGATTAAATCGACTACGGCCTCGATTGCGGTATTCATTAGTTCTGCAATGAACACAATGGCGATGGCCAATATCAGAAATAACCAGCTCATCCGGTCCAAGTGCAGCAAAGCTGCTGCGATGAGTACGATCAAGGCAGCAGCCATGTGTATTTTCATATTGCGTTCCGTTTTCACAGCCGTGACGATGCCCCGTAAGGCACAACCAAATGCCTTATATAACGATTGTCTGTGCGGTTTCACTATCTTGTCAATCCTACTTCGGCAAGCACAGCCTCCTGTTTGCCCATCATTACGGCTTCGCTCGCTTCATCCTGATGATCATACCCGAGCAAATGCAGAAATCCGTGAACGAACAGAAAACCCAGCTCCCGTTCAAGAGAGTGACCGTATTCTTCGCTTTGCAGCTTTGCACGCTGGACCGAGATGATAATGTCACCCAGAACATCCGGGACACTCTCCAGTTCCTCACCTTCGTCAAGCTCATAAATGATTTCGAGCTCGTCGTTTGTAATCTCATTCATGGCAAAGGACAGCACATCGGTTGGGCGGTCAATCCCCGATATTCCCGGTTCAATTCATGAATCTGTCCATCATCAACAAAGGTCAGATCCACCTCTCCATCCGTTACTCCCTCGGCCTCTCCTGCCTTCTGAAGGATCGCTTCAAGCACAGCGATAAACTCCTCACCAATGTGAAATTCCTCTTGTTCATTATTCCATGCCAGCTGCAGGCTCATTCTTAAACGCTCCTTCTCTTGTTCCTAACTGGTTGCCGTTGTCTCTGAAGCAGTTGAGGTTTCATCCGTTGATAGTGCTTATGGTTTAGGCCGCTTCACATCTTCCGGATATTCGATCCGGGAATGGAAAATTCCCATCACCGTTTCCTTCAATGTCTTGGCGATAATATCCAGTTCCTTCATCGTTAAATCACAATCATTAAACTGATGGTCGTCCAAGCGGCCCTTGATGATCTTCTCGATCATCGATTCAACCTGCTCCACCGTCGGTTTGCGCAGCGAGCGAACGGCTGCCTCCACGCTGTCGGCAATACCGACGATGGCAGACTCCTTGGACTGAGCCTTCGGCCCATGATACCTGAAATCATCTTCCGTGAAATCGGGTTCAATGCCCTGCTCTTCAGCCTGACGAACCGCTTTATGATAAAAATAATGTAAAAATGTCGTGCCATGATGCTGCTCTGCGATATCTCGTATCGGCTTGGGCAGCTTGTACTCCTTCAACATTTCCACGCCATCCCTTGCATGAGCAACGATAATGGATTTGCTCAGCTTCGGTTCAATGGAATCATGCGGGTTCTCCATATTGTTCTGGTTCTCGATAAAATAGATCGGCCGCTTGGTCTTCCCGATATCATGATAGTAGGAACCGACGCGGCAGAGGAGACCATTGGCGCCAATCGCTTCCGCTGCAGCTTCCGACAAATTGCCGACCATTACGCTGTGATGGTAAGTGCCTGGTGTCTCTGTCAGCAATTTGCGCAGCAGCGGATGATTCGGATTCGACAATTCTACGAGCTTTAATGCCGACAGGATGCCGAAGGTGACTTCGAAGAACGGCATAAGCCCGATGACGAGAATTGCTGTCAACAGCCCGCCCGCAATAGCAAAGCCTATTGAATACAGCGTTTCTGTCGTGGTCCAGGTATCGTTATTGATTAACAACATGATAAACACGATCAGCGCTCCGAAGAGAGAAGCCATAATACCGCCCTTCAGCATCGTTGACCGCTGGCTCGCACGGTGGATAGAGAAGATCGCTACACATGAAGTTACGGCTGCGAATAAACCGAATTGGAAGTCAAACAGTTCCCCTCGCACATTCAATATCACACTTGCCATAATACTGAAGATAATGACACTGAAATAGGCAAGCGAGGTTTCCAGCAGCAAGGTTACCAGAATCGCGCCGATCGCAACGGGCGCAAGATATCCTACATAGATTTGGGAATCACTTTGCAGGAAAGCGGTCAAATGCATGGTGATCAAGGTGATCACGTACACGAGAAGCAGCATTAACAGCTGCGAATTGTTGTATTTGAATTTGCCGGGATCCGATTGTCGGATGAACATCAGTATGCCAAGCGATAGCAGAGCGGACAGCAGCAAAACACCCAGCTCCGGCCAGTAATTCACTTCATCCTTAAGCAATCCATTCTTGCCAAGCAGCTCATAAAGTTCCGGTGTGATGAGCTGACCCTTGGCCACGAGGATATCCCCTTGTTTAATGAATACAGGCGGGGTATTCTCGCGTTTCTCAACCCTTGCTTCCTTCGTTGCTACCTCGTCAAGAAATTTGTTAGGCGTGATCGCAAGACGCGACAGCTCCTGAACAACTTCTCTTGAAGTCCGGTCATCCAACCGACTTGTGCTTACCATCTCCGCAACCCTTGCGCGTGCTGTCTGCGCATCAAAGATTTCGTTCAGCATCAGCCGGGATACGATTTCCCGGGCAACGGATTTCATCTCGATAATGTCTTCAGAATTCAACCTTGGCAGCTTAATAAAAGTCTCCTCAGGGATGCGGTAGGTTTGTTCCTCGATCACACGCTGCATCTCGTCGAGCAGCTCTTTGGAATAAGCTTCATTTGTGCTGTTGGCCGAAACAAAATTTTGCACGAACTCTTTTGCCATTCTCGGAATTTCATTGCGATAAATCCCGACTTTTTCTGATGAGCTGATATCCACATCTTGATTCAGGCGCTCAATGCGATCAAGAATTTGGGTAACCAGCACGTCATTTCGCAAAGGAACAAGAGGGTATATGGGCTGGACGCTCTCTGCGGCAGCCTCTTGTGCCTTCAATGTAGCCTTGCTGTCCTCTATTTGTACAGGCGACACGATGTTCTTCTCACTCTTCGTATTGACCTGAATGTCATACCGCTCCGGCAAAAGCTTCGATGCTAGACTGATATAAAAGAGCAACGCAAGCAGCAAAAACAGAATATAGCGTGTTGCCACGCTATATTTCCATCCGCTGTTTTTACCCCATATGGACTTGTCTGTCGATGGTTCTTTGGAGGCCATTGCGACAATCCCCTTTAATCTTGGTTTTCTGCTGCTTTATCATAAGCGACGATGATTTTTTGAACTAAAGAGTGCCGTACAACATCCTGTTCAGCAAAGTAAACAAATCCGACTTCCTCAATATCGCTCAAAATCCTTTTAGCTTCGATAAGTCCTGATTTCTTGCCACGCGGCAGGTCAATCTGGGTCACGTCCCCTGTAATGACCATCTTCGAGCCAAATCCGAGCCGTGTCAGAAACATCTTCATCTGCTCCGGTGTTGTGTTCTGCGCTTCATCCAAAATAATAAATGAATCGTCCAGCGTCCGTCCGCGCATGTAGGCAAGCGGCGCAATTTCAATCAATCCCCGCTCAAGTGCCTTGGCGGTTTGATCCGGACCCATCACATCATATAACGCATCGTACAGGGGTCTGAGATAAGGATCCACCTTCTCCTGCAGATCTCCTGGCAGAAAGCCCAGGCTCTCTCCTGCCTCGACTGCAGGCCTTGTCAGAATAATCCGTTTCACGGAGCCTTCCTTAATCGCTGCAACGGCCAGCACGACCGCCAGATAGGTTTTCCCGGTTCCTGCAGGGCCGATGCCAAATACGACATCCCGTTTCTTAATCGTGGTCACATAGTGCTTCTGACCGATGGTTTTTACTCGAATAGGCTTACCCTTGAAAGTTGTCGTGATCTCGCCCTTGTATAGATCAAGCAGTTGGTCCGCCCTCAATTCCTTAGCGAGTTCTACAGCATACAGAATATCGCGTTCAGTCAGCATGTAACCGTTCCGGACAAGCTGAAGCAGCACTTCAAACAGCTGCTGGAGACTCTCCACATTTCGGTGTTCTCCCCGAATCGTGATGACCGCTTCCCGTGAATCGATGGTTGCGGGAATTTCTTTTTCAATTAATTTAAGAAACGTATCTTGTGGTCCGAACAAAGACAGACCTTCTGACGCGCTTTGCAGTAAAATTTGAATGCTGGTCGTTTGCTGTGACAAATAGCCTCATTCTCCTTGATTGTATACTATGGGAAGTTCTTTCGCGATGGTCTCTTCCACCTCAAAAAGCACTTTCATATAAACTTTACCATTCTCTTTCTTATCATGCAAAATTTTTTGGCTTACGAACCTTGATTTCGCTCCGTATTTCGCTAAAATATCCCGCTGTGCCCCCTCGATACCCTCATTTTTCGCTTCTTCCTCCGTGATGGTATGCTGAACCTCCGTGACCTCCATAATTTTTCTGTCATCCAGCCCAGCGGAAGCACGCGCGTTCTCCATGTGAGGGGATCATAATAGGTCAACGTTTCCTGTTGCGAAAATGGAATTTCGCCATAACCCCACAGCTGGACGGCCCGATCTCCAAATACGATATAAGATCGTTTTCCCTTCGCCCGTATAGACCTTATGAGTCTTAACCAAGGGGACCTCAATGTTGTACTCATGCCATACAAGCCCCTCACTTCTCCATTGGCCACCACTCTCTCCGAGTTCTCCTCATCCCCGAGGACACCGGAAATCAGGACGTCCCCTTCTTCACCCGGGAGTTGATCCCTACTTTGGGGACCCCTTCTCAGCATATATGTGGGTAATGACAGCATCCTGTGTACTGATAAGATGCCTTGGGCTCTGAAGAGGCGGCTTCTCCGGCACGGCAGCTTCTACAATCTGTATACGTATGCGTGTCCCGTTACGTTCCACTCCCACCCATGAGGTTCCCGGAAGGCGGGCCGTCATATTCCCGGACAGCTTGTCCAATGATTCCAGCTTAAAAATCCATTGAAAAGGATAAATCCCTTCCTGCTTGGCTGCATCCAGCACATCTTCCGAAGCAATGGTCTCATTCCCTCTACCTCAACATTCCATATCATCGAGGAAAGGGTCAGCAATATGGTAAAAAACAAAACAATGCCAAACACAAACGCTTTGCGTTTCAACAGACGCCGAGCCTTAAAGGGGTAACCGCAGCGCTCCTTGATGCGCGTGCGGCAGCCTGTCCGTTTTAACAGCGGACGGAGCCCTCTAAAATCCTTCAGCAGCAGTTTAAGCTCCGCTGAATGCGCCCCTGTCGGTGTAACGTCCCAAACGGGAATCCCCGCCTCCGCCAACGAATTGATGAATGCTTCCACATGCTCACCGCGAACAGCAAGCGTCAAATATCCTCGAAGGTTAATCATTGTCGGAATCTTCACGGTTTCTCCCCGTTCCTATGTATTGGATATTATGAATGGTTCCAATGATGGTCACTTCATTACTCTGGATTGCCTGAATCGCAAGACCCCCTGAAATCTCCAAAGAACCCTGCGTCAAAGACAACACAAGTCGTTCCTCTGAAAAATGCCGGACTCCGCGATGGTTCTCGATATGCAGCTCTTTATTGCCGATCAGGGTCAACCGCGGCAAATCAAATAACAGGTCCTGTGGCAAATCAAGCATTTCTTGGGTCCATTTCTGCAGCTTGCGGCTGATGCGGGACATATGGAGACTTTCCCCTTCCTGTACTGTACACCTTATGCCCCAAGTAGCTGTTTTATGAGATCAAAGTAAAAGACCGCCCCGTCAACAAAATCTTGACGAGGCGGTCTCCCACTTCTATTAATCTACTTATCGACGAGGATTCATCGGGCGTTTGGCACGCGGGGTTCCTAATATTTCTGACCATACAATACCATTTCGTGCCTGTTCTGCAAAATTCGATCGACTGCCGTCAGACTGTTCACGATCTTCGTCTCGAATTTCGACAACGGTTTCCGGTAGTGCGGTGGTCATCCTGTTCAACTCGGAATGTATCCGGTCCAGATCCGATTGCATCATGCGCATCCTATGATCCATGCTATCGGATTGACGATTCATCTCCTGGTCACGTCTCATTCGATCAATCTCTTGATGTTCAAGAGAGTATCCGTTCCCGGTCCCCGGTTCTTCTTCATCGATCCTGTCAAAACGGGAGGTTTCATGAGCAGGTGCTGGACGGGAGACTTCCGGAGATGTCTGTACCCGCCTTGTTTCAGGCCGCTGCTGCGGATCCTGCTGCCTCTGCTGTCCCGGTCTTGCAGGACGTTCTCCCTCGCCACCGAATGTTGGCATACGGGTGGTTTTCCCTCCTCAGGGTTCTTGCCGCGCCTTCCGAGGGCGGAGATGATGAAGAAGCCTATAACAGCTACAATGTAAAAATTTTCAATTAACCAGCTCACTATAGGCTCACCTCATCATTACTTGTTTTTGTTGTCTCCCGGATTATCATTGTTCTCGCCCATCTTGCCGAAGGATCCCCTCATTTGCGTGTCGGCTTCGATGTTTTTCAGGTTCATGTAATCCATGACGCCGAGTTGACCGCTGCGAAGGGCTTCAGCCATGGCCAGCGGAACTTGGGATTCCGATTCCACAACGCGCGCTCTCATCTCTACGACGCGAGCCTTCATCTCTTGTTCCTGCGCAACTGCCATCGCGCGTCGTTCTTCCGCCTTCGCCTGTGCAATACGCTTGTCGGCTTCAGCCTGTTCGGTCTGCAAGTAAGCACCGATGTTCTTGCCTACGTCCACATCCGCGATATCGATGGACAGGATTTCAAATGCGGTACCGGCATCCAAGCCCTTGGACAGTACCGTTCTGGAGATCAGATCCGGATTTTCCAAAACATCTTTATGAGAGTTACTCGAACCGACGGTTGTAACGATACCTTCCCTACACGAGCGATGATCGTTTCTTCCCCGGCGCCCCCGACCAAACGGTCAATGTTGGCACGCACGGTTACACGGGCTTTAACTTTGACTTCAATCCCGTCTTTTGCAACAGCGGCAACGATTGGCGTCTCAATGACACGCGGGTTAACACTCATCTGAACAGCCTGCAGAACATCGCGTCCCGCAAGATCAATTGCGGCTGCACGTTCAAATTCAAGTGGAATATTGGCACGTTGAGCTGCAATCAGGGCATTTACAACCCTGTCTACATTACCGCCTGCCAAATAGTGACTTTCCAGCTGATTGATATTTAAACCAAGACCTGCTTTTGTCGCTTTAATCAGCGGATTCACAATTCGGCTTGGCGTTACACGCCGCAGGCGCATAGCCACCAATGTTATAATCCCTACGCGAACGCCGGAAGCAATCGCCGAGATCCAGAGCATTAACGGGAAGAAACTGAAAAACACACTAAGTACGATGATCGCGACAACCACGATCAACAGAATCGTTATCAAAGAACCATCCAATGCCATACTTACTTCACCCTCCATTTGAAAAATATTTTCATCATATCCTGGAACCGATTAAAACACTTGCCCTTTTCATACTACACAATTACGTGACGAGGTTCACCCTTTTTCTTCCTCTACCACAATTCTAGTACCGTCTGTCTTGATCACTCGGACCGGGCGACCGGAGTCAATGAATCCTCCCAGCGTGACCACATCCAGACGTCTTCCCTCGAGTTCCATCGTTCCAGCTGGACGGAGCGGCGTAATTGAAGTTCCAATGAGACCGATTAATACATCCCGGTCTTCATTCGGAACATATCCCTGCTCCCTCGATAAGCTGTCACTAAGTATGAACTTCCGCCATATCCCGCGTTCCTTGAATACGAGAGCGACAACGATTACAGCTACAAGAGCCGAGGCGGCGGCAATACCAAGGGACAATGCGACATGCGATGTGCTGTAGGCCGCCAGCACGACACCGCGATCAAACTGGCTGATCCAATAATGCCCAGTATGCCGAAACTTGGCACAAACAGTTCCAAGGCCAGCATCACAATGCCGATAATAAACAGCAGCCAGGTCTCCCATCCGGCAAAACCGGCTACCTGATTACCGAAGAAATACAGTACAAATGAGGCCACGCCGAGAATTCCAGGTACGCCGAAGCCCGGTACAATGACTTCGATGATAACACCTGCGATACCAATGAATAACAGCAGTGTCATTACCCCAGGGTGTGTTAGGAAGGTAGCCAGCTTTTCCGAGAAAGTCGGCTCCATCCGGAATACATCCTGAGTGGAATAATCCATCCACGCGATAACCTCTTCGGTGCTGTTTGCAAGCGTATCCGCATAACCCGTCTTGAGTGCTTCATCTGGCGTCAATGAAATAATATCACCGGGTTGTTTTGTCAATCCGATCTCAGGCATATCAACCTTCAGATTAATGTCAGCCATGCCCATGGCGATATTCTTGTTTCGCCCGCTTGCTTCAGCAGCACCAGCCATCTTGCTCTTCCACCAGGAAACCAGCTTGGCATCTTCAATTCGGTTTCCTCTGGAATCGACCATATAGGCTGCACCTATCATGCTGCCATCCGACATAGCAATCTTATCTGCGTTCAGCGCGATATAGCTGCCAGCCGATGCAGCATCGCCTGTAATGTAGGCTACAATAGGAATATTGCTGTCCTTCATCAAGGTGGCGATTTTCCCAGCCTGATCGACCAGTCCGCCAGGCGTATCAATCTCCAGAACAATGAGCCCGGCCGACATTTGTTCGGCTTCCTTAAACCCGCGTTCCATGAAACTGGTTAAACCGCGCTCGATCTGCTGTTTAACCGGAATGACATAGACCGACCCGACGTTAGCCGCCACTGCAGGCTTTGTCGGACCAAAATACATCCCGATGGATATCAGTATCATAACCGCGGCTGCCGTCAAAGTCAGGAACCTTCGCATCCAGATCTGTCCCTTCATCTTTCTCCCTCCTTTTCGAATTATTAAGCCATCCATCCCCTAATTCAACAAAATGAGTTCAGCGGACCTGCCTTAAGCATAAGCATATGTATTTACTTGCCCTCATATGGTAGTTATTACGAATCAGAAACGATTTCGTTTCAAAAGTATGCCCATCGTTGGAAAAAATCATCGATTAAGTAAATAGCATTTCTAACAAAGTAAGCGGTTTAGCCACAGAGTAAGAAAAACACCCCTTGAAAAACAAGGGGTGTTTCACTTATGTTGTTACAGAAATTGTTGAACTACTTGATTAACAAGCTTTCCGTCTGCACGCCCTTTAACTTTTGGCATGAGAGCGCTCATCACTTTACCCATCTCGGCTTTTGAAGAAGCACCTAGGTTTCCTGGATGGTCTGCTGTACAATGACTTTAATTTCTTCTTCAGTAAGCTGTTCCGGGAGGTAGGCGCTAAGGAGCTCAATTTCTGCTTTTGCATCGGCGGCAAGATCGTCGCGTCCCGCTTTTTCAAATTCTTGGAGGGCATCTTTGCGCTGTTTGATTTCACGACTAAAAATATCAAGCACTTCGTTGTCATCCAAACTTCGTTTCAAATCTATTTCAAGATTTTTTATCGTCGAACGAACCATTCGAATCGTTGAGAGTTTGAACTTGTCCTTACTCTTCATCGCTTGCTTCATATCTTCGTTCAATCGTTCGCTAAGATTCATGCTTTTTCAGATCCTCCTAAAACTTTCTCTTACGAGCAGCCTCGGACTTTTTCTTGCGCTTTACGCTTGGCTTTTCATAATGCTTGCGTTTCTTCACTTCAGCCAATACGCCATCTTTAGCAATGGAACGCTTGAAGCGACGAAGTGCAGCATCAATTGTCTCGTTTTTGCGAACTTTAGTTTCAGACACCAGTTTTCCCTCCCTCCGACCAGACCGTCCAAGAGCATTAACACGGTTCATCAAACTTCATTATAGGGCAAACCGAAATAGGGTGTCAACCTTGGGCGCCTAATTTACAATAGTCTCAACAATTGGAACAACCCCACAGAGGTCAAACACTGGGAGGTTGATATCGTTCTCTTTATTCCAGATGCTATGTATGAGCGGGTGAAATGCCTGTCAATGCACCTAAACGACGGCCGCCCATCAGATGATAATGTACATGGAACACCGATTGTTCTCCATCAGGTCCGCAGTTGTTAATCAGCCGATAACCGCTCTCTGCAATGCCAAGCTTGGCCGCAGCTTCTTTTGCTGCTTGGTGCATCTCACCAATCAGCTGCGAATCCTCATCCTGAATATCGTTCATGGATGCGATATGCTTCTTGGGAATGATCAATACATGAACAGGTGCTTCCGGGTTAATATTTTGAAATACAAGCACCTTATCATTCTCGAGTACTTTCGTCGAAGGAAGCTCACCCTCTACAATTTTACAAAAAGACAATCCATGCACGGTTACCCCTTTCATACGTTCTCACGCTTTTATCATATAAGAAAATGGACCATGCGTCCAATAAATGACTTTATCAGCAGCAGGCAAAAGAGAAGCACCCCTGGAACGCAGCTGTCCAGTAAGGAGGCGCTTCATCATGAGAGCAAGGGAAAAGTTAGAATCCCCCATGATCAAGCGCCTGCCCGGTGCTTCTTGTATATGTCGGCTTAACTGTACTATAACAGTGCCTTGTTGCTGTTTCCGTGATATATATCACATCGACTGCTCTAGCTGCTACAGCGATTCGATCGCAAGCTGCGATCCTTCTCCAGCCTGCTCCGCAGGCCGCACGACCAGCTTCCGTGGCAAACGCGCCCGAAGCTCTGGCACGTGACTGATGATGCCGACGGTAAGCTTATCATTATGAAGCCGCTCCAGAGCGGTGATAACCGTCTCCAGCAGTTCCGGATCCAGGGTGCCAAAGCCTTCATCAAGGAAGAAGAACTGGAGCGGATACTGCCCCGAAGCTGAATCTGCGCTGAAAGCGCCAAAGCCAAGGCCAGCGAGGTTAAGAATGTCTCACCGCCGGATAGCGTGGATACGGCCGCCTTACGCCGCCGTTGGCGTCATCCCGAATGACAAAGCCTCCCCGGAATCCACCTCAAGCGAGTAGCGCTGCTTGGTCAAGAAGCGAAGACGCTGGGAAGCAGACTGGCTCACCTGCATCAGCTGCTCCTCCGCAATGTATTCCACGAATGCATTGCCTCGCAAGCAGGACTGCAGTTTGGACAAGCGCTCGCTTTCCCGTTGAAGGCCAAGGCGCAGCTCTTCCAATTCCATAAACCGGATATGTCGCTTCTCCAAATCTTCCAGGTCCCGCTCCGCTCTGGCTTTCGCCCGTACGGCCTCCTCATCGGCCGTACGAGCCACCTGAAGCTCGGCAGAGCTTCGTTCCCATTCCTCTTGACGGAATGGATCGGTGCCGAGCTTCTGCTCGACGTCCCGAAGCCTTAGCGTCCATTCTCGTTGTCCCTCACGATGCGCCTTCACCAGCTGGGCACATCGTTCGGTTTCGCTCTCGGATAAGCAGGCTTCCATAACGGCTGCCTCCGTAACAAACGGCGAGGCTTCCAGTTGCTTCTCCCATGCAAGCTTGGCAGCAAGATACAGCTCCTTTGCGGCGTTTGCAGCCTGTTCTGCAAGAGCTGCTTCTTTGGCTGCAAGCTGCGCCGCCTCATCGGCCTTTCTGCGCTTGCCTCTGGCTTGCTCAGCGGATTCCTTCAGAAGCTTCAATCTGGATCGGCATTCACTCAACAGCTCTTCAGCGGATCGTTCCCCAATCCATGCCTGAAGGCGCTCTTTCTTGTCTTTCAACACTTCAGCTTTGCCCTCACGCTGGGCATCCCACTGAATCAGCAGCTTCTCCAGCTCACGGAGCTTCTGCTCCAGGCGGAGGACCGCCTGCTGCTTCTCCTCAATGAAGGGAACGCTTCGTTCAAGGCCTTCCCTAATGGACTCGGACTCCGCATCCTTTTGCTGCATGAGCTGAAAACGATCAGCCGTCTCTTCCAAAGGAAATGCCGGGTTGTCCTCCTTCCATAAACTTTGAATGTCGGCAGTTTCGGCTTCCAAGCCTGCAAGCTGATCGCGCAGCTGGTTCACTGTCGTATGACCATTCTCAGCCGCAGCATTCTGCTTCATGAGCTCCTGTTGGCAGGCGTGGAGGCTCTGCTGAGCCTTGGACGCCTCCATGCGGCACTGCCCAATGGCAGCTGCCTGTGCTTCCGCTCTTTGCACCAGCCATGCAGTGTCTGAAGCAAGCCTCTCCACATCGTACGGTGTTTCAACAACAGGCACTCCTGAGGCTGCAGCTTCCACCCATGCTTCGTCCTGCTCCTCACGAGGGCCCTCGAGAAGGAGTTCGCTTCCAGCGAACGGCTCCTTCTGGGCATTCAAATGACTCACCAGAGATTCCGCTTCGTTAAGCTGCCCCCGCAGGGTCAATCGAATTTCCTGTATCTGATGTACAATCCGTGACAGTCTATCCAGGTTCTCGTCAGAGGTCGTATCAGACGGCTCCGAAGCTGCCGCAGGAAGAGGGTGATGCTCGCTTCCGCATACGGGACAAGGCTTACCCTCCTGTAGCTCAAGAGCCAGCGACATGGACAAATCATGAAGCTGCTTTTCACGAAGCAATTGATTCATCGCCTGGTTTACCTGGCTGGCCGCAACTGCAGTCCGGTCGGCAAACGCCGCAACTTCAGCGGCAGAACGCTGCAGATTGCCGGCATGTGCCGAGAGCTTTATGTATCGCTGCTGCAGTTCCACTTCCTGCTTCTGCAGCATACTGAGCCTTAACTCTTGCTCCTTGAGTTTGATCTCCTGCTGCTTCAGTTCGTGTTCTGCCTTTTCCTTATGCTTACGGGCTGCCTCCAGTGCCTGAACCTTCTGCATCGCCGCATGAAGCGCCTGACGCTCACCTGAGCGGGTCTCAAGCCCTTTGAGCTTATCCTGCAGCTCCTCCCGCCGTCTACGTCCTCGTTCAAGCAGCTCCTGCTCCTTCTGAAGCTGCGCGCCCACCGTCTCGAATTTTTTGCGGGCATCCGCTCGCTGTACATCCAACCGGGCCAACTCGTTGGACAAAACATCCCGCTCTTGCTGCAATAAGACAGCTTGCTCGAGCTGCTGCTCACGCAGCACGAGCTTTGGCTCCTCTGCGATGAGCGCTGCCTGGGCAGCTTCATCTGCTGTGCCCGCCTGTTCAGCAGCCTGCTGAGCTGCTGCAGCCTGCTTGGTGAGCCCTCGGCATGCCTGAGCCGAGTTTCCCACGTTTTGGTATCACGCCACGTCTCAAGCGCAGGGAGGACAGCGGCAGCTGCTCCCGTCAGCTCCAGCTATGCTCCAGCCGCTTAATCTCTTCCTCTTGAGCAGACAATTCATCCAGCTTGCCCAACAACCGTTGCTTCTCCATGTCCAGCTCGCGAATTTTTCCCAGAGCTTCATGCGCCTCAATTGTGGCCTGGAGACGGCTGCGGGAGGATACAGCGAGTTTCTTAGCATCTTCCAGCGCTGTTTTCGCTTCTGCCAAAGCCTCTTTGCCCGCGCTGCCCAGCCCTTGCTGCTCCGCTTCTATGGATTTCAGGGCACCGTCCGTATCCTTCACCCGGCGGCTGAGCTTCATGGCAAGCTGATCTCCGTACCTCTCCAAATGAAACAGCCGCTGGAGCATCTGCCTGCGATCGCTGCCCTTCAGGGATAGGAATTCGGCGAATTTCCCTTGAGGGAGCACGACCGCACGGGTAAAATCGTCCATCTTCAATCCGATTTTCTCTTCTACGCAGCGGGTGACGTCGGCCAGCTTATCCGCCATCACTTGCTCCCCTTCGGGTGTAACTTGGATAAAACGGCTGATCGTATTGCTGATGGAGAGCTCATTCACTCGTTTAAATCTCCGCTCTACCCGGTATCGCTCCAGCCCGGCAGCAGAAGAAAGCTCAAACGTAAAGGAGACAGACAAGCTGTCCTCCGAATGGTTCATGATTCCCTGGGTGCCGTTAACCGCGCGCTCCACTTTCCCGTACATAGCCAGTGTAATGGCATCTAGCAGTGTGGATTTCCCGCTTCCAGTCGGACCGAATATCCCGAAAAGTCCGGTTTCACACAACGTTTCAAAATCAATTTCCTGCGTACTGCGGTAGCTCTGCAAACCGGATAACTTCAACAGAATCGGTTTCATCTACGCTTTCACCTCCGTCCCGTCGGGTTCCTCTTCCTCTACAAGCTCCAGGAACAAATCAACCAGATGGTCCTCGGGCTCCGCCCCGCCGGTTTGCCGCTGATAGAACTTTCGGAACAGATCTGGAAGCGGCAGTCGGGAACGCTCATTCTCCAGCTCCAGCGCCTCCATCTCCGGATATACCGGGCGAATGTGAACAATCCCGTCCCTGCTCTTGCGCAGGCGCTGGATGTCCGCAAGCCCCATGGCCTCCGTCAAGGATACCTCCAGATCGATAAAGGCATCTGGATCACGACCCTCATCAAGCCACTGATAAACTTCCTCCAAGCCGCCCTTTGCCTTCCAGCGAACTAGCGAACGACCGCTGCTTAGAAACAGCTCCTCAATCACGGGGACTCCACCTGGCGCCACGTCAACCATCGTCACAGATTTGGCCTGCCCAGCTTCCGAGAAGCTGTAAGCCAGCGGTGAACCGCTGTAGCGGATGATCCCCTCCCTTTCACAGCCTGAGAGCGATGCAAATGACCCAGCGCCGTATAGGCTGCGCCGACAGAGAGTGCGGACGGATCGACCGTATAAGCTCCGCCAACCTGTATCGGTCGTTCAGAATCGCTCTCAACGCCGCCAAGAACATAAATATGGCTCATAGCCAGGTTAACCGTCTGCTGGGAAAACTCCCGTGCCATCATCCTCATCAGTTTCCCTACTCTTTCGCTATAAGCACGGCGGAGCTGGTCCTCGTCCCCATCCACCGAGAGCAGTTCATTCAACCGCGCCTCCGAGGGATAGGGAAGAGCGGCTATCTTGGCTGTTTCTCCCGTACGTGCCGCCGAAACGGTCACGGCATTGGCGATAGGAGTTCCAATGAGGGTAATGCCCTGGCCGAAACAAGCGGCGTGATGGATGCCACACGCTCCGGTTGATCATGATTGCTTGCAATGACCACCATCGGGCGGCCTCCTCTGTCAGCCTGGCTGCCGCATCATAAAACAGCTGCTCCGCTGCCGCAGGCGGATTTACGGAATCATAGACATCTCCCGCCATAAGGATCAGGTCTGCCTTCTGATCCTTAGCCAGCTCAACCACCTCATCCAGAAAGTGCTCCTGCTCCGCCAGCTCCGTCCTTCAAGCGTTCGCCCCAAGTGCCAGTCTCCGGTGTGCAAAATACGCATCGCAAATCTCCTCTCCCAAACTTCCAACAAACTCAAACTCACTACAATGGGTTAAACCTGAACGGCCTGTCCCCCATCAAAAAGTACAGCCATTTCTCATATACAGGCTCGCCTAAAATGTCTTCCAGCGCCTTTGCATACAAATCCAGTTGAAAACGGTACTGTTCCGCCAACGCCGGAATGCCGCCGCGGTGCTCCAGCACCCGATCCGTTTTATAATCCAGCAGCACAAGTCTTCCATTGTGCCGGAATAAGCAGTCTACAACCCCTGGATCAGCACAGTCTCGTCCTGAAGCAGTTGAACATGCGGGTGATCGTTCGCCGTCTGTTCCGCGATTTGGTCTATAAAAGCAAGCCCTTGATAGGCTTCCGCTGCAGGCAGTGCATAGGAGAACGGCATTTCACGCCATGTATCTTCTGCTTCCATAAGCTGCTTCCCAACTGCACAATCAAAAGGCTGCTGATTTCCGCTTACTCCACGACGGCAGCCTGCTCTCCGGTTATGATTTCCTTCTCCACAAGATAGCGGATGGTTTGTTCAATCTCGGAAATCCGTTCAGCAGCTCCCCCAATCGTTGAAGGGGCAAGTGCTGCATAATCGTATGGTAGACCGTTCCCCGCTCGGCTGGTGTCAGCTTCGCAGACTCCATGAATTTTGGCCGCCTCAGATTCAGTGTGAAGGAAGCGCCAAGTCCTATATCTTCCTGGCTCTGGCGTTTCACGGCCTGCTCCTCTATCAGATCCAAGGAGGGACTGTCCTGAAGCGTCAAAAGTTTCTTCATCTCCGTCACAGACGTTTTGGCGGAAATTTGACTGACCGCTTCATAGCGATAGCTCCAAGACAAGCGCTATCAATGGCTTCCCGCTGGTGATCGGACACAACATCCTCCTGCTGCGCCGTCGCTGAATCCAGTTCTACCGGATCAAGTTTGTGAAGAGCTTTTAATTTGTTCATTCGATCCAGACTGTCTGCTTGAACATCATCCGCAATTCCACTCATGCCCTGCGCCAAAGATTCCGGTGTCTCTATCGAAAACAGCCACTCTGATTGATCCTCAGCCAGCACACCCAAATTCCTCTACGGGCAACCCTGCCATTTCACGGAGCAAGGTCGCGGAAGGGTGCCGGATCACGGCAGGGCCGATCCAGTCCAAATAACTCCGGCCTCGGGCAAGGACATAATCCGGCAGCAGCAGCTCGGGATTATGATCGGCCTGCGCCCATGTAGACACTTTTTCGGCAAATCCTTCACCGTACCGACCAGGATCATCTTCTCCTTCGGCCGTGTGAGCGCAACGTAGAGCACTCGCATCTCTTCGGCCAGCAGCTCCAGCTGCGATCTGCGGCGGATTGCCAGATTAGGCAGGGTGGGGTAACTGACCCGCATGCCCTCATCTACAAATTTCGGTCCAAATCCAAGCTCCTTATGCATGAGGAAGGGCGAGTTCAAATCCTGCTGGTTGAAATTCTTGGACAATCCCGCCACAAAAACGACCGGGAATTCCAACCCTTTGCTCTTGTGAATGGTCATCAGACGTACAGCGTTTCCTTGGCTGTCCGTTCCGCCAGTCCCAAGATCTCCCCCGCTCCCGAAGCCTTGAAACAAAGGTAAGAAAACGAAAGAGTCCCCTTGAGGAAGTATCCTGCTCATACTGCACCGCACGGTCATACAAGGCTGTCAGATTCCCTGACGCTGCTTGCCTCCCGGCAAACCGCCGATCCAATCCAAGTAATATCTCGCTGTAGATCCCCCAGATCAGCTCGCTCAGGCTCCCCTGACGGGCCTCCTGACGCCAGCGCCGCAGCCGGTCCATGAACGACCCCAGTTTTGTGCCCAGCTCCGTTGATATTTCAACATTCGGGCCGTTCATCCGCATCGAAGCACTTGAAGAGCTGCCTGCAACCAGCTCATGGCCTGCCGCCGCTTCTGCCATACTTTCCAGCTCTGTGCCCGGAGTCCACTTCCCGTCAACGAGACCTAATGAACGTTCTGAATCCAATACGGCGCCAGTCCACCTAACGCAGCAGCTGCCTTAAGCGCATCGTAATAAGTACCTTTGGCGCACAGGCGGACCTGTGCCATCTCTTCCTCGGATAAACCGAGAATGGGCGATCGCAGAACCGATGCCAGAGGAATATCCTGCCGAGGGTTATCGATTACCTGCAGCAGCGATAAGATAATCTCCACTTCGGTTGCCTGAAAGTATCCTTTGTTCTGCTCGCCGAACGCCGGAATTCCCTCCTGTCGCAGCTCCTCAATGATTAGAGGCGCCCATACCATGGCAGAACGCAGCAAAATGACCATATCTCCATACCCGGCGGGCCGCATCGATTTTAGTGCCTTATCGTAAACCATGAGCGGCTTTCCGCTTTCGCTTATCATCTCACGGATTCTGCGGGCAATGGCATGAGCTTCCAGTTGGGCGGTTTCCATCTCAAGCGCCTCAACCTCCATCATGCCCCCGTCCTCTTCCGAAGCCGATTCTTCGGACGGTTCCTCCGCACCCTTTCCGAGACGGTCGATGAGAAGCAATTCTGGCGTATAAGGACTCATGCCCCTGTATCCTCGCGTTCGGGAAAGGAAGCGCCGGATATCAGCTCTGCACGCTCGTCATAGGCGATCTCCGCTACGGATTCATTCATGATCTGTCGAAACAGCACATTAACAGCATTTACAACTTCCATCCGGCTTCGAAAATTTCGAGCCAGATCAATCCGCATGCCCACAAGGGACGTGTTGACGTCCGAGGAGAATTTTTGTATTTATCAAGAAAAAGTCCCGGCTCTGCCAGGCGGAAACGGTAGATGCTCTGCTTCACGTCTCCAACCATAAACCGATTTCCCGGCTCTTCTCTGGATATCAATCGTACGATATCTTCCTGCACACTGTTTGTATCCTGATATTCGTCCAGCAGCACTTCGTCAAACTGCTCGCGATATTCCATCGCCGCATCGGAGGGCATCATATGACCCGGCACGGAATCCGGATGGCGAAGAATATGTAGGCAGTAATGCTCCAGATCGTTAAAGTCGACCAAGCCTTTGGATGCCTTGGACTCCCGGTATCGCTCGCCAAAGGAAACAACCGTCTCGGCCAGTTCCTGCATCAGCGGCGCAGCCGTATGCAGCTCCTGCAGAAATTCTGATGCTTAGGTCGGCCGAACAAGGCGCTTTTCAGCTCATTTACGGTCTTCTTCACAAGGTCCCGAAGTTCCTTGACCCGTTCCTGCAGCTCAGGCAGGACATCGTCCTTCCTGACCGACTTCAGCTTGCCAAAAGAAACCTCGCGAAAAATACCGTATAACGATTCCCACGGTGAAGAATCGATGGCTTCAAGCAAAGAGGCCACCAGCGACAAATCCTCATTCAGATTATCCACATACGGTGCTGGCCCCCGGGCTGCATAGCGATGGTTTTCGCTTGCAATAGCAGGCCTGCAGCTCCGTTCAATGCTAAACGTGCATCAGCCAATACACTCTGAACCCACGCTGTTTGTCCGAGCGCCTCGGTATCCGCTACATGGAAGCTTGCCGCTGTGTCTCGGAGCCAGCTTGCTTACCATGAATGACTGCGCGAGAAATCGTAGAGGCGCTGCACGAGACGATACAGTGCATCGTCCGTTCTCTCCCCGCTGAACCAATCCGCCAAACGGAGAAACGTACTGCCCTGGTCCTGCTCTGCTTCACCATACTTCTCTTCGAACAGCTCCTCCAGCATATCCTGCCGCATCAAATCCGCCTCATGTTCATTCAGAATGCGGAACCCCGGATCCAGCGGGATCAGCTGATAATACGCGGATGACTTCCATGCAGAAGGAGTGCAGCGTTGTAATAGACGCCCTGCCAAGTAAAGCGAGCTGGCGCCGGATATGCTCGTTGTCCGGGTCACGGTCCAGCTCGCGTTCAAGCGCTTCCCGAATCCGACCGCGCATTTCGGCTGCCGCTGCCTTGGTAAAGGTAGCCACAAGCAGCCATCCACACTGAACCCTGTGGTATCGTCAAGGATTTTGCGAATGATCCGCTCAACAAGCACGGCGGTTTTTCCTGAGCCTGCTGCAGCTGCAACCAGGATGTCATCACCCGAAAGTGCAATGGCCTTCCATTGGTCATCACTCCACATGCTGCCCTCAGGCTTTGCTATCATCTCTCTCACCGACTCTCTCCTCCCTTCGGATGTCCCAGCAGATCCCAGACCTGATCGCGTCCCGGCTTGCCCAGCAGCTGGTAGTCGCTGCCCTCAATCGCATCGTCGAACTGACACACCTAAGGTAGGAACAGTACGTGCAAGCTGTTTCCTGCTGGATTCGGTAAGGTTCAATCGCTACATCGCCGCGGTAATTCTGGAGCCGATCGTCAGCATATTTTCCCGCACTGCGGATAACAAAGTCTCCCACTGATCCGGCGTCGCAACGGCTGCGCTGCTGTAGAAGCTGCCGTCTGTTTTGACGGCAACAGGCAGAATAGCCGAATGGCCTTTTTCAAGGGATGAATCCATGAGGGAAACGGCTTCACGGTCTGCAAGCAGCAGACCTTTCATTTTGTAGCGCTTGAGCAGTTCCTCTGCCGCCTGTTCCGGCGTCATGCCGTTTGCGGATTGCAATACCGGATCATGAACGTGGAAATACAGCGTTCCCGCAGGCAATGCCTGTTCGCCAAGCCAATCCTCCGCAAACGTCAGCAGCACGTCCAGATAGGTCAGCATCTGCAAGGACAATCCGTAATAGACCTCATGCAATCGCAGATCCTTCTGGCTGGATTTATAATCAATGACCCGAAGCATGATCCCATGCTCGCCACGTGCCATATCCACCCGGTCAATACGACCGACAACCTCCATCTTCACCCCGTTAAGCAGTTCAAACGTCAGCGGCGGCAGCGGTTTGCCGGGACCGAAGTCAAGCTCAAGGCCGATCGGCTCGAATTTGCCGCGCCGGGCTTGTTCACCCAAAATAACGGAAGCTCTGCCCACGATATTCTTCAGCTTCCGGGAGATATATCCATACCGTTTGGAGCTCAACAAGATTTCGCCCTGCAGCATCGGAGCGAGCCGATCCACGGTAGCCTCCGCCTCACGCAGACACTCATCTGCCGACAGGTCTCCCCAGCTTCGATGCTCCGATTGAAACTTCACTGCCATGCTGCTCAAGGCAGCATGGAACAGCTGTCCGATGTCAGGAGCCTGCAGTCGGTACAGCTGCCGCTCTCTCAGCTTTAATCCATGTGATGCAAAATGTGAAAATGGACAGGCTACAAACCGCTCCATCCGGGATACGCTTGTCCGCAGCTTCGTTCCATACAATTGCCTGCTGGTCTCTTCCTTAAGAGGCTGCGCTTCATTCCGATAGGACAATGAAGAGAGCATCGATTCCAGACGCGGCCGAAATTCCGGCTTCTGAGCAAACCAATTGTACATATGCCACCAAATGTGCGGAATGTCCTCTCCATTCCTCCAGTCGCGAAGCCTGCCCGTTAAATATGCAAGCGTCTTGTCCGGGCGGGCCGCATAACGCTCCTGTTCGGGAACCGATTGCCCGGCATGCGGCCTTGGATACAGGGGTGTCTCGTCGATCTGGAACATCAGCTTCAGATGACGGATCACCTCGGAAGGCAATAACGTCTTGCCTTCATCATCTGCAGCAGGATAGCTGACCCACAGCTGCTCGCTGGCTGAAGTAAGCGCGTTGTAGATCAGGAAGCGCTCATCCAGCAGTCTGCGGGATATACTCGGGGCAAGCTCCAACCCGCGATCTTCGAGATGGAGCCGCTCCGGCTCTGTCAAAATGCCGTCATCCTGAAACTGGGCTGGAAGAACGCCATCGTTAATGCCGAGCAGAAAAGCATACTTCACCCCGCCCGTTCGTGTCCGGTCCATGCTTCCGATAAGCACCTGATCCAGAGAGGGTGGTACAAGGGCCATCTTCATTTCAGTGAGACCCGTATCCAGCACCCCTGTAAACAATTCCGTGCTCAGCTTCTCTGCACCCATCATCTCCACAATCTGGTCAAGCAGGTCAAGCACGGCTCCCCATACCTGGCGATGCTCCCTGGCTTCCTCTGGACGTCCTGCGTCCAACGCGGCCCGGCTGAGCAGCTCCAGCTTCTCAGGTACATCGCACTCCTCCAGAAGGCGATAAACTGCCGTACTCTGATCCATGGCGGTCGCAGCCTTTTTCATCCGTTTCTCGAACGCATGAAGCGGCTCTGCGATGACCCTTCTTGCGTATTCAATAGCCTGCATGCCGTCGAGATTGAGCACCTCGTTTTCTCCATCCTCTAGAGAGAGACTTGAATCCTTCCACGGACGGCCATCCGTCCAGCGGTAACCATGAATCCCGGAAGCGAGCACATGATTCTCCAACCGGTCCATATCCTCCCGGTTCAGGGAGCCGTCCAGCGGAAGCAGCAAATCCGTCTTCACGCAGCGGAACACATCCTCATAACGCCATCTTCGCCCAATGATATCCAGAGCCGAGCGAATGAATTCAACTAACGGATGGTGCAGTTCGCTCCGCTTCTGATCCAGAAAATAAGGAATATCGTATTCCTTGAATAACGGGCCTACCAGATGCTCATAATCTCCCATATTCCGGACGAATACCGCCATCTCCCGGAATCTCGCTCCTTCCTCCTGCGCCAAGCGCAGCATCTCTCGAAGTGCCCCTTCGATTTCGGCCCGGCGATGGCTGGCAGCATGAAGAAGCAGCCCTTCTCTGCGGCCGTTCTCCTTGTCCTCATGATTCCCGTCTCCATAAGCTCCCGTCCAGCGCTTCTTCCGGTCATAACCGCGCTCAAGATGCGCCAGCACCGGGGAATCCTGAAACCTCGGCGGCACTTCAGGATGCAGCATATGGTGTTCCGCATCCATTCCCAACTCATCGGCAATTCCTTTCAGCTTTATGTACGTCACCGCGGTAGGATGAAACAAATCCAGCTCATGTGGAACAGCCCCATCCATATAAGGTTTGTCGAGTGTCAGAGCTATCGTGACGTGATTGGCATGATGGATAAGCTCCCCGAGCACCCGATACTCCTGCGGGGTAAAGCCATGGAAGCCATCGATCCAGATGTCGGCACGCTTGATGTATTCTGAGTCCGCCACGCCCTCCGCCAGTGAGGCGAGTGTGTCTTCCTCATCCGTGTACAGCCGCGATATCTCGAGTTCGAAATCACGGAATACAGTTACGATATCTTCCAGCTTTCGGCGAAGCATCGGAGAATTTCCGGAGCCCGACATCATCTGGCTCAGCTGCTCCTCCACACAGGAAGCGTCAATGCAGTATCGCTTCATTTCCGTGTAGAGCTCACTCAGCTTACCGACAAAACCGAGCTGCTCGCCTGAGGCGCCGAATAGCTGCAGTTCTTCTTTGCGCCTCCGCAAAATTTTATACATCAGCATGCGTTTTCCTTCTTCACTGATCGCCACTTTCGCTGCTCCGCCAGTCTCCTGCATGACCCGGTAGGCCAATCGGCGGAAACTGAGCACTTGCGCACGCATCATGCCCCGTATGCCTCCCGCATTCACGAGTGCGTGTTCGGCTTCATAGGACCCCTGCTCCGGAACGATCAGAATCATCGGATTCCCCCTGGGATCCCGCTCCAGTTGATCCATCATCTCTTGACGGATCAATGTGCTCTTGCCGCTGCCTGACCTTCCGATCACAAATTGAACGCTCATGCTATGCCCCCTTCCACAGTGTCTGCCAGGTACTCCTTCACCAGAGAACACGATATCGTTCCGATGAAATCATACCCTTGAATCTATGATTTATTTGACCAAAAAGGATGTAAAATCCATTGTAATTGTTAGCACTCTATCAAAAAAGATGCTGATTACTAGTATAACATAAGTGCGGTTTGATGGAACATACGTTTGGATTTCATTGCCATTCCAAAATATTGTGTGCATAAGAAAAAGGACCTCCCCTCATGGTTTACCCACCACTTGGAAGATCCTTCTTATCCATACGATTCGGCAGCACTCTATAGTCTTGATTTGCTGCGCACTTCAAACACAGCGAATTTCAAATAATGCCCCTCGTCCACCCCAAGGATTTGGGGGTGATCTTTACCAGCGGCACGCCATTCCACCAATCTCAGAATTTTGCCTGCATCTTGGGCCGCATCCTGGATCGTCTCCAGGAACAAATCCGGCCGCATATGGTACGAGCAGCTAGCCGTAACCAAATAACCGCCCTCGTTCACCAGTTTCATGCCATGCAAATTGATGTCCTTGTATCCGCGGCAAGCCCCTTTGACGGCTGACTTGGTTTTGGCAAATGCTTATGGATCCAGAATTACCACATCCCAGGAACGGCCGCCTCCTGCTGTCAGGGGTTTGGAGGTGTCTACCTTCTGATCCCCTTTGGCCCGCTGTTCACGTTCATCCAGTCCTTTTACCTGGTTCCGCAAATATTGGAAGGCATCATCCACGACGAACTCCACCCGATCCTGAAATCCGTTCAGTTCGACATTCTCTCTGGCACTGTCTATTGCATGCTCCGAAATATCGAGGCAGGTAACTTTCTTGGCGCCATATTGGCAAGCATGCAGGGTGAAGCTGCCCGTATGGGAAAAGCATTCAAGCACCGTGGCTCCGTCCCAATATGGAAAAGTAACTTCTTTTCCACTCTTGTTCACAGGCACCTTCTTCAGCTCACCACCCGATTCCACTGCTTGAAGCGCAATTCCGCTGCGGCTTCCCCAGCGTCATTAACGGTTTAATGGAAGCCCGATTCTCACGCTGGTCAAAGAAATATCCCGTCTTCTGTCCCTCTTCGATATCAACCTTAATCTTGAGGCCGTTCTCCGTCACGGTTACGTGGCGCGGACACTCTCCGTAGAGGACCCCTTTGCGCAGCTCAAGTCCCTCCAGCTCACGAACGGATACGTCGCTCCGCTCATAGATCCCTTTTGGCTGCATAACCTCAACCAGCGCACTCACAATCTCTTCACGGCAGCGATCCATACCCAGCGTCAGCAGCTGCACAACCAGCACGTCAGCGAAACGGTCTACAATCAAACCGGGTAAAAAATCGGCTTCTCCGTATACCAGCGTAGGCGTTCTCTTCCCCGATAAACCGTTCCCGGTGCTTCAGGCACTCCTGAAAACGGGCGGCAAAAAAGTCCGATTCATCAACTCAATCGGCTCGTAGGAAACGGTGCGTACCGTGATTTGAGACTGCGGATTGTAATAACCCGAGGCAAGAAACCGCCCTTGGTGGTTTAACACAGAAACCAGATCCCCGGTTTCGGCTCTCCCTCAACTGAGGCAATCTCGCTTTTATAAACCCAGGGATGCCCCTGCTCCAATCTCTTTTTTCGACTGCGCTCCAAAATAACCGATGGCACTGTATGTTCACTCCTTAAGTTATCCCCTGCGCCATATCTATAGGCATGCATGTCCGCCAGGGGTCATATACGTAATAAGAAAAGCGTCTACCGACGTGTTTTTGCGTAAGACAGACTTTTCCATAAGACACTTTTGCGTAAGACAGACAGCGTGTAAAGGATGTTTTTCTTGCGATTATCGAATTCGCTCAGCTTCGGTGAACTGTTATAAATTCCATAATCTTAAGAAAAGCACCGATGGAGGTCTTACCGAAGAGATCCGGTCAAGTCCTTCCGCCGCGGCCGACGTTATTATCTCACACTTTATTCCTCAGAAAAGGAGAACATCATGCTATCCTCACTCTGGTTTCCCATCTGTTATGGTCTTGTTCTGTTCCTGTTCGGTATGAAGGTCATGGAGGTTGCCCTCCAGCGCTGGGGGTCCCCTGTTGCATAAGTGGCTCCACCAAGCGACATCCACACCCATCAAGGGCATGATCGCCAGCACTGCGGTAACAGCACTGCTCCAGAGCAGCACCGCTGTAACCGTACTAGCGATAGGATTCGCGAATGCTTACCTGTTGAGTTTTGCCGGAACCCTGGGCATCATTCTAGGCACCAACATCGGCACAACGGTTACCACGGAGCTCATCAGTCTTCAAATCGGACAGGCAGCCATGCCCCTCCTTGTCCTCTCCCTGATGTTATGGATTGGAGCTGTACTCGTCAGCGAACACGTACCTTCCAGCTATGACAAATTAAAAGAGAAGCTGATCCGCAGTCAGTTTCTCTGCTTGGCGGTTGCCGGATTCTCGCTTGTGCTGCTCGCCATTCAATTCATGCAATCCATCGGCCCCACCCTTCAAAGCCTTGGCGTGTTCCAATGGTTTCTCGACCATGCTTCGCGAAGCGTCCTCTGGGGCATTGCCGCCGGAACGCTGCTGACCGCGCTCATGCACAGCAGCACTGCAGTCATCGCCATGGCAATGGGCCTTGCAGCAAGCGGAGCACTGCCTCCCGAGATTGGCGTCGCCATCGTGCTGGGCTCTAATGTGGGGACCTGCGTGACAGCTTTAATAGCTGCGCTTGGCAGCACCCGGGCCGGACGATTTGTGGCTTGGTCCCACATAGGTCTCAATATCGGCGGGGTTCTTCTCTTTACGCCCTTGATTGCAGGTTTAACGATGGTATCGGGCTGGTTTGCCGCAGACCCGGCTGGTCAGATCGCCCATGCACAAACCTTGTTTAATGTCGTTTGCTCTCTTATCGCGCTTCCGCTGTGCTATCTGCCATTCTGGAACAAACGGGCTCAGACCTAAATCTGAATATCTTCGTCTACAGGAATGCTGATATCAAGCAGCGTAAGCGCTTTACGCAGGATAACATCATTATTGTTGTAACCGTTACTGCGCTGCTTCCTCCATGCGGTAAGAGGCTCAAACCAATCCACCCCGTTAATTTCCTCGACCTGGGGTTTCAAAACACCCTTTTCTGCCTTTACCAGGTAGTAGTGAACTTCCTTGTCCACCTGGCCTAATTCGGGATGATGGTATTTATATGCAATGATGTCCACTGGAGAGGTGATGGATCCGACTATACCTGTCTCCTCGCATATTTCTCGGAGTGCCGTCTGCTCGACGGTTTCACCTGCTTCCATCTTGCCTTTGGGAAGCGAGGTTTTTCCGTAACGGTCCAATATGAGCTGGATCTGAAGCGCCCCTTCATAATGACGGTATACAACGCCGCCTGCGGAAATTTGTGTATATGTCATGTCCTGTTCCTCCTTCATGTACAACAAGGATTCCACTTCCAAATGGCTAGGAAATGAAATCCTTGTCTGGTATGGCCGCTATTGGAATTACTGGGCAGCTGCCTTAAGTCCATGATCCATGACGCTGAGGAGTTCGCCCTCGCATTCATTTACACCTACTTTGGTCACTTTTACGCGGCACAATTTGCCTTCGAGATCAGACGAGCCATTGAATATGAGCTGGAGGTAGTTGTCGCTGTAACCCTGCATCTTTCCGCCTTTGGGAGCACCCTTGTATTCCCGCTCCGGTATCACGTCCAGAATCTTGCCTACAAACTGCTCCGCATAAGCAAGCTGCAGCTGCTCCGACAAGTCGATCAGATCATGGACACGGGCGTTCTTCACTTCCTCGTCCACCTGATCCTCCATGCGTGCTTAACGTACGTACGCTTGGAATAAGGGAACACGTGCATCTCGGAGAATTGAATGGCCTTCATCAGATCATAGCCGTTGCGGAACATCTCATCCGTTTCTCCTGGAAATCCAACGATGACGTCGGTGGTAATGCCGACATCCGGCATCGCTTGGCGGATCAAGCCCATCTTGTTATAGAACTCTTCCGTCGTATATTTACGGCGCATCCGTTTCAGCACCGTATCATCTCCAGCTTGCAGCGGAATATGGAGGTGACGGCACATTTTAGTGGAACGGTTCAGAACGTCCAGCATCTTCTCGTCGATCTGGCTCGCTTCAATGGAGCTGATGCGAATGCGTTCCAGACCGTCAACCCGGTCAAGATCCCACAACAGGTCGGACAATCGGTATTCCTCAAGATCGTCGCCGTATCCGCCCGTGTGAATACTTAATAACACGATTTCTTTATATCCTGCTCCTACCAACTGATGCGCTTGCTGGATAATGCTCTTCGGATCCCGGCTCCGCGACAGTCCGCGGGACCAAGGAATAATGCAGAACGTACAGAAGTTGTTGCATCCGTCCTGAATTTTCAGGAATGCACGTGTACGCTCGGCAAAATCCGGAACGTCCATCTCCTCGAACACTCTGGTCTTCATAATATTACGCACCGCATTAATCGGTTGGCGCGTTTTTTCAATATCCTGAATGAAATCCATGATTTTATCGCGATCCTGGTTTCCGATTACAAGATCCACGCCTGGAATATCCAAAATCTCGGCAGGCGAGGTTTGGGCATAACAGCCCGTTACAGCCACGATGGCTTCAGGATTGCGGCGAACCGCGCGTCTGATCATTTGACGGCTCTTTTTATCCCCTGTATTGGTAACGTGGCAAGTGTTAATCAAATAAACATCAGCGGTTTGTTCGAAGTCCACCTGGTCGTAGCCTTCATTTTTGAAGTATTGCCAGATGGCCTCGGTATCGTAAAAATTGACTTTGCAACCCAACGTATAAAACGCTACGGATGGCATGTTCAAACGCCCCCATTTCTCCAGATTCGTATAGTGCGCAGGCAAGCGCGGTCATGCTTAAGCAGTCTCGCAGCGGAGAATCCGCCTTCCCAGTCCGACGGACACGGCTCCCGCATCCTCGGCAGCCCGGCATTCCTCTTCCGTAAATCCGCCCTCAGGCCCAACGACCAGCAGCAAGCAGGCTTGGGAGCCGGACTCCGGCAGCGCCTGCTCTACAAATGGCTTGAGCACGTCCCTTAACTGGGAACCATGCTCTTTCTCATAACAAAAGCAAACAGCATCATAGCTGGAAAACGCTGCAAGCAGATTCCTCCACGATAAAGGCTGTTCAACAGACGGTACCCGGTTACGATGAGCCTGTTCAGCAGCCTCCTTCGCGATTTTGCGCCAACGCTCCAGCCGCTTGCCTTCCTTCTTGGCATCGTACTGAACAATCGTTCGTTCCGATAAGAAGGGAGCAAAGGACACCGCGCCAATCTCGGTGCATTTTTGGATGACGGTCTCCATTTTGTCGCCTTTCGGCAAGCTCTGGGCAATCGTCACCTGCAGGCGCGGCTCATTTCTCATCTCCATGGATTCAATCACAACGGCAAAAACGCTAGCCGCTTCTAAACTTTCAATTTCAACCATGGCTTCGCGGGATACCCCATCGCTTACAATCAGTTTATCACCAAGCCTTCCTCGCATGACCTTGGTGATATGACGGGCATCATCGCCCGTAATCTCTACACGGTCTCCCTCGAATTGTGCGGGAGTCACAAAATATCGCTGCATCTTTATATCCTCACCTAACTCAAAAATCGCCAAACCCCATCATACAACTTTTCATGCGAACTGACCAGAAAAATCAGTGTCGATAACCGCGGTCATCAAAATGAACATATCCAAAATTTTGGAGGACAGCGCATATGCCGTATCATACAGGGGCTTGATCGTATAGTTCTGGAAAAAGGCAACAGAATGATCAACAAGAATATAAGGATCGACCATTGCTCAAACTTTTGTATCTTCGCACTCATCCGCGGAGGAAGCGCGTTCTCCAGGATGCGGTAGCCGTCCAGCGGCGGCAATGGAACCAGATTAAACAGACATAAAAAGAAATTGAGCAATATGAATATATTAAAGAACAAATGTACCGCTTGATCCGTCTTGGTTATTCCTTCGGGAGGAATAATGCTTAGGTTTGATACAGAACAGCATAAATGAGCGCCCCAAGTATGCCTAACAAAAGGTTGCTCAGCGGACCCACCGCCGCCACGATAATGCTCATCCGGCGTGGGTTGCTAAAGTTCTGCCGATTAATGGGAACCGGTCTTGCCCAGCCGAACCCGGCAATCAGCAGGAGGACGATGCCCAGAAAATCAAAGTGCACCGCAGGATTCAGTGTCACTCTGCCCAGCAGCTTGGCTGTAGGATCTCCGAATTTATTAGCAAAATAGGCATGTGAAAACTCATGCACGGTAAATGCAATGATTAAAGCAATCAGGTAAAACGGAAGCTGTTCCAGCGGATAAAATAGCAGCTTATCCAAAAATCCATAATCAGTTCTTCCTCGCTACGAATGCAACCCAATCATCCTCGCGGCAAATGTCCGCGATTTCGAACCCCGAGGCAATCAGCGCCTTCTCCACGATTTCTTCTTTGTTCTTGTAGATTCCGGAAGCGATATAGGCGCCGCCTGGCTGAAGGGCCTGGTAAACATCGTCCACAAACAATAGGATAACCTCCGCCAAAATGTTGGCCACCACAACTTGTACTACAGTCTCACGCCCAGGTCCGATTGAACGGACGAATCCGTCAGTACCGAGAGCAAATCACTTTCCTTCACCGTGATGACATCTTCCAGACCATTAAGACGGGTATTCTCCTTCGCGCTGGATACGGCAACCGGGTCCAGGTCAAGAGCCAGAATTCGCGAAGCCCCCAGATGCGCCGCACCGATGGAGAGAATGCCTGATCCCGTCCCGACGTCAATGACTTCCTCACCGCCCTGGATTACCATCTCCAGCGTACGCAGGCACAAGGAAGTGGTTGGATGTGTTCCCGTTCCGAAAGCCATCCCGGGGTCCAGTTCAATAATGGATTCATTGTCCGATTCAGGCGTGTATTCCTCCCACGTCGGTTTGATGGTTAACCTCTCGGACACGCGGATCGGTTTAAAATACTGCTTCCAGGCAGTCGCCCATTCATTCTCATCCACCGTCTTCATCTCATAACTTACTTCACCTGTATCAATGCCAAATTCCTTCAGCTCCTCCACACGAGGGGCAATTTCATCAAGGACCGATTCCAGCGTAACCGTCTCATCAAAGTAACCTTTGATGACGGCAAACCCTTCAGGAATATCGTTAAACGGAACAATCTCATCAAACCATTGCCCAAGGGATGTATCCCGCTTCTTGTTCGTAGTACCGGACTCTTCAATTGAGACGCCTCCGGCTCCTGCTTCATGCAGGAAATTCGTAATCATCTCCACGGCTTCCTCCGTGGTATGTATCGTTAATTCACGCCATAACATGTGCTACAGTTCCTCCTCGTTCATACATAAATACCATTGTACTATATGGAGGACCCCTGATACAAAGTTTGTACGGAAATGCGTGGCGACTATTCTGTTGATCAAATAATCAAAAAGTCCTTCTTACCGCCTCCGCAAGAAGAAGGTAAGAGGGACCGGGCAATACATTAAATTCGTAACGATCAATCTACATCTTTACTGGTTTCGTCGAGAATTTTCTTCAATTGGCGTTCATCCGCAGCCTCGCTTCTGCGAAGCGCCTCGACATCATCGTGATCGGCTTCCATTGCCGAGAATTCAACATCCTCAGCCTTGGCGGATTGAAGAGCAATCATCTTCTCCGTTTTGCTTGAAATTTTTCCTTTTTCACACGTCTCATCATGAGTGCTATTCTCCTTTCCTTATAAACGATTAGCGCTGACCTGCAACACTTAAACCATGCCGCCGGATTCTTCGATGATTCGCATGGCTTGAGTGAATACGCCTTCATCCAACACAACCGTCAACAGAATATCCCGGCCCTCGGTTCCGTCCTGCCCTCCGCTGCTCATCCCGCTGGCAGAAGGATCCGCCGCTCCGAGGATTCCGGCTCCCGGCCCCGAAATGTCCGCATTTAGGGTCAACGTTGACAAGCTGGCAATATTACCTGTCAACGGATTCATCGGTTGGTTAAGCTCCCCGCCGGGATAAGCCCCAAATAGGTCGATAGACATATCCGCAACGCGCAGCGACTGGAGCTTGCGAGCTGCGTGCTGTGCCTGATCAGGGCTTTTGAAATACGCCAAAATATTTTTCTCTGCCACTTCACTTCACCTGCATTTCCTCTTTAAAATCGCGCATCTGGATGGAACCCCTAGGATGCTTCATCATTGATCCTTTTATTCTTGGGAGCTGTAGAAAAAACAGCAGGCCAAAGGTATGTTATCCTTCAGCCTGCTGTTATATTTCGTGCTATGAAAGGGAATATCCCTATATCGGTATTAGTCACCACGGAATGCTTTTTTCACACGGTCAAAAAAGACTGTTCCTGTTCGTGAGTCTGTTCGCCATCAAGCGAAGCAAATTGACGAAGCAGTTCTTTCTGTTCATCACTCAGCTTACTTGGCGTGATAACCACGACTTTGACATGCTGGTCGCCCTGTCCCATGCCGCGCAGCCGCGGTACCCCTTTGCCTTTCAGTCGGAAGAAGGTGCTTAGGTCTGTGTTCCAGCAGGGATCTTCAGCTTCACTTTTTCGGTCAGCGTCGGGATTTCGATCTCATCGCCAAGCGCAGCTTGGGCAAAGGTAAGCGGCACTTCGCAATAAATGTCGTCCCCTTCGCGTTCAAAGAAATCATGCGGTTTCACACGAATAACGATATACAGGTCATAAGCAGGTCCGCCGCGTAATCCGCCTTCGCCTTCGCCTGTCATGCGCAGCTGAGCTCCGTCATCCACACTTAAGCAGGTACGCGAACATGAATTTTGCGCTGTTTTTTCACTTTACCATTGCCATGACAAGTCGAGCAGCGGTCTTTGATAATCTTTCCGGTTCCGTTACAGTTGGAGCAAGCACGGCGGTTCACCATACGTCCGAATGGCGTATTTTGCACAACCTCCTGCTGTCCGCTGCCATTACATACCGAGCAGGTATGAGGCTGCGTGCCTGGTTTGGCACCGGAACCATGACAGGTATCGCAGGTCTCGGTTCTCGGGATATTAATATCCGTCTCCTTGCCAAATATGGCTTCCTTAAACTCTACCGTCATGGTGTACTGCAGATCGTTCCCCGCTGAGGCGCATTCGGATCACGGCGTCCATTGCCGCCAAAGAACATATCAAATATATCTCCAAAACCGCCGAAATCACCGGAGAAGCCGCCTCCGCCCATTCCTTGGTTCGGATCGACATGACCGTACTGGTCGTAAGTCGAACGCTTCTGACCATCGCTCAATACATCGTAAGCCTCTTTCACTTCTTTGAATTTGGCTTCCGCGTCAGCCGCTTTGTTTACATCCGGATGGTATTGGCGAGCCATTTTGCGGTACGCCTTCTTGATATCATCATCCGATGCATCCTTGCCAACACCGAGCACCTCGTAATAATCACGCTTATCAGCCACGGTTTCACCCCAATCTCTTTATTACTCTTTACATAAGGAAAGCCAAAGTGCGAAGATGCGCAGCTTTGACCTTCCCATACAATCTATTCAGATTAACCTTTGTTTTTATCTTCGTCAACAACCTCGTAATCTGCATCAACGACATTGTCTTTCTTCGGAGCGCCAGTGTCAGCACCTTCAGCACCTTGCTGTTCTTGTGCTGCTTGCTCATACAGTTTCACGGACAGCTGCTGCACGATTTGAGTCAGCTCCTCAACCGAAGCGTTAATCTCTTCCAGGTTATCGGCTTCGAGCGCCTTTTTCACTTTCTCTTTCGCTTCGTTCGCTTTTTCCACTTCGGCCGCATCAACTTTGTCTCCAAGGTCTTTGATGGTTTTCTCTGTGGTGTATACGAGTTGGTCCGCATTGTTGCGAGCTTCTACCAGCTCTTTACGTTTACGGTCTTCCTCGGCGTGAAGCTCAGCGTCTTTCATCATTTGTTCAACTTCAGCGTCACTCAAGCCGCTGGAAGACGTGATGGTGATCTTCTGGCTCTTGCCAGTGCCTTTATCCGTAGCCGAAACATTGACGATACCGTTCGCATCAATATCGAAGGTAACTTCGATTTGCGGTACACCGCGCGGTGCTGGAGGAATATCTCCAAGCATGAATCGTCCCAATGTTTTGTTGCTTACAGCCATTTCGCGCTCACCTTGAAGCACGTGAATTTCGACACTCGGCTGGTTATCGGCATACGTGGAGAATACTTGGGATTTGCTTGTTGGGATTGTCGTATTGCGATCGATCATTTTGGTGAATACGCCGCCTGCGGTTTCGATACCGAGGGACAGTGGAGTTACGTCGAGCAGAACCACGTCTTTAACGTCGCCAGTCAATACGCCCGCTTGAACAGCGGCACCAAGCGCGACCACTTCGTCAGGATTTACGCCTTTGTGAGGCTCTTTGCCTGTCAATTTCTTAATGGCTTCTTGTACGGCTGGAATACGGGTAGAACCGCCGACAAGTACGATTTTATGAATATCATTAGCCGTCAAACCTGCATCGCTAAGCGCTTGACGAGTTGGTCCAAGCGTACGCTCTACAAGTGAAGCGGACAATTCTTCGAATTTAGCACGAGTCAGGTTGATCTCCAAATGCTGAGGCACGCCATCAGCAACGGTGATGAACGGCAGGGAAATCGTTGTTGTAAGTACGCCGGACAATTCCTTTTTCGCTTTCTCAGCTGCGTCTTTCAAACGTTGAACGGCAGCCTTGTCTTTGCTCAGGTCAATGCCCTGCTCTTTTTGAATTCTGCTACCAGGTAGTCGATGATCACTTGGTCAAAATCGTCTCCGCCGAGTTTGTTGTCACCGCTGGTTGCTTTTACTTCGAAGAAGCCATCGCCGAGTTCCAGAATAGAAACGTCGAATGTACCGCCACCAAGGTCATATACCAGAATCGTTTGGTCTTCGGATTTTTCCATACCGTATGCCAAAGCAGCTGCCGTCGGCTCGTTAACGATACGCAGAACCTCAAGACCCGCGATTTTACGGCATCCTTGGTCGCTTGACGCTGACTGTCATTAAAATATGCAGGAACCGTGATAACGGCTTGGGTTACGGTTTGGCCCAGATACGCTTCCGCATCGGATTTCAGCTTCTGCAGAATGATTGCGGAAATCTCTTGCGGTGTGTAGTCTTTGCCATCGATGGTTTCTTTGTGATTCGTACCCATGTGACGCTTGATGGAGATAATGGTACGATCCGGGTTGGTGATCGCTTGACGTTTGGCTGTATCCCCAACAACACGCTCACCATCTTTCTTAAATCCGACGACGGACGGGGTTGTACGAGCACCCTCCGGATTCGGGATAACTACTGCTTCCCCACCCTCCATTACGGCTACGCAGGAGTTGGTTGTTCCTAAGTCGATACCAATTACTTTGCTCATGAAAAATTTTCCTCCTTATTCATTCACACGAATCTTCGTATGATATTGATCATTTTTATATGATAAACGACCATTCGAGAGTCGCTTACATGCTCACTTTAACCATGGCAGGTCTCAATACTTTGTCTTTCAGCATGTAGCCCTTCTGCACTTCCTCGACCACGATGCCTTCCTCGAATTCATCGCTTTCCACTTGCATTATCGCTTGATGATACTCCGGATTAAACGGCTCGCCGATACTGTTCATCGCCGTCAAGCCTTCGCTTGCCAGAACGGATTCCAGTTGACGGAAAATCATGTTTACCCCTTTAGAGAAGGATTCAAACTCCGGATTGTCACCGGATGCCTGAAGGGCACGTTCAAAGTTGTCAATCACGGGCAGAAGCTCCGTAATGAGTTTGGAGGAAGCATATTTACCAAGCTCCTCTTTCTCCTTCTGTGTACGTCTGCGGAAGTTATCGAAATCCGCTTGCACTCGCAGCGCACGCTGCTGATGCTCCAGCACTTCAGCCTGAAGTTTCTCAAGCTCGGCAGAACCAGCCTCATCCGAAGATTCCGTTACAGGAATCTCCTGCTCAGGGGTTACTTCACCCTCACCCGGGCCTGGCGTGTTCTCCAACGTTTCTTCTACTATTTCCTCTGATACTGTATCTTGAACGGCATCCTTATGCTCATTATTCAAGACGCCTTCACCTCCTTCATATTCTAAACCAGGTTGTCTGTGATTCATTTATGGGATTACGTTATTCGCCTATTTCCTTCATCTTGATTACATGATGAATCCGAAGCACGGCAGCCGCTACTTCGCCACTGCCCGCAGTCCGTGAAGTTTGACCGGAGCCGGATCAAGCACCCCAAGCTCCTCATAATCCACAACACGGCCGCTGTCACAATCAATACCCATACTATCGGAGATGGCACGAATTTGTGCTGCGCGCACTTCCTCCATCTTCTCAAGCGGATTGTAACCGGCATTCAGAAGGATCTGCGACATCGGCTTGCGCAGCGCCGCCGAAACGGCCTCCATCCCGAAGGCTTCCATGCCTTTCTGGGCCTCCCGGATCCGTTCCAACTCGTAGGACACGGCAAGTTCGCTTGTCCCGCCGCCTGGAAGCACCCCGCCGGATACGGCCGCCTGCAGAGCCGATGCTGCGTCTCCCGCGATTCGGGCGGCCTCGCCCACCACTTCAGAGGTGCTTGCACCGACAATGACCGTCACAATACGGTCTTGATTGCCGCATGCAAGCCGGATCTTCTCAATCCCTTCATCATAAGAGACACGCGGGGTATGGCCCAGAAGAGCCGCAAGCTCCTTCGAGTCTTTATGTAACGCCTTCCGGCGTATGGGAGTAGCCCCGTCATGTCGCTTACCCGCCGAAGATCCGCACGCGATACGCGCGGCACAACCATCATGCCGTGGTCGAGGCAGAACTGCTCTGCATCGGGGTGGATTCCTTTTTCAAGCAGAATGAGTTTTACGGACAATTCCGACATCTTCTCTAAATCCGAAGCGAACACTTTCCTAAGATCCATATACTGCGCAAACCCGGCTTCCGTTGTCAGCGCCTCTTCGTCTATCTCATCCGGCTCCAGGGAATCGAACAGCACAAGCACCTTGGCATCATCATATGATTGTGATTCGCGGGCGAAGATCGGCCTCTGCCGCAGCAGAACCCCTTCAAACACTTCATTCTCGGCATTCTCCAGAGCAATTATACTGTCTGCAAGCGAGTAGGAAGGGTCCTGGAGCCGATTAATTCCGGCCTTGTGCGCAGCCTGCATGATTAATTCCACAATGTCCTTGCGTTCACGGCCAGCAACGTACACCGTCCGCTCAAGCAGCGGATCGTCCAGTCCGTCAATGACCCGAACCCGGTCAGATAACAACCGCAAAGACGTCTCGATTCCCTGGCGCAGACCCTCCACCACCTTGGAAGCCGGGACACCCCGCGTAATGCGGGATACGCCTTCCTGTACCAGGGCACCTGCAAGCACGGTAGCGGTTGTGGTGCCATCCCCGATCTTCTCCTGCTGGGCACGCGCCACCTGTATGAGAAGGCGGGCTGCCGGATGGGTGACATCCATTTTATCCAGAATCGTGACACCGTCATTAGTAATGACGACTTCACCGCGAGGACCCACCAGCATCACGTCCAGCCCCTTGGGCCCAAGAGTACCTTCCACAGCGGACGTGACAGCCCGGACGGCATTACTATTGTTCAGCAGCGTAGAGTATCGCTCATCTCCATCCACTTGGCTATGTTGTCCTTGGCTCATCTGTCTCACTCCTTTATTTGTACCAGTGTGACAGCAGCTTCGTCAGGTCATGGGATAATACATTCAAGATGCCGATCACCCGTGCATATTCCATTCGTGTAGGGCCGAGTATTCCGATGGAACCAAGCGCTTTGCCATCGATGGAATAGGTAGCCGTTATTAAACTGCAGTTGGAGATCGCTTCATGCGTATTCTCCGTACCTATCTTCACCTGAATGCCGTGCTCCCCAGGAGTAGGTGCCATCAGCTTCATCAGGGCGGGCGTCTGCTCCAGAAGCTCAAAGATTTCCCTTACCTTATCCACATCCTTGAACTCGGGCTGATTCAGCATATGGGTGGTACCGCTAAGATACACACCGCGGTGGTCCGGTTCGTTATTAAGCGCAATATCGAGCATGCTCATGAGATCCTCGTAATGCGAAATATGCCGCTGCATTTCCTCGCCAATCTCCGTATACAAACGGGTCTTGAGTTTATATAGAGGCACGTTGACAAGTTTCTTGTTCAGAAGGTTCACCACTTGCTCCAATTCCGAAACGGACACGCCCTTGGGAATGGAGACAATCTTGTTCTCAACTTGCCCAGTGCTGGTTACGATGATCGCTACGGCCTGGTCCTCATGAAGAGGAAGAAGCTGGAAATGACGCAAAGACGTATGAAAAACTTCCGGTCCCAGCAGGATGGAAGTGTAATTAGTCATCTGAGACAAAATGCTTAGGCTGTATGCTGAATCATCTGCTCCATCACGTTCAGCTTTTCTGCAAAAAATGATTTCATCAAATGCAGCTCCGCAGCGTTCAAGGAAAACGACGACGCGAGATGATCAACATAATAACGATATCCCTTATGAGACGGAATTCGTCCAGCTGACGTATGAGGCTGCTCCAAAACCCGAGCTCCTCCAGATCAGCCATCTCATTTCGAATGGTAGCCGGACTATAACCCACATCCCCGCGTTTGGAAATGCTTCTCGAACCTCTGGCTCAGCAGAACGGATATAGTCATCCACAATGGCATTCAAAATCATGCGCTGACGATCTGTTAACATGTCGCTCCCCTCCTTGCTGACTGCTAAATTTCGCTTTCGTTAGCACTCATCGTCATCGAGTGCTAACCGATATAACAAAAATACCAAACCGACCTGAGGATTGTCAAGTCAGTTCAGTACTTTAAGAACAGCTATTTCGTCACAGGCGTGCTGCTTCTTGCAATGGATGCAGTCGGTCCACACCTTCTCCGGGAAAATCTCCTTCTCAACGACGTCAAAGCCGTTTTTGATGAAAAAGGATACCTCGTACGTCAAGGCCATCACTTTCGGAAGCTCACGACGCTTCGCCTCTTCCAAAAGGGAATCCACCAGCATCGAGCCGATGCCCTTTCCTTTATAACCTTCAGAGATGCCGAGTGATCGGATCTCAACCAAATCGGTTCCGAGCTGACACAATGAACCACAGCCGATAACATGTCCATCGGATTCCGCAACCACGAATTCTCCGATCTGTTTCTCCAGCACTTTTTTGGACCGGGGCAGCATGATCCCCTTCTCGGCATATCCCTGAATCATCTGATACAGCGGCTCGACATCCTCAAGCTTTGCTTTTCTGCATACAGCCGACATGTTGTCCGTCTCCCCTTTACACGCTCCGTCATGTTATGAATAAATATACAACAGAGCGCATATAAGTTCAATAGATTAATTTGTCGACAGACTCCCTATAAATTCGGCGAACACATCGTTGCCAAACAGAATTCCTTTGCTGCTCAGCTTATAGCCGTCTTCCGTGGAATCCAGAAGCCCAGCCCCCACCATTTTATCCAGCGGACGGGCGAATTCCTGCTCCATGGGAACACCGAATTGCTGCTGGAATCGGGTCCGTGATACACCGTCCAGCACACGGAGTCCAACCATCAGGAAATCCTCCATCGCTTCTTCCCTTGACACCTCAAAGCTTTCCAGTCTCGGGAGTCCTTTGTTGGCTGCTTCATTATAGGGATTGACCCCTTTGATGTTCACGTGACGCTGACGGCCTACATATCCGTGCGCTCCTGCGCCCAGTCCATAATAATCCTCGTTCCGCCAGTAGGTCATGTTATGACGGCTCTCAAATCCGGGTTTGGCAAAATTGCTGATCTCATACTGCTTATATCCGGCCGCCTTCATCCGTTCCATTAAGAGAAGGTACATATTCAGCTCGTCCTCCTCGTCCGGAAGCGGCAGCTGGTTTCTCTGGTACATCGTATGGAACAATGTGTTCTCTTCCACCTTCAGGCTGTATATCGAATAGTGAGGGAGCCCCAGTGCCAAGGCCTTATCCACGCTTTCCGCCAGCATCTCCAGCGTCTGGTTCGGAAGTCCGAACATCAAATCGATGGACATGTTGTCAAAGCCTGCTTGCCTGGCGTTGTCCAGGCTCCGGTACACGTCATCCGTATCATGGATTCTCCCGATGCCAGTCAGCAAGCTGTTCTGGAAGGCCTGCACCCCGAAGCTGATCCGGTTCACGCCGCCTTCACGCATGACGGACAATTTCTCCAAATCCGTAGTACCGGGATTCGCTTCCATCGAGAACTCAATGTCCTCCGTCCATTCGGGAAAATGCCGCCTCACGCTTTGCAGAAAATATGCCATTTCATTCGGCTTGAGGACCGTCGGTGTTCCTCCCCACAAATATGCTCTTGATGATGCCCGGAGGATTGGCCTTAACGGTCAGTTCCATTTCCTTATCCAGCGCATGCAGATAATCCATAACCTACTGATCCTTTAATACATAGGAGTTGAAATCACAGTAAAAACATTTATTGGTGCAGAACGGAATATGGATGTACACTGCTTCCGTCCGTTTATCGATTGCCATCATTCTTTTTCTTGCCCCCTCATGTGCAGCCTCCTGCACGACTAACTTAAGTAATTACAGATGTTCATTCTCTACTATAACGCTACGCCTCTTGTAATGAAAGAAAGGAAAGCCGAGAATCGGCTTTCCCATCATTTGCATTGGTGAAGCTAAAAGACTGGTGGCTTCGCTGAGACTAAACACACGTCCTGCTGAACCATCCGATTACTAGTCGTCGATTTTCAAGACGGCCATAAAGGCTTCCTGCGGCACTTCGACGCTGCCGACTTGCTTCATCCGCTTCTTGCCTTCCTTCTGCTTCTCAAGGAGTTTCCGCTTCCGGGAGATGTCACCGCCATAACACTTGGCAAGTACATTCTTCCGCATCGCTTTCACCGTCTCACGGGCAACTACCTTGGTACCCACGGAAGCTTGAATCGGCACTTCGAACATTTGGCGAGGAATCAGCTCGCGCAGCTTCTCGCAAATGGCCCGTCCGCGGTGATACGCGCGGTCCTTGTGCACGATAAAGGACAAGGCGTCCACTTGTTCGCCGTTGAGTACAATATCCATCTTCGCCAGATTGGATTTACGATATCCAGACACCTCGTAATCAAAGGAGGCGTACCCCTTCGTGCTGGATTTAAGCTGGTCGAAGAAGTCGTAGACAATTTCCGATAACGGAATTTCATAGGTAATGGTGACGCGCGTTGTGTCCAAATATTCCATGTTGACGAATTCGCCGCGTTTGTTTTGGCACAGTTCCATGATCGACCCTACATAATCGTTCGGCACGATAATGGCCGCTTTAACATAAGGCTCTTCAACATAATCAACCTTGCCGACCTCAGGATAATGGGAAGGGTTATCGATCTGGATCTGCTCCCCGTTCGTCAGCGTAATGCGGTATATAACGCTTGGCGCGGTCGTGATCAGCGGTATGTTAAACTCGCGTTCAATCCGCTCCTGGATCACATCCATATGAAGCAGGCCCAGGAATCCGCAGCGGAAGCCGAATCCGAGTGCACTGGACGTCTCCGGCTCAAAGCTGAGCGATGCATCATTAAGCTGCAGCTTCTCAAGCGCCTCGCGCAGATCGTTGTAGTCTGACGTTTCGATTGGATACAATCCGCAGAACACCATCGGGTTGATTTTGCGGTAACCCGGGAGCGGCTCGGCTGTCGGACGCTTGGCATCCGTTACCGTATCGCCGACCTGCGTATCGCCTACACTCTTGATACCCGCTACAATGAAGCCGACATCTCCGACGTTAAGCTCGTCCACGATGGACATGCGGGGCTTAAATGCACCCACTTCAATGACTTCGAAAGATTTGCTTAGGTCGCCATCATTTTGATTTTGGAGCCTGCCTTAATGCTTCCGTCGATAACACGCACATAGACGATGACACCCTTATATGGATCATAGTGGGAGTCGAAGATCAGCGCTTTCAGCGGTTCTTCCGGATGGCCCGTAGGTGCTAGGTACTTTCTGCACCACCTGCTCCAAAATCTCCTTGATACCGATGCCCGCTTTGGCGGAAGCCAGGACCGCATCGCTGGCATCAAGCCCGATGACATCCTCGACCTCCTGCTTTACGCGCTCAGGATCGGCGCTTGGCAGATCGATTTTGTTAATGACAGGCAGGATTTCAAGATTGTTATCCAGTGCCAGATATACGTTGGCCAGCGTCTGGGCTTCGATACCCTGCGCAGCATCAACAACGAGCAGCGCGCCTCACAAGCAGCCAGGCTTCGGGATACCTCATACGTAAAGTCGACGTGCCCCGGAGTATCAATCAGATTCAATATGTACTCCTCGCCGTTATCGGCTTTGTAATTTAGGCGAACCGCCTGCAGCTTGATGGTAATACCGCGTTCTCTCTCCAGATCCATCTGATCCAGAACCTGCTCCTGCATTTCACGCGAGGTTAATGCACTTAGATACTCTAATATACGGTCAGCAAGTGTCGATTTCCCATGGTCTATATGTGCAATAATGCAGAAATTACGAATTTTTTGTTGTCTTGCTTGTACGTCTGTCATGCCTAACCCCCAACAACCACCAGATGTTTGAATCAACTTATTATACCAGTTGAGGGGATGCACAGCAATGCTGAGAAAAAGGTGAATTTAATCCGTGATGGATCCGAACATCGACACCACCCAGCGTATGCTCTGGTCAGACAGCTGCTGGAGCAGTCCTGCCGTCTTGTCCGCAAGCACATCCGCAGGCGGTTTTGAGCGTTCGGGCAGCAGAATATCGCTGGGTGACGGCTCGAATTCAGGCTCCGATGCACGGACTTCCTGTTCCTGAGCCGTGGACTCTGATGCCGGGGTCCTGCGCGTCCCTCCCCAGCCATTCCCTCGGGTTGTCTCGCCTTGCGTCTCTTGAACATGGCCTTGCTGCACATTCTGCACAGCTGAAACGCCGTCTCTTAGGTACAGGCGCTCTTGACCCTCCAAGCTGCATGCCGACCAATATGCCGATGCCTGTCCAAATGATAAGAGCCACAAACCGTTTCCCCATTCTTGACATCATAAGTCCCCCTCCGATTTCACGTGTGCTCTGCCCTGTATTTCACAAGGCAGCTTTCAGAACTTAGCCTGCCTTGGCTGCTTTACGCTCAGTGTCCGCAGTGCCGCTTTCTTTGGTTGGCGCTGAAGCGGCACGTTTGTTCGCTGGATCACTGTCTTTTTCACGCTGGCTTTCTTAGCCTCCTGCTCCTGCCAATACACATCTGCAATAATATCCGCCAACGCTTCAGACGTACGCTGTAATTCTTCCTTGGTGTTGTCGATCCCGCCGATTTCGATCAGGATGCTGTTCGGTGACAGGGATTGGTTGTACTCCCCGTTTCCTTGATCTGCGGATTTGCCCCACACGCCCCGTGAGACGCCGGGATAGGATTTCTCAAGCTTGGCATTGATTTTACTTGCAAACTCCTCGTTCTTTCTCCAGTTCTCGTTCGCATGACCGATAATGAAGTAGACCTTGGCGTAGTTCAAACCGTTCACGGTGGCTGTTGTTTTGTTGTAACGCTGCGAATCGCGGTGGATATCGATCAGATAGTTGATGCCGTCATTCTGGGACATGGCTTCCATGACCATCTGACGGGAGTATTTATAGGAATAGTTGTAGTTGTACCCCGGTACGGTAGATTGATAGTCACTCTTGTCATGCAGGGTGCCAATCCCGTTGGCCTCAAGTCTTTTGCTTAGAAAACTGCCCACCAGCATAACGTTTTTGCTCGGCGATACCGCCCCGGATTATCGGATGGATGCGTGAGCAGCGGGTTATAGGCCTCCTGCGGATGCGAATGATAGATTAATACAGCCTTCTTGCCGCCTGTGGTTTTACCGTCCTTGGATGTGTTTCCAGGTTCATTCTTGCTGCCAGGCTCTTCCTCGGCCCCTTGATCCGGCCCGTCTCCACCGCCTATGCCGTTGTCGCCCTGCTCTCCTTGCGGCGGTTCCTCGCCCGTATCCCCGGGTTCTCTTCCGGCTGTTCCGCTGCAGGATCCGGTAGGTAGTCCGCCGGGGCTTCGCCATCCTCATTGCCAGAGCCGTGGGACAGCTGTACCGGTTGATTGGCCTTCATACCCGGAAGCTCACCCGCGAGGAGGCTTTTTGGATCTTTGGGATTCACACTCGTGAGCAGTTCAAAGACGAAGGTCGACATTTTATCCCCGGAGAAACTTGAAGTCTCTTTCGAAGCCGTCATATGCGGCATTTCCATTCCGATCATATCAATGAAAAAGTGGCTTGATAGGGAAGCGGCCAAACCTTTCATCGACGACACAGGCGAGGAATTCATCCGCTGCTCCGCCATCCCGCCGAGCCCTAGTAAAATAAAAAATATAAGAGAGCCCAGCATTAATATGACTAGCGTTCGCCCCATGCTCAGACCTTCCATCACCTTGCGTTTCAGTCGGGCAATATTCCATATACGAAACTTGCGATTGTTCATAACGAAGTCCTCCTCGGTTCGCCGGGAGCTATCAGGCCATCTACTCGCCGTTCCCGCGACTCTGTAATCTCTTATATTCCAAATCTATGAACCGAGGGGAATCGATAGAACTAGATCCATGGAAAAATATAAAAGCTCCGATAGATTCGGAGCTTTTATAGATTGAGCTAGTGGGTGTACGCCCCCACATTACCGGGATCCACGGCCTCATGGAGCGCCGCGTTTAACCCCGATGCCACGATATTGGCAATATCCTCGATAAACTCGTCAATTTCCTTCGGCGTAACGATAAGGTCGTGGCCCAAAGGCTCCAGTACTTCCTTCACGAGCGCAAGCCGCTCCGCCTCCGATATATCATGGAGCATGCCCATGATCTTCCCGGTCTCCGGTGCTCCCTCGCCGAAATGTGACTTCATCATTTCAATCGCATTATTTACGATAGTGGAGGCATAACAGACCGTTGGCACTCCAATCGCAATGCAGGGGACGCCGAGTATGTCCTGCGTCAGACCCTTGCGTTTGTTGCCAACGCCCGAGCCGGGATGGATTCCGATATCCGCAATCTGAATGGTCGTATTAACCCGCTCCAGTGAACGCGAAGCCAGTGCATCAATAGCAATGATCAGGTCGGGACGGGTCTGCTCCACAATGCCTTGCACCGTTTCGCTTGATTCAATCCCCGTCAGACCGAGGACGCCGGGTGCAACCGCACTGACCTGGCGATAGCCTGGCGCTACACGATCAGGCATGAGCTCAAAAAACTGACGGGTCACCATCACATTCTCGACAACGAGTGGTCCCAGCGAATCCGGGGTTACATTCCAGTTGCCAAGCCCCACAATCAACACACTCGCCTTAGGTCCGATTCCGATTCGAGACATAAACGCCTCAAACTCGCGTGCGAACACAACCGATACCTGATCCTGCAGCCCTGTATCTCCCTTGCGGAGATCGGGAACTTCCAATGTGACGTAGTGACCCTTCACTCTTCCGATCTTTTGGGAGGCAGCTTCGTTCTCTACGTCAAGCCTCGTAATCTTGATTCCGTCCTCCTGAACCACATCTTCCAGCAAACCCGGAATGGCTGGACTGCCTGCGCCACCTACCAGTTCTCTAGATTCCACCGCGAGGTCCGTTCGGACCGAATATTTTTGAAGATCCAGATCCATCTAAATTCACACTCCTCCTCATATTGCTAATAGTGTGCGAGAGTAGGGGGAGTTTATGCAGAAGTCCGAATGAGTATTGCTTTTTGTCCACCCCCATGCTAAAATATTTTAAGTTGTGAATCATTTCGCTCTATTGAAATGCCTTACAGGAGGTGAATGTAATGCCAAACATCAAATCCGCGATTAAACGTGTAAAGACAAGTGACAAACGCCACGCGCTTAACATTTCTCAGAAATCCGCGCTTCGCACAGCTGTTAAAACTGCTGACGTAGCGTTGAACGGTACAGAAATCGAAGCTGCTAAAGCTGCTTTCCAAGCTGCTTCCAAAAAGCTTGATAAAGCCGTTACGAAGGGCCTGATCCATAAAAACGCAGCTGCCCGCAAGAAATCCCGTCTGGCGAAAAGACTGAACGCTCTTACGGCTCAAGCGTAAGTAACGTTTGTTGAATACGACATTGAAAAAGCCCTGAACAGTTCACGCTGCTCAGGGCTTTTTGTGGAGATAAAAGGAGCATACGCTAGTGATAGCCGCACGCTCCGATCTCGCAATAACATTCAGGTGTGTCCGAACAAATGACTATGCTCCAAGCCTTAATAGAAACAATTCAACCCCCAGCACCTTATCCACAGCCCCGGTCTTCATCTGATAATCCAGATTAGCCAGATGGTTCAGTATGCCTTCCAGACGAGCCGTCTCAAACTTACGGGCCTGTTCTCCGGCAATCTTCACCGCATAGGGATGCAGTCCGATCGTGGATGCAATCTGCTGCTGCGAGTAGCTTTGGGTGGATAAGGTCTTCACTTGCAGAATGATTCGGAATTGCCTTGTGATCAATGCAGCAATCTTGATCGGCTCCTCGCGTTGTTTCAACAGCTCGTAATAAATACCGAGTGCCTTGTCCATCCGGAGATTTGCGATATCCTCGACCAATGCAAACACATTCTGTTCCGTGCTTCGAGCCACCAGCATATCCACGGTTGCGATATCAATGCTTCCGCCTGAACCCGCGTATAAACACAGCTTCTCGATCTCGCCCGACAAGGACTGCAGGCTGGTTCCGGCATTACGAACAATCGCTTCAGCCGCACCCTCACGCAGTGTGCAGCCGCTTTGCTTCACCTGCTTGTCCACCCAGCGGAGCAGCTCTTCCCCGCCTAAAGGCATGAAGGACAGCGCTACACCTGTCTTCTTCACGGCTTTAACTACCTTTTGCGCTCATCCAGCTTCTCTTGGCCCACCATAAAGACAATCACACTATAATCAGCAGGATTGGTCAAATAATCCAACAGTGCCTCTGGACGATGATCCACTTTCCCGTTATCTTTTGCAGCGGTAAAAAGACGTATCCCGGACAAATATCAATTTTTCTGAACCATAAAAGGAACCGTCTCCGCCTCTTCCACAACGGCTTGAATCGAAGCTTCCCTAAATCCATATGAATCAGGGCAAAATCACGGTCTTCTTTCGGGATCAGCTGGGCTTCCAGAAATTCGGCGAATTCCTTCATTTGAAATTTCTCGCTGCCGTACAGCAAATAGACGGAAGACACATCTCCCTGCTTGACCGCCTTGGCCGCCGCTTTGGCATCCATCGGCGTCCCCCTTTCTACACTGTACACTATACCAAAAAGAGGGCCCAAAAGCGATAGATGACCTAAGCAGAATTATGAGATCTGCTTTTGAACAAACGGCAACAAAACTAGAAGGATTTCGCAAATCATCATCAACTCGCTTGCGATATCAAATCTTGCGGCAATTGGATGTCCAATCAATCCGGAGTCCTCAAAAACAAAGAGACCTCGGCTTTAGCAGCGGCAAGGTCCCTTCGTCCCAACACATCTATATAAACGCAAGAAGAATGCTCTAGAAACACCCCGCCGCGGTCATACGACTGTGGTTGGTATAATGCTCTCTCTAATATATAGTGTATTCATATCTCCCGGCATTGGTGCGCCGATTTCATTATCTATATATATTTCTATTGCTTCGGCTTCTTCTGTTGTGTGGCAGCAGGCGGCTCGGTCTTCTCTATGGAATAAACAGATTCAACCAATTCGCTGTTCATCTGCACTTTGTACTTAAACGTCAAGCCATCCTCAGACCATTGACCGGATACCCATTTGCCGCTGAGTGGAATCTTCTCAAGTGTTTCCATCGCTTCTGGCGACGTATTGCTTCCCGAAGGCAGCCGATAAATGACCAGCTGATCCAGCTCCAGCGAAGCCCTGTACAGACCGTCCGGAGATGACCATTGCTCCGGCATCATCGCAATTCCCATTGACCGTTCGGAAGATTCAGCACTTCCGGCTCCTGCATCTGCTGAAGGATCATTGCTTGGAGACAGCGTCTCTGGCTTCGTATCCGCCGACTCGGAAGGCGGGGTCTGCCCATTCACTCCTCATTATTCTGTTGAGGTTCACTGGCTGGAGGGGCAGACGGACTTGTAGCATTGCTTTTCGGTACCTCATTGTTGCTCGTTGCAGGTTGTTCTGGCGCTTGAGGTACCCCTTCATCGTTCTTTTTCACGGAAGCATCGGGTGCTTGCGTTTCTTCCCCAGTTTCCTTAGGGGCATCCGACGGCTCAGCTGTTCCCTTGGTTTCATTCGGATCCGGATCGGATTCGGTTGACGATTCCAACGCCGAGCTTTGAGTGCTGTCGGAAGGGTCGCTCCCCTCCTTCTCCGTGCTATTGGCCGCTGTACCGCCATCGGTAAACAGCTGCGGCGTACCTTGATCCTGGATCTCGGTCGATTCCTCTGTCGATCCAGCGCTTGTCGTACTTGCCTCTTCATATGGAATTTCCGCATCGGATAACATCTTCGGCTCATTATTGAATATGGCAACGCCAAGTATAAGCACTGCGGCAGCAGCTCCGATGGCCGTTCTCCCGCCAACCGTACTCCACCAGCTGCCTGCACGTCGTGGACGCCGAATTTCCGGCATCATCTCTGCAGGCTCCTGGTTTTTACGGCTGGGGGTATGACAAGGTTATGGCGATCACGGTCAATAGCATCAAGTCTCGGCATGATAGCATCTACCAGACTGACAGGCGGGGTTACGGCCGGAAGATCCTCAAGCTCTCTATTCAATGATTTCAATATATTAAAGGTCTCCGCACACATGGGACACAGAGCAATATGCTGATACATTTCGGCCGTCTCATCGGAAGTAAGGTCCCGGTCCAAATACTATGCATACGTTCCACCACCTCTTGGCAATTCATCCTGATACACCACCTTTCTGATGCTCTTGGAGCATATTCTGCAGCTGCTGCCTGGCCCTGAACAAATAGGATTTCACCGTATTGAGCGGGAGGTTCAGACAATCAGCGATTTCGTTGTAGGATAGGTCCTGCAAATATCTTAAGACAATGACGGTGCGATGATGATCCGGGAGTTGATTAATGGCCTCCTGGATATCCTGAGCGAGATAACCCGACATCACTTCCCGTTCTACATCGAGATTATCCCGAAACACCAGATCATGTTCATCGATGGAAACCGTCGGCTTCGTTCTGCGGAATTTATCAATGCATATGTTGGTTACAATTCGCTGGACCCATGTCTTGAACTGGGCCTTCTCCTCGTAGGAGTTAATCTTCGTATATACGCGTATTAGTGCTTCCTGGGCTGCATCCATGGCATCCTGTTCATTGTTTAAAATATAATAAGCAGTTCGGTAAACATGTTGCTCAATTTCTCGCAATAGGGTGATTAGAGCGTCGCGATCGCCCGATTGAGCGGCTCTTATGAGTCCCTGCTCCACCACAGTGGATCCCCCTCTCCCTGCATACATACAGACGGATAGAATAAAAAATGTTGCAGTATGTAACCTATTATTTTTTTCAGGAAACTTCATCTAACTATACCAAATATAAAGTTTATAGTCATCTGCTGCAATTTCCTATATAGATCATACTACGATTCCGGGTCTCAAGGACAGCCGTGCGCATTATGGAAGCTTCGTGCGGATCTCAATATGGTTCTCCTTCATCCTCATCTGGACTTCACCATGAAGATTGGTCTGATAGATGATCGACCCGGACCGTTCCAGCCGTCCTACCACATCCGGATGCGGATGCCCGTACATATTGTTAACACCAGCAGAAATTACCGCCGTCCTCGGCTTCCAAGCATTCAGCCATGCCGCCGATGTCGAGGTTTTGCTTCCATGATGGGCAACCTTCATGACATCAACCGGGTTATCGGCTTGGAGTCCCGATCCTTCGTGCAGCAGTTCCTCCAGATGCAGCAATATTTTCTGTTCGGCAGCCTGATCCGTATCTCCGGTAAATAACACTCGGCTTCCATTCATCTGAAGGACAAATACTAGTGAAGCATGATTCTGTTCCTTAATCAACGGTAATGAATTTATGGTTTCTCCACTTTCTGGGGAAATAGGGAACAAAAATTGTATGTCCGTGTACTTGTCAACCTTCCATGGTCCCCGCTCAGCGCCAGCCTGATATATCGGAACATTCCGTTGTACGGCAGTTGACATCAGCTCCCGGAAGGAGTCAGAGTCGGCCAAGGTCCCGTTAAAAACAACCGATTTCACAGGAATTTCCTTCAGTACGGCCAAGAGACCACCAATATGATCCTGATCACCATGCGTCATAATGACGGCCTCAAGCTGGTGAACCCCTCTTTTTTAACAAAGGCACCACCACTTTCTCTCCCACTTCGAACGGCGCTTTTCTTTCCTTCCAGGCATCCTTTTCCTTGCGAAAATTCACCGTTCCGCCGCCGTCAATAAGAATATGCTTGCCTTCCGGAGTTGTTACCAAAATCGAATCCCCTTGTCCAACGTCCAAAAATTGCACCAGACCTGCCCCACCCATGGAAGGGGATTGATATCCGGTATACAGCAGTGCACCCAAAACCACGGACAGCAGCATGATCACGGATCTTACCGCATAGCGCTCGACATAATGACTTGTTGTAATGAACCCCTCCATCGCAACGAGCCAGCCCATTGATCTACAAGCGGAAACACGGCAGTCGGTTCAGATAAGTCTGCTCTGCTGTTCAAGGAATCACGACCTTCCAACGGAACCGTGTCATCGGAGTTATTCATCGCTGCTCCTTGATGCTCTGACTTCTTCTTCACAATCGAGAGCAGTACATACAGGACAACATAGTACGCCAATATCCAGGCCAGCGAAGGAGATGGCCACAACGTCATAAAAGCAGAGGAGGCATTCATCCATTCAACGATACGAAATGTCAGCTGATTCAGCCATTCGGTTATATTCGCCAGCCAGCCTGCTCCCCGCATCCATACCCAGCTGAGCAGCAGGGACACCATCCCTAACGGGAGAACGATCAGACTTATGACGGGAACGAGAATCAAATTTGCGATGACAGACAGGAGCGATACCTGATTGAAATAATAAATCGTGAGCGGAAAAGAGATAAGCTGAGCCACCACCGTAATGCCTACAGTGCCCGCAAGCCAGCGGGGCATAAATCTCAGCAGCGGCATCAGCTTCGGCACGAAAATCATCAAGCCTGCAGTCACGATGAACGAGAGCTGGAAGCTGACGTTGACAAGAAAATACGGGTTCCACAGCAGCATGGCAAGTGCCGCAGCACTAAGAATATGCAATCCGTCCTTCAACAGCCTTCGCCTCGCAGCATACAAGCCGATCATGCCCATGATTCCCGCACGGACGATGGAGGGACTCGCCCCGGTAAGCAAAACATAGACCGATCAGCCACATGACCACGGTGAGCGAAGTCTCTCGCGTCATTCGAAGGGTCGTGCACAAGAATAAGAGACAGCCTACAACCACGGCAACATGCATGCCTGATATCGCAAGAATATGTGTTAAACCCAAGCGGGAGAACTCCATAAATGTATCGGGATCCAGATCATCCTGATTGCCAATAACAAGTCCCTTCATATAACCTGCATGAACTCCGGTGTATAATTGCTCCAGCTTGCCGCCGAGTGTATCTCGGGCAGAATCATTCCACCTGAGAATATGGCTTAAGCTCCAGCCGTCAGGTGGTGTGATCTGCGCTTGGTCGGCGCCCTTGACCTTGATGATCCAATGCATATTCTGAGTGCGCAAATATTGAAGATAATCAAAACCGTCAAAATTTCGCGCTTCACCCGGTTTTTGCAGTTCTCCGGTTAACTGTATATGATCTCCGCGCTGCCACTGGCCTACTATATCCAGCTCGGACTTGTCCAATAATCTGACTTGAACCATAACGACATCATGCGTCTTTAGATCCTGGTCATTGTCCTGGTGAGCATGAGTTTTCATGTGGGTTAATGTAGACTGCCTGAAACCAAGATCAGCCTTCTGCAGCGAAACTTTGAAATCGGCCCTGTCTCCATCCACCTCCACAGGCGAAGAAATCACGCCCTGTGCGGTCACAGGATAAGTATCCACTGTCTCTGCTGCGGGAAGTCGCAATTCCAAATCACTTACATTTAACGCGTCGTGCCATTCCCAGTAGATGGTAGAACAACACAACGAGCACAGCATGCAGAACACAAACAAAGGTCCCGTGCGTCCCCAATGACATACAGCCAGCAGCAGGAGCATCAGCCCGGCAGCAATCAGGGCCAGTCTCCATCCATCGTACATACATGCAGCCCCGCTGCCCATAACCCATATAACAGTAAACACAAGTAACGGCCTTCGCCTCATAATTGGTATATCCTTTCGTTGTCATAACAAAAAAGAACCTGTGCCTGCATATCGCAGCCAAAGGTTCTTCCTTTGTGACTTCCTATTTCGCATCCTATTTCATAGAAGTATTACGTAGACATCCTTCACGCATCATTCCGCTACAGTCATTAATGTCTCTCGTGGGGGCTCGTACGACTCAAGCTGCCGGAACAAAATCCCCTTTGTTCCATCATGCGAGACACCTTGCCCGAATCCTTCGGATACGAGCGGTGGAATACCACTTCGACAATGCCGCTGTTAGCCAGCATATTCGCACAGGTCCAGCAAGGCTCATCGGTCACATAGACCGTGCTGCCTTCCCTGTCGATCCGGTCTGTGAACAGCAGCAGGTTTTGTTCGGCATGAATGGTGCGGATACAGCGCTGTTTTTCACCATGCGCTCCTGGCCATCCTGCACAACCAACTCGTAATCCTCCGCTATCATACAGCCTGCTTCCGAGCAGTCAGGAACCCCCATCGGCGCGCCGTTGTATGCTGTACCGAGCAGCTTTTTCCCCTGCACCAGCACCGCCCCAACATGACGCCGCGGGCATTGGGAGCGGGTAGAAACCATAAAGGCAATATCCATGAAATACGTATCCCAATCTTTACGTTGATCTGCACTCATCATCTGTCACCTGTTTCTTATCGATATCTCCTTTATTGTAGCACATAGCTAAAGTCCAACGTAAGGCTTCATCTTCTCCAGCATTTTGGGTCCAATGCCTTTGACATTCATTAAATCCGCTATACTCCGAAAAGGCCCAAACTGCTTCCGGTAATCGATGATGGCCTGGGCCTTGGCTTCCCCGATGCCGGGGAGTTCCATCAGAGTCGCTGCATCCGCCGTGTTCACATTAATCAATCCGGACTGTACCGAAGACGACGGCGAATCCACGGCAGACTCACTAGCAGAAGCTCGTTGCTGCGTCTGCAGAGCGCCACCATCGGTCTGGGAGGAGCCCGAAGAGGATTCGGGCTGGACAGAAGCCTGAGGCGACGTTTCGCCTGCGGAACCGCTTACGGTAGCAGCACCTTGGCTGCTGCTTAGTGAGAGATCCTTCGTGTTGCCCGCAGGCTCGCTTCCTGTATCAGGGTCCGCCTTCTTCGCAGCATCAGGAACGTCACCAGCCTCTGCTGGAGCAGCATCTTCCACGGCCCCGTTCCGGGAGTTCGCGGAGGACGTCTTCATTCCCTTTTCTCCTTCAACCCCCACCACTTGCTCCAGTTGGTCGTTTAACGGCTGCCAGCCCTCAATCCCCTTGTCGGTGCCGCCTGCAAACAAAATGAATCCGCAACCTGCGATGGTTGCCGCAAGACTCCAACCTAATGATATCCGTTTCATTCATGACCTCTCCTTATCATAAAAATTCATATCCATTGCGTTCAAAAACAGAATACTTGCATTCTCTCACCGAAATCACATGAAAAACCGTCATGAATCGGCATCTTCCCCGCATACATTAACTTAAGGACGGTACATTTCTGCCGTAAAGCGCGAAAGGAGGGAACGTACACATGAAGGTCGGTTTTATCGGTACGGGCAGCATGGGAAGTCTGTTGATCGAAGCCTTCATTCAATCGGGCGCACTCCTGCCTGAGCAGATTCGAGTCAGCAACCGAAGTCCTGAAAAGGCGCAGAAGCTGGCAAAGCGACATCCCGGTTTGACTGTATGCAGCTCTAACACAGAGACAGCTTCACAGAGCGACCTGTTCTTCTTATGTGTCAAGCCGCTGGAGTTTAAAACGGTCATCAGCGAGATCAAAGATCAGCTGGAAGCCCGGCAAATCGCGATATCCATCACGAGTCCGGTGCAACTGATCCATTTGGAATCAACGCTGCCATGCAAGGTGGCGAAAATCATACCGAGCATCACCAACATTACCGGAGGCGGAGCATCGTTATGTATGTATGGTTCCCGAATAAAGAAGAAGACAGGCAGCTTATAGAAAGCCTCCTGTCTTATATCAGCAGGCCGCTCGAGATACTGGAATCGCACACGCGAATCACTTCCGATTTCTCCAGCTGCGGGCCTGCTTTTTAAGTTTATTCATGGAAAAATGGATCGACGCTGCCGTTGAAATGACCTATCGACCGTAAGACCCTCAATGCATTAGCTATGAAATGCTGCTTGGCACCTAAGCTGCTAACGGAGGAGGGCTTCTCCCCGAGCAGCTGCAAGAGCGGGTGGCGGTTCCCGGAGGCATCACCGCCCAGGCTTTGACACTGCTTGAGTCAAACCTGAACGGACTGTTCTACCAATTGATCCAGACCACACACGACAAGTATGAGGAGGATCTGGCAAAACTGGATGCTGCCTTCGGTTTTACGATTAACCTACCACGATATTGACCAGTTTACCCGGTACGGCAATGATTTTGCGTACACTCTTTCCTTCCAGCGCCTGCTTGACATTCGGAAGGGAGAGGCTATGTTGTTGCATGGCTTCTTGATCCATGTCTTTCGCGATTTTGGCACGTTCTACGATTTTGCCGTTGACTTGAACAACAATCTCAACTTCTGCCTCTACGGTCCAAGCCTCGTCAAAATCAGGCCATGGCTCATAGGTTACACTCTCGCTGTAGCCTAAACGGCTCCACAGCTCTTCAGCCAGGTGAGGCGCAAGCGGGAAAGCAGTTGAACGAAGCTCTTCATGGCCTTCCGTGGAAGCTCATCCGTCTTGTATCCCTCGTTGATGAATATCATCAGCTGGCTGATTGCTGTGTTAAAGCGCAGATGCTCGAAATCATCGGTCACTTTCTTGATCGTTTTGTGCAGCGTACGTTTGAATTCGTCCGTACCCTCGCCCTCAACGATTCTAGGATTCAATTGACCGTCGTCACCGATGAACAGGCGCCATACACGGGAGAGGAAGCGATGCGTTCCTCAACGCCGTTGGTGTTCCATGGCTTGGTCGCTTCCAGCGGCCCCATGAACATCTCGTATACGCGCAGCGTATCGGCTCCATACTCGTTAACGATGTCATCCGGATTGATGACATTGCCACGGGATTTACTCATTTTTTCATTATTGTTGCCAAGAATCATGCCCTGATTGACAAGCTTCTGGAATGGCTCCTTCGTATCAACAACACCCAGGTCATACAATACTTTGTGCCAGAAGCGCGCATACAGCAAGTGAAGCACGGCATGCTCCACGCCACCGATGTACAAGTCAACCGGAAGCCACTCCTTCTGCTTCTCCTTGGAGCACAATTCATCATGGTTGTCAGGATCGATGTAACGCAGATAATACCAGCAGCTGCCTGCCCATTGCGGCATCGTATTGGTCTCGCGGCGGGCTTTCATGCTTGGTTTCAGGATCTACCGTTTCCACCCACTCCGTAACGTTAGCCAGCGGTGATTCACCGGTACCGGACGGCTTGATCTGATCGACATCCGGGAGAAGCAGCGGAAGCTGATCCTCCGGCACGGTCTTCATCGTTCCGTCTTCCAGATGCAGGATCGGAATCGGCTCGCCCCAATAGCGCTGACGGCTGAACAGCCAGTCACGCAGACGGTAAGTTACCTTCTTCTGACCCTTGCCCTCTTTTTCCAGCCATTCATTCATCGCTTGAATAGCCGCTTCATTATCCAGCCCGTTCAAGAAACCGGAATTCACATGCTCGCCACTGCTTAGGTGTAAGCTTCCTCCTCGACATTTCCACCCTGAACGACTTCAATAATCGGAAGACCAAACTGTTTGGCAAATTCCCAGTCACGGCTGTCGTGACCCGGAACCGCCATAATGGCTCCTGTTCCGTAACCTGCCAGCACATAGTCCGCAATCCAGATCGGCACTTTAGCGCCGCTCACCGGATTAATGGCGTATGCTCCGGTAAAGACACCGGTTTTGTCTTTTGCCAAATCCGTCCGCTCCAGATCACTTTTGCGGGAAGCCTGAACTTGATAAGCCTTCACCGCTTCGCGTTGATCCGCTGACGTAATTTTGTCCACAAGGTCATGCTCCGGTGCCAGCACACAGTAGGTAGCGCCGAACAGTGTATCCGGGCGGGTTGTAAATACCTCCAGATGGCCATCGTAACCCTCGATGTCAAAACGAACCTCGGCACCCGTGGATTTGCCAATCCAATTGCGCTGCATATCCTTCAGGCTTTCGCTCCAGTCCAGCTCATCCAGATCCTCAAGCAGGCGCTCTGCATATTCGGTAATACGCAGAATCCATTGACGCATCGGCTTGCGAACGACCGGATGTCCTCCGCGCTCACTCTTGCCATCGATGACCTCTTCGTTCGCCAGCACGGTACCGAGTGCTTCGCACCAGTTAACCTACACTTCAGCCACATAAGCCAAGCCGCGGTTATAGAGCTGGATAAAGATCCACTGGGTCCATTTGAAATATTCCGGATCGGTGGTGCTGATCTCCCGGTCCCAGTCATACGAGAATCCGAGGGATTTGATCTGGCGCCGGAACGTATCGATATTTTGCACGGTGAACTCGCGGGGATGCTTGCCTGTGTCCATCGCATACTGTTCTGCAGGGAGTCCGAAAGCATCCCATCCCATGGGATGCAGCACATTGTAACCTCGCATCCGTTTGTAACGGGACACGATATCTGTTGCCGTGTATCCTTCCGGATGCCCTACATGCAGGCCTACGCCGGATGGATATGGGAACATATCCAGTGCGTAAAACTTCGGTTTGGATGATGCCTCTTCGGTTTTAAACGTTTTTCTCGTCCCAGTACTGCTGCCACTTCGGTTCGATGGCCTGCGGGATATAGCCGTGGTAGGTTGTCTGATTGTCCGTCATACTTCAATGCTCCTCCTTCACATTCGAGAGACAAGGCCTGATGCCATTGTCCAAAAACAAAAAACCTCATCATCCATAGCGTTGATCGCTAGGGACGAGAGGTTTGATTCCCGTGGTACCACCCTAGTTAGCCAAAGGCATACTTTGCCTTTCACTCCCTTTGCATCCTTATCGCGGATGAGACGACGATGCTTCATCGGCCAGTTGCTGAAATAGCCATTCAGCGGCCGGGTTAACATCATTGCTCCGAGGCGAGTTCATTCCTATCGTCAATAGGTTTTCACCAAACACCCTCTCTGCATGATCGAATGCGGAAGTACTAATCCTCATCATCGCTTTCATATTACCATTTTAATGTGGCTATTATACCCAAAATGTACGATCAAGTCAACGAAAGTTCATCTCCGCTCCTGCGGTAATGCTCCGGTGTCGTTCCGACCATTGATTTGAACATCCGGCTGAAATGAGCCAGATGCTTAAACCCGGATGCCTGGCTGACCTCCGTTATGCTCAGATAAGGGTGAAGCCGCAGTAAAATTTTAGCCTGGTTGATCCGCGGTGATACAAATATTTAAACACCGTTGTTCCCGTCACCTCCTTGAATAAGGAGGATAGATAATGCTTGGTAATATGCATATCGCGGGCGATTCTCTCCAGCGTCAGATCGTGCATATAATTTTCCTCGACAAACGATACCACATGCTGGACATGCCGCTCCTTCTCTGAGATCGAGTCTTGACCCTGTACAGCGGCCTGACACCAGCCTGCAATGACGTACATCAGCTCCTGGATGCGCAAGGTCATGCGTTCCTGGCGGTAGTGGGTCGTGGACGCTGACAGGCGATGAATATCGGCCAGCAGGGCCTCGAACTCTTCCCGATTGGTCCCGGTTAGGGTCATACGATGATTCCGGAGCGTATCGAAGGGGTCCAGCAGGATCGTCTTGGCCGATTCCGACAGCCCCTTGCACACCCAGGCCGGGTCAAAATGCAGAATGCTTCTTACGTATCTGGAATCGGGTTCCACACTCGGACAATGAAGCGTCAAACCATTCATCAGCAGCAGATCCCCGGCTTCAGCGCAAAGACAGAGTCACCGATTAGATAGGTGCAGCATCCCTCGTGAAAATAATAGATTTCATAAAAGGCGTGGGAATGGAATTGCCCGCTGATAAGGGGCTGTTCATTATAATAGCTCAGATCTATTGGCTCTTTCAGCTGCATCCACTCGAAGCTTGGCAGCCCTTTGGATGATGACGAGGACATAAGAGAATCGCCCCTTTAGCGGCCTGGGGTTGTAGAACCCCTGAACATCGCGGAGTTTTTCTCTATTATATATGATTTTCTTGAATGCGCACGGCTTCATTCTGAGCAATCACGCATAATTCGCCGGCCTTGAAGGCGTGCTCCTGGGACATGGCAAACTCCGTCCGTTCCAGACAATCCAGGATCAGCTCGCCGAAAAACGGATAGCCTACCTTGCCCTGCAGCTCCATATGAAACTCCCCTTCGCCGTTAACCAAATACAGATGATCGCCTTGTGGATGTCTGGCAATATCAATGTATTTACGAAGTTCGATATATCCGTCCGTTCCCAAAATAACGGTTCTTCCGTCGCCCCAGGTACCGAGGCCCCCAGGCGTCAGCCAATCGACACGGAAATAATTCGTGGCCCCATTGTCTCCGAGAAGTGTCGCATCTCCGAAATCCTCCAGCTCCGGGTAGGCCGGATTCGCATAATTGCCCACCTTGCTGCTGAGCACCTTGGCATCGCGGCAGCCTGCAAAAACAAAAACTGCTCAATCTGGTGGGACCCGATATCGCACAATATGCCGCCATACTGCTGATGGCGGAAAAACCAGTCCGGACGGGATGGAGCATTTAAGCGGTGCGGTCCTGTTCCCATCACCTGCACCACGCGGCCGATCACGCCGTCCTGTATCAGCCGACCCGCGTGGACCGCACTCTCCACATGCAGCCGTTCACTGTAATAAACCATATACTTCCTGCCTGTCTCTGCCGCCTTTGCACGTGCGGAGCTTACCTGCTCCAGGGTGGTGAACGGCGTCTTATCGGTAAAATAATCCTTGCCGTGTGACATAACCTTCAAACCAAGCTCACATCTCTCCGATGGAATGGCGGCAGCCGCTACAAGATGAACTTCCGCATCCTCGAGCACCTGTGCCTCGGAGGAAGCGGCGGTTACGCCTGGATAGGTCTCGAGAAAAGCCGCTACCTTGGCGGGGTCTGAATCATACACCCATTTTAAAGTTGCCCCCGCTTCAATTAATCCGTTACACATGCCGTATATATGTCCGTGCTCCAGCGACATGGCGGCAAAGACAAAATCCCTGGCTTGCACAGGCTGGGCTTTGCCAACCGGCGCATAGAGCATTCCATTACTGCGATCCATACCGATTGCCTCCTGACGGTTCATTAATAGGTTCCGAACGTTTTGCTCATATCAATAGGTCCAACCTCTCTGACGGTCTTCTGGCTGGAAGATTGGGCAATGCGTTCCTGCAGCAGCTCATAATACAAATCTTCGTTCAAGGGCAGATCCACCCAATGATCGGTCCAGGTGGACAGATGCATCGCGTTTGACAGCGTCAATCCGTGGATCCCCTCTTCGCCCGGCGCAATCAGCGGCGTGCCTTGACGAATGGCATCCACAAAATTTTGAATAATGCCGCTGTGCTGAGGATTATCACCCGAGATCGGCACATCGCATTTCCAGCATTCCGGTTCTCCAAAACCTCCGGTATACTGCTGATTGAATTCGGGTTCCGGAACGCGAAGGCGCCAGAAGGTAAGCTTTCCGTCCTCAATGACGATTTTCCCACGGTCCCCCGTCACTTCGTACCGGTTCGTTCCAGGCGCTTCGCCCGTTGTGGTAATAAAAACTGCCGTTGCACCATTCTCATATTCAGCATAAGCCGTCACATCGTCTTCCACTTCAATATTGCGGTATTTGCCAAACGAACAAAAGGCACGAATCCTCTTCGGCATCATTCCGGTCGTCCACTGCCACAAATCCAGCTGATGCGGAGACTGGTTGATCAGCACGCCTCCACCTTCACCGCCCCAGGTTGCACGCCAACCGCCGGAATCATAATAGCTTTGGGATGGGTACCAATTGGTTACGATCCAGTTCATCCGCCGGATCTCACCAAGCTCGCCGTCTGCAATCAGCTCCCGAAGCTTCTTATACAGCGGATTACAGCGCTGGTTATACATAATCGAAAAGACTTTGCCACTGCTCGCAGCGGCAAGGTTCATTTCCCGAACCTGCTTGGTATAGACGCCCGCCTTCTCGATCAGGACGTGGAGTCCATGACTGAGGCATTTTATCGCCACTTGTGGATGTGCATAATGCGGCGTGGCAATGATCACCGCATCGATCTCTCCCGAAGCTATTAAAGCATCCGCATCATTCCAGATTTTCACATCCGAGGGCAGTGTTGCCTTCGCCTCTTCCTGCTTAGCCGGGTTGAGGTCACATATAGCGCTGAGCTTCCCTCCGGCAATCCGGCCTGCTGCAAGCGTTCTGGCATGCGAGAATCCCATGCCGAGTCCAATGACGGCTACTCTTACTTGATCCATATTTCTTACCTCCCTTGTGAATGAATGTCTACACGCGCTGTTTATGATCTGCCCACACCTTCATCTGCTCGGCAAAACGGAGTAGCATCTCCGTAGACTCATACGTACCGCTAAAGTCTTCAATCCCGAAATAACCATCGTAGCCCACCGAATGCAAATCCTGTATCACTTGCACCCACGGAACGGCTCCCTGGGCAAGAGAAACCCATTCTCCAGACCAGACTGCCGTGCTTCCATCCTCTGATGGAGTCTTGCGGTATCCTGCATTCTTAACATGGACATGAGCCAGATAGGGACCCAGCAGTTCCAGGCCCATTCGGTAATTCTCATACCCTTCATGGACCATATTGCCCGGATCATACAGCACCCCAATATGCTGTGGATTGAAGTGGGATACAAGACGGTGCGTTAGTCCCGCACTCGGCGCAATCGTCAGATGATGTGTCTCCACCAATGCCTTGACTTGATAAGCCGCTGCCAAGTCCTGAACCTCGTGTAAATACCGTACCGCTTGATCGTACAGTTCATTGTAGTTGTGCTTTCGGTCATATCCCGGAATACCCACGCGAATAAATGAAGCTCCGATCAGCTTGGCTGCCTGCATGACCTTTTCCGTTGCTTCCACATCACCACAGGTCAGATAGGGGACCACCGCAAGACTGCGCCGTCCAAACTTGTCAGCAGCTTGGCGGAATCTAAGCCAATCCTCCTCCGTGCCTCCCGGATCTATTGAGCATCGATTATGACGCCAGAAGGAAGGTTTCTCCTCTGCGGCATCGGCTGGAACTTCCTTGAAGCGCCATTCAATGCCCTCAATACGGCATCAGCCGCTGATTTAGCCAGCGTCTCAGGCTGCAAATCAGGTGTTGCGACTGTAAAAACAGACAGTTTCATTATTCCGTCATCCTCTCTTCAGACCTGTGAATTTGCATGAGCAACATTTGATCATCGTTGGACTCATTTCTTATCATTCAGAGCGTCATAGATTCATAGAACCAACCTTGCAGATAGCGCTCTCATTTCTGTCTTTTCTCTCTCTCCAACATCGTAGCACAGTCCAGGAGGCAAACCCATATCCCTGTATCCGAACCTTAACCACAGTCAAACAAAGCGGAAAAGAAGTGTCTTTGAATACAATCAACCGTCCTTAACGCAAAAAGCACCCCTGCCGTCCTGGAACAGACGGTAAGAGTGCCTTCCTTATCATAAGTATTCATTATTTTACGGCAACGTAGAACAGCCGGGATGCATCCTGCCCTGCTTCAATCCACTCAAAATCGGCATAACATTTCACATCCCGAAATCCGGCCTTCACCAGTTCAACTCTCATCCATTCCGGGTCGTATCCGCGCTGGACATGAGTCTCCTCAAAGCGGCGGTAAACCGAAGGATCCTGATCGTCCCTGGCAAAAATGGAAAGATGATGTTCAATCTCACAACGACGTTCATCCAGGTCGCATGTCCAGATATAGGACACTTCCCGTTCATCCAGAACGAATGGCTGCTCTTCGTCATAACGAATCAGCGTATTGGGGTGATGCACATCAAACAGGAACGTGCCGCCTTCCTTAAGACCGCTGTAAGTCCGTGCAAAAGCGGAGCGTATGTCCTTCTCCTCCAGCAGGTAGTTCACACAATCACAAAATGAAATGACAGAATCCACCTGCTCTGGCAGTTCCCAGGAGCGCATATCCTGCTGTACCCAGCGGACGCTGCCCTCCCGAAATAAACGGTGCCCCTGCGGTGTTCCCTCGAGCTTGCGTCTGGCAACGGACAGCATGTCCGCTGACAGATCAATACCTGTTACCTCAAATCCGGAGTTAACCAGCGGGATGGTGATACTGCCAGTTCCGCACCCGAGCTCCGCAACGCTTTTTGGCATTCCGTGTTTATCCCAGGCTGTTCTCGCAAAGCGGATCCAATCCGGATAAGGCATGTCTTCCATGAGTTGATCATATACGTAAGCAAACTTGCGGTAAGACAACATGATGACACCACTTTCCTAGAAGCTTCCCCTATGATCCGGGTTGTTACTTAGAATCGGTATTCTCTTCTTTATTGACCATATACGTCCAGTTGTCCTTCTGGGTAACGAGCCCGTCCTTCATCAGTTTGCCAAGCGCACGTTTGAAAGCGGATTTGCTTATGCCAAATCGCTGCTTGATGATATCGGGCGGTGTATCATCCGAATACGGCATCGCATGGCCCGGGCGCTCCTTCAGAAAAGCAAGGAGTAGGTCGGCATCATCTGTCCGGCCGATCTCTTTTGCGGAACCATGGACAGGTTGACCCTTCCATCTTCCCGAATATGGCTCACCCGGACTTTGACCTCTTCGCCAAGGCGCAGCATGCGTGTCCGTTCGGAGGAATGGATCATGCCGATTGCACCAAAGCCGACCACGCCTCCGTCAATGATGACAAATGTGCCCATCTGGAGCGGTTTATAGACGAGGGCTGTGAACCATTCGCCCTTCCATGAATCAGGCGCATGGAACGAAAGCGGAGCCAGCTCCTGCTCGTAAGCAAGCTTCGCCCGAAGACGCCCTTGCTTGTCATGCTCCATAATGACAAACACATAGTCTCCCACGACCGGATGCAGTTCCCGCATCTCAGGCAACTCCCGGATTGGAAGCAGCAATTGTCTGCCAAGCCCCATCTCAAGAAAACACCCAAGACGGGGATGAACATCCGCCACCTGCAGCTTCGCGGTTTCACCCAGTGTCAGATAAGGTTTCTTCATCGTTGCAGCCAAGCGATCTTCCGTATCAAAGAAAATAAATACCTCTACCGTGTCCCCGGTTCAATCTTGCCCGTGAGCTCCGAATAGTGAAGAAGCACATCCCGATCGCCGCCATCCAGAAAATAACCGTAAGGAGAAACTTCTCTGGATACAACCAGCTCCGTCAATGTGCTTAAGCAATTAAACTCATACGTTCTCCACCACTTTAGCATCCGACCACAGACGCTCGATATTGTAATACTCGCGCTCATCGCGGTGGAAAATATGCACGATAACATCTCCAAGATCCATCAATACCCAGCGGGCTGCGTCCATTCCTTCCAGTCCGCGAAGAGCTACGCCTTCATCATGGGCCCGTTTGCGGATTTCGGTTGCTATCGCTTGCACCTGGGTATCCGAGTTACCATGACAGATGACAAAATAGTCTGCGATTAGCGAAATCCCTCTGAGATCCAGAACAACGAGATCCATTGCCTTTTTATCTTCTGCGGCGGCAACTGCCACATTTAACAACTCATTCGGTTTCAACGTCATGAATTCGCCTCCAATTGCTTAATTAGATCGTTGCGGGCTAATACCGTCAACGGATAAATAATTTGTCTGCGTGATAGCAGGTGTCCGATCGTGGAATCAAAACCGGCGGCAAGCGCCTCTTCAAGGCTATGGTTGGCCAGTTCGCGAATATTATTCACCCCGGGAAAATCCCGTCCCGGTTCCATGTAATCCGCAAGGCAGACCACCTTGTCCAGCAGCGTCATTCCTATGCGTCCTGACGTATGGTAACGAATTGCGTCAAGCACCTGGGCATCCGTCACCCCATACTCCTGCTGCGCTACAAAAGCACCGACCTCAGCGTGCCAGAGCTGCTTGTCGTAATGGAGCAGCTCTTCGGAGAGTTTATGATCCACCATCATCTGGTGAAGCCTCTGCACAGGCCAATATTTTGCAACATCATGCAGGATGGCTGCCAGCTCCGCCTTAACCGGGTCGGCTCCAAACCTAAGCCAGGATGACGGCGGTTTCCATTACGCCCTGCGTGTGCTCCCAGCGTTTGGTAAGCATCTGGGAGGATACAGCGTCAATCAGTTTCTCACGGCTGTACAGCATATATACCGCTCCTAACAATATAATCATAAACACGGTCCGGTACCATATAACGGATGGACAAGCCCGATGCCGCTCTATCCCGAATCAGGGTGGAGGATATTTCGATCAGCGGCATCTCCGCCGTGACCACCACCTGACGCAGAAATTCCGGCAGCTCATCCACGGACAGCTTGGTCCCGGGACGGTTGAGCCCGATAAAGATGAGCATTTCCGCCAGTTCCTCAATGCGGTTCCACTTGGGAAGGTATGCCACCATATCCGCTCCGATAATGAACGAAAATTCATGCTCGGGATACGTATCCCGCAGCTCTCTGACGGTGTCGACGGTGTAGGAAACTCCGCCGCGTTGCACTTCCCAGTCCAATGTACGAAAGGACGGATGGTCGGCTACAGCCTCGGCCGTCATTTCCAGCCGCATGAGTCCGGTTACGCTTAAGCATCTTCCTTGTGCGGGGGATATGACTCGGCATGAACCATACCTCATCCAGGTCATAAGTATCCCGTGCAGCTTCAGCTGCCAGCATATGCCCGATATGAATGGGATCAAAGGTTCCACCCATTATCCCTACCTTCATCCGGATCGCCTCCCCTTATAGAGAGTTATTCTACTGCCTTACAAGGAGCAACGTGCTCCCTTATGGCAGTTCGATGGTCTTGTAATCTTTGGATTCTTTATAGAGCACGATCGTTTTGCCGATGACCTGCACCAATTCCGCTTTGGCTCCTCGGCAAGTTCCTGCGCGATTTCCCGAGGATCTTCAAGGCAGTTGTTCAATACGGATACTTTCAGCAGCTCACGCTTCTCAATCGCCTCGGAAATATGGCGGATCAGATGCTCGTTGCTTCCTCCCTTGCCTACCTGGAACAGCGGATCCAGATGGTGCGCAAGGGAACGTAAATGTCGTTTTTGCTTTCCTGTTAACATGCTTGGTCATTACTCCTTAAATATTCAATTATTAAATCCAACGGATTGTCGAAAGCTATATTGTAGCTTTTGCTTCACCATTAATCAATAAACAAGATACATAGGTTCAGGCTTGAAAGCTGCTCAGAACCGCTTCCTTCATGGCCTGCACAGGTGCCGTCAATCCCGTCCAATACTCCAGTGCATACGCGCCCTGGTTGATAAACATCCCAAGTCCGCCATGCACGGTGCATTGCCGCAACTCACCTTGCCGGAGAAGCTCCGTCTTCAGCGGGTTATAGATCAGATCGCTGACCACGATCCCTTCCGGGATGTGCCCTTGAGGGATAGGAATCTCCGAAATCCGGGGAAACATGCCTACAGAGGTTGTGTTGATAATGACATCCGCTGTAAGCAATGCCTCTTCGGCATAATCTTCACCGTATCCCCTCAAGTCGGCAAGCGAGCTCCATTCCTCAGCCAGCGCCAGCGCTTTGGCGGCTGTCCGGTTCACGATCGATATCGTCTCGGGCTTTTCGCCGATAAGGGCATAAATGATACCCCGGGCAGCGCCTCCGGCTCCAAGGACAACAATGCGCTTCCCTTTGAGGTCGGGACACGCTTCATCCTTCAATGAACGAACATATCCGATGCCATCCGTATTGTAACCCTTTAGGGTGCCGTTGTCATTGACGATGGTATTGACGGCGCCGATCTGCCGCGCCCCTTCATCAACGACATCCAGATACTTCATAACCTCCACCTTGTGGGGGATCGTAACGTTTACGCCCCGAAACCCCAACGCTTTCACAGCCTGGATCGCTTCCCTAATCCTTCCGGACGTACATGAAGCGGCACATAGGCGCCCGATAACCCCAGTGCGGTTATGGCCGCATTATGCATGGTAAGCGATTTCGAGTGGCCGATGGGATCCCCCATAACGCCAAGGAGCAGGTAATCACGCTCGATCCATGAATTCTCTTTCATTTCTCCTCCGCCTCTCCCACCATAAGCCAATGGTGCAACTATGGATGAGTCACTTATATCAAGGATGGACGCGACAGAACTTTGATTCCTTTCGGTGCATGAACCGCTACAAGCGCACCCTGCTCACCGTTGATCTTGATCCAGCCGAGGCCGGATATAAACACGTCTTGGCGCGTTCCCTTCGGTATACGGATTTCATGTCTTGTCCATTCCGGTAATTCCTCAAGCCGTTCCTTAGTCGGGGGCGAGAGGAGCTCTCCAGCATGCTCCGCAAACAACGAATCCGCCCGTTCCAGCTTGGTCCGATGAATGCCTAATCGGCCGCTGATGAAGCAAGTGAAGGATTGATGCTCCCCTTGCAAAAAGTCAAAGCGGCCAAAACCTCCGAAGAACAGGGTCTGACCCTCGTTCAGCTGGTATACCATCGGTTTCAACGGATTCTCCGGCATCACTGTCCCCAAATCCTCACGGCTGACTAACTCGCTATAGCGCCAAGGGTATACGATGCCCGGCGTATCAATAATATACCATCATCCAGCGGGATATTGACCATATCCAATGTCGTTCCCGGATAACGGGAAACGGTCAACTCCTGATCCAGATCACTGTAGTCGCGAATCAAACGGTTGATCAAGCTGGATTTGCCTACGTTCGTGGCCCCAACTACATATACGTCACGGTCGCCTCTGTGCTGCCCGACCATCTCCAGCAGCCGCTCGAAGCCTTGATTCTTCTTCGCGCTGCAGAGCACAATATCTTCCGTTCTCAGGCCATGCTCCTTGCACTGCTTCTGCACCCAATTCAGTACCTTGTTCCAATTGGTAACTTTCGGCAGAAGGTCTGTTTTATTAACAGCCAAAACGACAGGGTTATTGCCGACAAAACGCTGCAGTCCTGAAATGAGACTTCCTTCAAAGTCAAAGAGGTCCACAATATGAATAACAAGCGCATTCTTGCCGCCAATTTGTCCGAGCAGCCGTAAAAATTCGTCCTGATCTACGGTTACCGAGGATGCTTCATTATAATTCTTGATCCGGAAACAGCGCTGGCAAATGACCGGGTCACGGTCCCAGGCCTTCTCCGGCAAATAGCCGGGCTTGTCCTGTGCTGCACTCTGAAGCGGTATGCCGCAGCCGCTGCACTTCTTGATGTCTCCGCCTGTAGGCAACGTCATGATTTCGGTTCCTCCTCCATCCATAATCCTTTTTGCGTAAACGGGTCAATGCGATGCGTTCCACCCGGCGATTAACCAGACGGGTAAACCATCCCTCATCGCTGATTGCGATAGGCATAACCAGAACCGTATACAAACCGAGGCGATTCCCGCCATATACATCAGTCAGCATCTGGTCACCGACAACCACCGTTTTATCCGGAGTGAGCTCCATCATTTTCATGGCTTTGCGGAACGGAGTATTGCTGGGCTTACGGGCTTCGTGCACATATTGGATATCCAGCGGCGTCGCAAATTTGGACACGCGTTCGAGCTGGTTGTTCGAAACAATGATGAGCTGAAAGCCAAGCTCCTTCACTCTTTTGAACCAAACGACCAGTTCCGGTGTCGCCAGCGGAGCCTTTGCACCAACGAGGGTGTTATCCAGATCCGTAATGATTCCACGATACCCCTGCTCATATAATTCTTCTAGGTTAATATCAAAAACCGTATTGACACGGAGCTTTGGGATTAACATTTCAAACAAGTTCGTCACCTCAATTTCATACGAAAAACTATACCATATTCCGGTTCCTTAGTAAAAATAATCACGAGCCTTTTTCATCCTTCGTACCGCGTAATCATCATGACCAGCAAAAGACCACCCGGCAGCTCAGGAAGAGAGCCGGGCGGTCTTGAAATTACTGGATATCAGAGCACGTATCCATATCGAGGTATCCTGATATCGCAAGAACAACCACCACTATGCGGTCTGTCTTCCTGGAATTACGGCGACAGCCGTTTTTCATGCACAATTCGAATCTTTTTATAGACTTCTTCAGTTTCTCGGCATCATTTTGAACGGAACGCCACTGCTCCTCCTGCACTTCAGCAGGACTGTAACGTGCAGCCTCGAATTGCTGCAGCAGCGGTCTCATTTCGGATTCCAGCGCAGGATGTGCTTGCAACCAGCGCTTCACCGACTCACGAAGCGTTTCATGTTCTTGGCGTACCAATCCCTTGCGGTGCACGGAACGAATCCAGCGTTCGGTTTCGGCAATGACTTTATCCGCTGCCGTCAGCGGCTTGCCTGCACGAATGCGCGCTCCTGCAAAACGCAGGCTGATACGCATTCTCCACAAAATATACAGAATCCACAATACGATTACAACCGCGGCAGCCGTTACAATCATTTTGACCCACCCGGATTGTTGATCATTAGAGGCGGAAGCAGGAGTGGTTTCATCTTCTGCACTCTCTTCTTCTTCAACGTCTTCCTCAATGACCTACTCGGCATCTGTGTCGGCTGTCAGGATGGGCATGCTAAATCCCGGCGTTGCCTCAATCGGAACCCATCCGTACTCACCGAAATATACCTCCACCCAAGAATGGGCGTCTGCATTCGTTACGGTATAGTTCCCTGGCTCAATCGGGGTTTGACCATCCATCGGCATGTATTCCGAAGCCGTCAGGCTGCCGGGAGCATAACCCTTTACCCAGCGTGCTGGGATATCAAGGGACCTTGTCATCATGACAAGCGAGGTAGAAAAGTAATCACAATATCCTTCCTTGACCTCAAACAGAAAACCATCCACGAAATCATCGCTCTTCTTGCGGGTAAGGTCAGGGGTGTTCGTATAGGTATAGTTGCTTGTTAGATATTGTTGCAAAAGCATAACCTTCTCATACGGAGTATCTCCTTCAGCCGTAATTTCCTCAGCCAGCGTTGTGACGCGTTCCGGGAAATTTCTCGGCTTCTGGATATAGGCATCGTCCATAGAGCCGGAATACAACTGATCGTATGTTCTTGTGCTCAGCTCATCAATAGGAATAATAAGCACTTCCGAGGTTAAGGTATAACTCTTCGGATAATCTGCATCCCGGACATCATCCAGATGCATTTCCGCGCCTTCCATCTGCCAGCGGAGCCGCCCCGGATCAATATCTTCATCCAGGCCCTCCAGCTGCTTAACAGAGTATGCACCGAACAATACGGGGTACACCGTATCACTCAGCATCGTCACTGATTGCTCCAGTTTCTTGGTTGATAGTGATCCGTTCGATTCACCCGGCAGCTCCTCGCCGATCTCTACGCCTGTACCGGAACGCTTACTGCTGGCTCCGTCTGCCCAACCAGTGCCGGAATACACCGCTCTGGTCTCGCCGCGCCAGTAGCTGCGTTCATCCGAGGTGATTGACATCATAGGTGAGTAGTCGAAGTTAAAGCCGCCGCCAAGATCATTGTCCTCTCTTCCGTAACCGGACATGCTCTCTGATGAAGACTCGATGAGAGTTCCGGTTCCGGTTGTACTGCCCGTGGACAGCGGCACCCCGCTCCATTCCCTCCATGCCGTATAAGGATCTGTTAATGTCGGCTGCACATGAGGCATATTCACGCCAGCCACAATAATCAAAGAGAATATAACCAAAATGTTAGCAATAATCTTAAACGGGTATTTTGATAAGTTGATCCAGCCCTGAGGAAACCGTCTGCGGAATCGGTTGAAATGGCTGGAAACAAGCCAGCCCATTCCGGCTCCGACCACCCAAGCGATCTCATCCCACAGCACAATTTTTGTAAAGGAATCCAGCACGGCAAAGCTGATGACATTCAGCCCGACTATAAAAAGGACGCGTCCTTTGGTTTTGGCCCAGTGTGCAATGAACAGGAAAATCGCCCAGGCAGCGACAGCGAACCATAAATAGGGAAAGAGATACATGATTTCTTCAGCCAAAACACTTTCACTTGTCATGACAGGAACCGGATTGCCGTAAGACTTCAGCAAACTGTACACGCAATAGAGAATCAAAACAAACTGTATCAGCAGTCTGTAGCCCTGTTTAATGGGAAGCAGGGCTTCAATGACAGCCGTGATGGTTAACGCCGCTATGACAACGGCCGTCGTTTCCGAGAGCCAGATCGTTTCGGTGAAGGATACCCACTGCATGCCCATGATCCAGAGCCAGAGCATCGCCAATGTACTGAAAAAGGTCGTGGACAGTTTATCCAGCCATAGTCTCATCAAACACCACCTCCAAGCGCTGCCGGAAGCTCATCCAGCGAGGAAACCGAATAACTCGATATGCCCCGGGATTGAAGGAGCGATATGGATTCATCCTGCCGCTTCTTTTCGTTCGGGTTATGAATTTGCAGAAAACAAGGGTTCATCCCCTGGTTTCAACCCAGCGCATAATCTCGGATGCTTCCTTGCCACTCATCGGACTGATCAACAGGAACAAGGCGCCTTTGGGAAAATGACGATAGGACTTCTCCAGGGAAGCGATCAATTTGCCCTTTCGGTTATAATCCACATCAACCAAATGCTGAATCATCCGCATCCGTTCGCCCGCATGGTCGGCGGGAGCGAACATTTTGGCTTCCTGCGTGGTTGTGAACAGACCTGTACCCGCATGCTCCTTGGCACCATATTCAATCAACGACGCCGCTGCCGATACAGCGAGCTCAAACTGCTGGGCGTTATCAAACCCTTCTGCGGTGCAATCCAGAACGATCATCGTCTTCGGAAAGGATTCATGCTCGAATTCCTTCGACTTCCAGGAGTAGGTCTTTGCCGTAGCGTTCCAGTGAATCCGGGAGATCCGGTCACCATATACATAATCGCGGACTCCATTGATCTGCGTTGTTTCCCGTCTTGAAGCCGATATCGTTGTATGCGTGCCGCCTAATCTGGAATTCCGAATGTTTCGATGCCACTTGGGGATATAGATGGTTCTCGGCAATACGCGAAAATCAGTCTGAACTTCAATCCGTCCCTTGTGCTCCATTAAGCCGAAAATATCTTCGCTTATGCATTCCGTCTTGGAAAAAGCATACCGCCCCCGCTCAAGCGGCGGCGTCTGGAATACAAGCTTGCCTGTACCCCGAAGGTTCGGAATGATGCTGTCCTCGAAAGACCAGGAGTCGCCGTTATGCCTCTGCAGCACTTCACGTACAATCATGTATGGCATAGGCAGCAAGCCTGGAACATGAACCTCCAGCTTCACGCGAACCTGTTCGTACATGAAGCTGCTCTCCAGCACGCTCCGACCCGCCCAGTACGCTGCGCTGCGCTTTGACTCGATTGACACCGCCAAAGCCAGCACCGATCAGATATATCGTCAGAAGGCTCACCATCGAGAACAGCATGAGCGAGGTTTTGCCTCCTTGAAACAAAACGTACAAAAGACACAGGCACCATACCGCCAACACCGCTGCCAGTCTGGACGGCTGCATGCCATTCAAAAATAACGAAACCGCACGGCGCATGCCTATTTCCCCATTTGTACAGGCACTTTGACCTGACGCAGTATAAACTCAAGCACCGATTCCGGACTCGCATTGTCGAGTCTGGCTTCCGGACGCAGCATGATCCGGTGCGAAAGTACGTACGGAGCAAGCGTCTTCACATCATCAGGCAAAACATAATCCCGCTCGTTCAAGAAGGCGTAGGCTTTGACCGCGTTCATGAATGACAGGGTTGCCCGGGGCTTGCGCCCAGCATAACGGAAGGATGTTCACGCGTCGAGCGGGTGATATTCAGCAGGTAGTCGGCAACAGGCTCGCCGATGAAGACGTCCCGAATTTCACGCTGAATGGCGGAGATTGTATCCATATGTGTTCTGGCTGCAGCTTGTCCGCCAGCTGTCCGTCACGTGAACGGTACATCAGCTGCTTCTCCGTTGCGGCATCAGGGTAACCCAGGCTGAGCTTTAACATAAACCGGTCCAACTGGGCCTCCGGGAGCATGTACGTACCTTCAAAATCGATCGGGTTCTGGGTAGCGCACAACATGAAGGGATGGGGAAGTTCGTGGGTCGCCCCGTCCACCGTTACACTGCGCTCCTCCATCACTTCAAGCAGAGCCGATTGCGTCTTGGTGGTAGCTCGATTTATTTCATCCGCCAGCAGAATATTGGTCATGACCGGGCCTGGACGGAAGTAGAACATTTCGTCACGAGGGTGGAATACCGAAACCCCTGTTATATCACTCGGGAGAATGTCCGGATTGCACTGAATGCGGCGGTAGTCTCCCTGCATGGATTTAGCTAATGCTTTGATCAATTGGGTCTTTCCTGTGCCGGGCACATCTTCGATCAGAACATGTCCGCCGCGAGCAGCGCCGTAAGGAGCAATTGGATCTCAAATTCTTTGCCTAGCAGGCACGACTCCAGATTGGTTCGTACCGAGGTAATGATTTTCATGGATTCTTGGCTTACGGGCATGTATGACTAACCTCCTGTAAGGGAATAAATACTTAATTTAGTACTATTGTACATGATCGAAGTCCCGGAGTACATTCGAAGAGATATTTTGGTTATTAACCTGTTTACAGGTCCGCATAAACAGGCAAAAGACCCTGGTACAGTACCAGGGTCTTGCAAACCGCATCATATGGCTTATCCCTTCGGACGGACGAACAAAGCTGCAAGAAAAGAGAAAATGATCGCTGAGGATATCCCTGCACTCGTTACTTCGAATATCCCCGTCACGACCCCGATCCAGCCGTCCCTCCCCAGCTCCGTTAAGGCGCCGTGAACAAGGGAATTGCCAAAGCTGGTGATAGGCACCGAGGCTCCGGCTCCGGCAAATTTGACAAGCGGTTCATATAACCCGAAACCGTCAGCAACGGCTCCGGCCACCACTAAAGTACTCATCGTATGTGCGGGTGTCAGCTTGATAACATCCATCATAATTTGCCCAATAACGCAAATCAGACCGCCTATAATAAAAGCCCACAGAAACTGCATACCATTATCCTCCCATCTCTAAGGCTACGGCATGAGCAATACACGGAATGCTCTCGCCCTGCTGGTACGAAAGCGGCGACAGCAGAGCCCCGGTAGCCACAATCAGCACCTTTTTAATTCGCCTTTGCGCATCCGTTTCAAGATATGGCCGTATGTGACTACAGCCGAGCAGCCACACCCGCTGCCTCCGGCATTCACATATTTCTGTTTCTCCAAGTCGTAGATCATCAACCCGCAATCGGCAAACATCGTACCGTCCATGATGACATCATTCTTCTTCAGAAGATCCTTGGCGATGGGAAGCCCCACCGAGGCCAGGTCATAGGTGACAATCAAGTCATAATCCTTCGCCTGCTAAGCCTGTATCCTTAAAGTGCTTGGTAATCGTATCTGCTGCCGCAGGAGCCATTGCCGCCCCCATGTTGAACGGATCCTTAATACCCAGGTCCACAACCTTGCCGATGGTGGCATAGGTGACCGCAGGGCCATCCCCTTGTCCGAAACAACGGAGCAGCCTGCTCCCGTAATCGTATACTGCGCATAGGGCGGCTTCTGTGATCCGTACTCCGTCGGATAGCGGAACTGCTTCTCCACCGTGCAGTTATGGCTTGCCGTTCCGGCCATCACATACTTGGCTCCTCCCGAATCCACCAGCATCGAGGCGACGGCCAGACTTTCCATGGAGGTGGAGCAAGCACCAAATACGCCGATATAAGGCACACCCATCTGTCTGGCGGCAAAAGAACTGCTGATGATCTGGTTCATCAGATCCCCGCCGACAAAAAACTGCAGCTGGTCCTCTTTGATGCCCGCCTTCTCCACTGCTTTTCTGGAAGCATCCTCAAGCAGCTTCCGCTCGGCCTTTTCCCATGTTTTTCATTAATTTCGATATTGTCATACACAAAATCAAAATCATTCGCCAGCGGTCCCTCGCCTTCCTCCGGTCCTACAATGGTTCCCGTGCTGATAATGACGGGTTTATTCTCGAACTGCCAGGTTTGGCCAATCACCTTCATTGAACGTTACCTCCCTTCGATGCCAAAAATGGCATAGATGACACCGATAATAAACGCAGCAACGGTACCAAACACAATGACAGAGCCTGCAAGTTTAAACATGCTGGCCCCCACGCCTAGAACCAGGCCCTCTGCCCGATGCTCCAGCGCTGCGGAGCACATGGAGTTGGCAAACCCCGTAATGCACGGCACTGCCTGCCCCGGCCCACTGCGCGATTTTGTCATACACGCCGAAGCTGGTCAGAATGACCGACAGTATAATCAGCACGGCAACCGTCGGATTGCTTGCTTCGGTTGAAGTCATATCGAATACGGACATAAAAAACCGCTGGATACACTGGCCGATCAAACAGATCAAACCTCCGACCAAAAAAGCGCGCAAACAATTTTTAAGGATGGCGCGGGGAGGTTCGTGCTTTTGGCAATGGCCTGATATTCCGCCGAGCTCATGGTGGTGATATCGGACTTGGACTTTTGATTAGAGCCGGACATTTCAAAACACCTCCGCTTGAATTAAGTATGGAATTTCATGAAGCGCCGAAGAGACACTATGGATATCACTCGATATCATTATGCTTTGAATGAACTTCCTTTATGTTTGGAAAATCATCCTTCTCATGATGAGGCACAGCTTGTCCCCCAGCATATGGAGAATCCGCACGAAAATCAGCCTTCAGGAATACGACCTGAAAGCTGAAAGAAGTCTCGCTGCCATTATGCTTAAGGCTGTCATTATATAAGAATGAACTTCAGCAAAATGACGAGTAGGATGAACAGGACCATAATGAGCAGAAGTTCTCTGACTTCGGCATGATGGTCGTACCAAACAACCCCATGGTGGTTCATATTCTGCCCCTTCCCCGACTGACAAAATTTCACTTGTTTTCCTATCATCCTATTCCTATCCCACATACAGGGTGCTTGTCATTTACTTTTTATTTGGAGTATCTTGAACGGTCTTAGGTTTTGTAGACTTTTCAGATATATAGGGGCATACTAGAAAAGTAAAACTCATACATACCTTTTCAAAAGGAGCGATATTCGTTATGAATGAATCAACATTGGAATTATTTCGAACACTAACGGAGTTTCCGGCTGCGCCGGGCTTTGAAAGAGAACTTCGTTCATGGGTGAAGGATGCCCTCTCTCCATATACAGATGAGTTCGTGCAGGATCGCCTGGGCAGTCTGTTTGCTGTTCTCCGCGGAAACGATGAAGGGCCAAAAGTCATGGTAGTAGGTCACATGGACGAAGTTGGATTCATGGTCACGGGCATCACCGAAGCGGGCATGGTCCGTTTTCAGCCGCTAGGCGGCTGGTGGAGCCAAGCGGTCCTTGCGCAGCGCCTGCAAATTATTACAGATAAGGGCCCGGTTGTCGGCGTTGTCGGCTCCATTCCTACTCATCTGCTGGATGAAGCACAGCGCAGCAAACCTGTCGACATCAAAACGATGTATATTGATATCGGTGCGGACAACAAAGCGGAGGCCGAATCATTTGGCATCCGTCCCGGTCTGCAAGTGGTTCCGATCTGTGAATTCACCCCGCTGGCCAATCCCAAAAAATCATGGCCAAAGCATGGGATAACCGCTATGGTGTAGGCCTGGCCATCGAGCTTGTGAAAGCTCTTCACGGCGAGAAGCTTCCAAATACGGTATATCTTAGGTGCGACGGTTCAGGAAGAGCTGGGGCTGCGCGGGGCGCGCACTTCGGCAAACCTGATTCAGCCGGATATTTTCTTCGGACTGGATGCCAGTGCTGCAAACGACATGATGGGTGACAAGAGCCAGTTCGGTCAATTGGGACAAGGCGCGCTGCTCCGCATCTTCGATCCAACGATGCTGACTCACCGCGGAATGGTGGAATACGTTCAAGATACCGCGGAGACCAACAAAATCAAATACCAGTATTTTGTCTCTCCGGGCGGTACCGACGCTGGCCAAGTACATCTTAGCGGCATCGGTGTTCCATCCACCATCATCGGCATTTGTTCCCGCTACATCCACACTTCTTCATCCATCATCCATACCGATGATTATGAAGCAGCTAAAGAACTTCTGATCAAGCTTGTTAAAGGTCTTGATCGCTCGACGCTCCAGACGATTCTGGACCGCGCATAAGCGATATCAGTTCATGGAAGCCCCTGCTGGCTTTCAAAGTATATATTGCTGATTATGTTAAATAAGGGTATCCTGCATCGTCTTGATCAGACCGCGGGATACCCTTTTTTCCTCATGTTCACACTATGAAGACAGCGTCTCTTTATGCCTTGCCAAACGAAAGGAGATAATCATCGTTAAATAGACGATGACCACCAGCACCGTGTTCAGCACAAAAATCATGCGAAATCCGGTCAATCCTCCTGCCGCCTGGCCTGGAAGCGCCAGCATGGCACCGCCAGCCGCCGTCCCAAACATCATGCCCAGATTCCGCGACAGCGCCAGAATACTGCTGATCAAGCCGAGATCGCTCTTGGATGTTCGGCTCATCACCAGAGAATTGTTTGGAGGCGTAATCAGCCCCATGGAACCGCCGAGCAGTACAATCAGGAGAATCAAAAAGAATATGGGGTAGGCAGGCGATACAAAGCCCAGTACGAGTAATGCCGTCGTCATAACCAGCAGACCCGACAGCAGCGGAAATGTCCCCAGCTTGTCCGACAGATTGCCGCTCAAGGGAGAGAATATGATCAGCGACAACGGATAACCCATCATGATCAGCCCTGCCGTCGCAGGCTCAATGCCAAGCTCACTCAGCAGGAATACTGGGAGTACAAGCTGGGCCGAGAAAGCCGCCATATAGGAAATGATGGTAATGATAATCCCCACGCTGATGCCCGCATCTCGGAACAGATCCAGCTTCATGAAGGGCAGCCGCCCTTTTCCTTGCCGTTCCCAGCGTGAGGACAGACACCACCCGATGAAGGAAGCAGCGCCCACCCCAAACAGAATGAACAGTACCGCAACCTGCCATGAGCTCCAGCCCCACTGAGCGCCCAAATTCACAGCCGTAACCAGACCAGTCAATGATATGGCAAAAGGGCAGCCCCAGGCACATCCAAACGGCTTTCCGACCATTCCGGTTTGTCCTTCGGTATGAACCGCTGAGCAAACATCCACGCAATCAGCGACAGCGCCGTCAGCAGCCAGAAATTGCTTCGCCAGCTGAACCATTGGATCAATATACCGCCAAGGCTCGGACCAATCATGGAGCCTGCTGCAACAAACGTGCTGATCAGCCCGAGCGCTTTGCCTCGCTGCTCCTTGGGAAACACAGAAATGATCAAAGCCATATTGGTGGCCTGGTACATGGCCGCCCCTATACCTTGAAGAATGCGGGAGGATATCAGTCCGTTTAATGAAGGCGACACGGCACAGCAGATAGCCCCGACCATAAAAATAAAATAGCCGATATTGTGAATTTTCCGTCTGCCCAGCATATCGCCGAGCTTGCCCATCACAGGCAGCAATATGGAAATCACAAGCAGGTAAGCCGTGACGATCCATTGGGCTGTTGGAATAGTTGAATCAAAGGTTCTTGCAATGTCTACAAGCGCAATGTTGAACATGTTAAGCTGACAGATTGGACAGAAATGCTCCTAAACAAATGGTGTATTGAACGATCATCCTCGATCTGTTATTCACGCAGGCCTCACCAGCTTATTCATGAATTTGTGCATGCGAAGAGAGGACCCTCACAGAAAAAGCTCCCGCATGCGGAGAGCTTCATTCTGCCTGGATCATGCACTCAGACAACCTAACGCGCGGTCGTCTGAGCCGCCGACATCGGCCTTACTGATTCATCTGGAATCTTATCCATCCAGATATCAATCACATGCTGCACCCCACTAACTTTCCCGAAATACCCTTCAATATTCTCGAGTGTCATATCATGGGCGCTTTGCGAATACGATGCGCAGGCATCCGCTACAAGCACGATATGATAATCCAGCATAAAACCGTCCCTGGCAGTGGATTCCACGCAGACATTGGTGCTGACTCCCGTCATGATTAACGTTTCGATTTTCAGCGTTTTCAACACGGAATCCAGCCTTGTATTCACAAAAGCGCTGTACCGGTGTTTATTGACAATGATGTCATCCTGCTCCGGAGCAACCTCATAGAACTCGGCTCCCCAGCTCCCCTCCGGCAGACATGGGCCGACCGTCCCGATGACCTGGTAGTCCAGGCGTCGGAATCCGTTGCTTTCTCATGGAGTGTCTGAATGAAAATGACGGGCACATGAAACTCCCTGGCGGACTGAAGCAGCTTATGCAGCTTCGGCATCATCTCTCCTACCCCGCTAACATCGCAGCCCGCTCGGGGCAGCGCTCCCTCCGGATGACAATAATCATTCTGCACATCAACCACGATCACCGCCGCTTTGCTCTCAAGCATCAGCTGATTCAAAGATTTCATCGCGACTCTCCCCTTCCGATTGTGTATTTGAAAGAATGAACCCCATCATTTACTTCTTGGCATTGTTCACAAACTGCATGTCCACAAGGGCATCGTAGGTATAATCCCCTTGAATATCCCCGTTTCGATCATGACATCCATGTCATGTTTCAGCGCGTCTTCCGAGATCAGCCCGTCCAAACTCCATAAATTGTCTTCATAAGCCCGGTCCAGCGCCGCTTGAATCGCATCATCGGAAAGCGTCGGGAATTCGGCCTTCAAATTCTTCTTCGCCAGTTCTTTATCGCTCTGAACAGCTCCAAGCGCTTCGATGATGGCGTCTGTAAAGCTTTGAACGGCTTCTGCATCCTTCTCGATTGTGGACTTCCTCACACTGAGCACCGAATACGAGAAATCACCCAAATCATGAAACTTGTAAAACGGCTCCTCCCACACATTCTTCGATATCCCGTCGCTAATCTGCGGCTCCGCCCCATTGGCGATATCGGCAGCCCCTTGCTGAACCATCGTCACGACCGTGGAGCCGTCTGCTTACTCAAGCAGCTGCACGTCCTTCTCCGGATCCAGACCAAGCTGAATCAGCAGATAGCGGGTTAACAGATTGGGCGTACCGCCATGGCGCCCGGCATTGATCTTTTTCCTTGTAAAAAGCCTTCAGGTCCTCGGGAGAATGGCTGGCGGGTGCGGTGCCTTTCTTAGCCATTAAATACACATTCGCCCGGTTGACAACGTTGACGACAGAGATGATCGGATCGGAATTGTTGTTATTAGCCAAGGCGTTGGACTCCGTCCCGCCAATGACGCCCCAAGCATCGCCGCTGACCACGGCGGTTACATGCGCGCCTCCCGCGGCTTGGATGACCTCGACATCCAGCCCCCTTTTCGCAAAGAAACCTTCGCGCTGGGCCACATATAGAGGAAGATAGCCTGTCGAATGGAGCGGCTCGGCGATCACGATTTTCTTCAGCTTACCCTCGCCTGAGGCGGAGGCGGTGTCATTCTTCTCATTGCCGCAGGCTCCCAGCAGACTTGTGAATATGACAAGTGCGAACAATAGCGAAAGCTTCCTCATTTTACGGTTCATATGAACTCCCCTTTTATATAGAAATAATAAGTTCGATTTCTGTCTATTGTTTGGTCAAGCCCTTGGACAACCATTTCTCTATGACGACTACTCCCCAGTACATCACCATGGACAGCAGCGACAGGACAACTACGCCCACCCACACGAGATTAATATCGAGTATGGTCCCCGCATACATGATCATCCGGCCGACACCCTGGCTTGAAGCGATAAACTCACCCACGATGGCTCCTGCCAGCGCAAGGGCAATGTTAATCCGCAAACTGCTGATAATCCAGGGCATGGACCATGGGACAACGACCTTGGTGAAGACCTGATGCCGCTTGGCGCCCAGGGAATACATCAGCTTTTCCATATCAGGGTCCACGCTCTTTACACCGCTGTATGCGGAAAGCGCAGAAACGACAACCGTCATGGAGAAAGCGAGAGCCACCTTGGAGAAGAATCCAATTCCCAGCAGAATGACGAGTACCGGAGCCAGGGCAAGCTTGGGCATGGCATTCAGAATGATAAGATACGGCTCGCTGATGCCTGCATACGACCTCGACCACCAGAACGATAATCCGAGCAGCGCTCCAAGCAAGGTTCCGAACACAAAGCCGAGGATCGTCGAGCCGGATGTGTACGTAATGTCCCTCAACAGAGTCCCTTCGGCCATTTGAGTCCAGGTCGTGCCAAGAATGGCGCTGGGGCTGCTCCAATAATAGGAATCCAGCAGACCGATCCGGGTGAACACCTCCCATACCAGAAAAATAAATACAGCCACAGCGGCGCGTCCCCAGACGATCCGCCGACTCCTGCGGCGCTCCATCGCCTCTTCATCCAGGATGTACGGTACAACCTCCGGCCGTTTGGATGATCCGGTCACCGACTCCATGCGGTGCCACGGCGTGTACAACAAATGCCTCTTTACGTGCAGTTTCCATCGCTATCCCTCCCTCTTCGATGCTTGTCGCTTACGATATTTGCTCTTCTTCATGCCCGGCCGACAATAAATCCATCAGATGATGCTTCAGCTCCATAAATGCAGGAGACGTCATGTCTTCCGTTTTGCGCGGACGTTCCATCGTTACCGTAATTTTGGATTTGATTCGCCCCGGTCTGGAAGAGAACACATAGATATCATCCGACAAATAAATCGCTTCATCGATGTCGTGGGTAACAAACAGAACCGTCTTTCCAAAATCCTCCCAGATCTGCAGCAGCCAATTTTGCATAGTCAGCCGGGTCTGTGCGTCCAATGCGCCGAACGGCTCGTCCAGCAAAATAATATCCCGGTCGTAGAGCAGCGTCCGCAGCAGAGCGGCGCGCTGTTTCATTCCTCCCGACAGCTCCCTCGGATAATGCTTGTCAAAACCCTTCAATCCATACTTCTCCATTAAGGGCAGGGCCCTTTCCACGGCTTCCTTGTAGGGGACGCCTCTAACCTCCATGCCCAGAATGATATTGTCGAGGATCGTGCGCCAAGGCAGGAGCATATCCTTTGCAGCATGTAACCCACGTAACCGGTTTTGCCCACGATGTCCTTCCCATCAGCCAGCACTCTTCCCGTGGACGGCGGCATCAAGTAAGCGATAATGTTAAACAGGGTTGATTTGCCGCACCCGCTGGGACCGATAATGCTAACAAAGCGCCCTTCCTCAATCGACAGACTCGTCTCCCGCATGGCAGCAATTTCTTCCCCATTTCTGCGGAACCATTTGCTGACACCCGAAATTTCAATTTTTGAGTCATACCCCTTCCTCCTTCATTCTGATTTCATGATTTTTCAGAAATACCAAACATTTATTTTCAAAAGCGGATGAAAAAATCGCCAGTCCAGCCCCAATCTATGCACATACGTGCATGCTTGGTACCAAACTGACGATCGGCCCGCTCTCTACTTAGAGTTCCGGCATGTCGTTCAGATATGTTTCTACATCCTTCTCCAAGAATACGATGGTACCGGAGTATTCGGTCTCTGCATCGTAGTCTTTAAGAATGGAGATGATTTTAAATTGAAATTGCGCTTCGAGACAGGTTTTAATCTCCTGTTTGAATACCTGAAATAAAAGATGGTCCAACTGCCGGGTAGAGAGGGGTAATTCTCATCCAGCAGTTTGAGGACGGGGACTCTACTATTCCTCGATACAATGATGATTTTGTTGCCGACGAAATCGACTTTTTGCTGCTTTACACCCACGTTAAATATTTTCTTATTTATCGCGTTGTAAACCCTCAAAAGATCCTGTTTGAGTTCGCCTGCTGTCGTCATTGTCCAACATCCCTTTGTGTAAATTTTCATTACATTGACCGGGGTAGGTATAGGGTGTTTATCGAGTTTTCTCTGTCCTTGGGTATAATTATAGGCGATTACAGACACTTGTCAATACAATAACGTCAAAAAGTTACCAAAAATCAATTTTATGTTAAAATATATAACATTAATATGACACAATTTCATTTCTCTACCTTAGCTCTACTCTGTTCTTGTTTCATAGATTGTTAGAGATATCCACTGATTCGGCTAGGCCCTGTGCCCTCTTCTATTCCCCGTTAAAAATCCGCTCCAGGAACAAAACCGCCTCCCGCTTCTGGTATTCATTGACTTCATGGCCCGAGAACGGGTAGTCCCTGATTTCTTTATTCGCCTCTATCCTGTTGTATGCGGCATATATCGTCTCAGGCATGCAAACCGTATCCTTCCAGCCCACGGATACCATGATAAGCGCCTTGATTCTGGGCGCTAAATTCAGCATGTCAAAATGCGCGAGATGCGCCAGAATATGATCCAGCTGCTCCGGGAAACGTTTGATGTACTGGGCGATTTCGGTCAGGAGCTGACCGAATACAGAATTCCGTAATCCATTCTGCACATATTGGGAATGTCTGCTACGATGGCTGAAACCTTCGCATTCAGAGCCCCTGCGAGCAGCGCCAGACCTCCGCCTTGACTCCCGCCAACCACGGCGATTTTATCCGAGTCCACACCCGGCTGCTGCGACGCTGTTTCAACTGCCCTCACAGCATCCATGGCAATTGCCATGTAATAGGAACGATGCATATCCGTAATCCCCTGTGTCACCCAGCCCTTCACCACGCCGCTGTCCATGGACAGCAGATTTCCCGTCTCCCCGCCCTGTCCCCTGACATCAACTGCAAACACTGCGTAACCGAGCATCACCCAGTGAGCGTACCGTTCGGGAAGTCCCCGATCTCCCGAATAACCCGGGAAGGTCACGATACATGGCATGGTCTTCTTCGTTGAAATACCGCTGGCTGGCGTGATATACCATGCATGGATGGGGGTATCATCATAACCGTGATAGGTAACCTTTGATACTTTCATATGAGGAAATGGCGTATCTTCCGGATGATTGACAATCTGCAGCGGCTTATCGTCGTAGTTCTTGAGCGCCTCCTCCCAAAACCGATTCAGTACCTGCTCGTTCATCGTTGGTTCCGGACGCAGGCTGCCAAGTTCATTCTTGCGAAGCTTAATGGTATCCATCTAGTGTTCAATCCCCTTTTCACGTGTGAAGTAGAAGTACATGGTTAACATGATTATTCGGCAAGTGACCTGCAATCCCCTTCGATAGAATAGGAAGCAGCCCCGAACAAAAACGGCAGGTCCTTCGATAAAGCGGTACAAGGAACGGGACGGCTACCCGTTAACCTTTTGTAAAAATAATAAAAGCTATCATAGATTTATAGAGTCGAACATATCATAATAGAAACTATGAAATAACGAGGGTTGATATAGACGAAGCACTCACCTAACCCCCAAATGACATCTTATAGCGAATGGAGACGATGAATATGCTGCAAGGTTTAACTAGCGCAGGACTCGGAAAACTTGAAAGCGATTTACAGTTTATCGAACTCGCGGCCAAATATGAGTTTCAATGTGTCGATATCGATGCCAAGGGTCTTGCAGACCGTCTTGGAGTAGAAGCGGCAGCCGATCTGCTGCAATCCCATCACTTGGAGATAGGCGCAATCGGTCTCCCCGTTGAATGGAGAGGATCAGACGAACAGTTTCTCAGCGGCCTTGAAAAACTGCTTAAGCGGCAGCGGCTGCCAAAGCCCTGGGCTGTACGCGCTGCTGTACATATATTCTGCCTGCGACAGATGCGTCCGCAGCACATTTTATGGCGCTCGCCACAACAAGGCTGCGGGCCTGCGCCAGCATTCTCGGAGCTTACGGGATCCGATTGGCGCTGGAATTTGTAGGACCGCATCATTTGCGTACCCAATGGAAGAACCCGTTCATCTGGACCGTCCAAGAGACTCTGGACTGGATTGATGCAATTGCAGAACCGAATGTCGGGCTTCTGTATGATGCATACCATTGGTATACCAACGAGATGACAACCGCCGATATTCGATCGCTGCGTGCCGAGCAGATTGTCCATGTTCACATTAATGATGCCAAGGACATTCCTGTCCAGGACGTACTCGACAATGATCGGCTCTACCCGGGTGAAGGCGTCATCGATCTGCCGGGCTTCCTTACGGCCCTGAACGATATCGGTTATACCTACCCGGTTACGCAAGAAATTCTGACCCCGTCTGCACCAACGGGAACACCGGAAGAGCTGGCAGCCAAATCACGCGAAGCCTTTAATAAAGTATTCGGCGCTGCCGGACTGTAGCGTGATCATGTGATTCGTACGGAATGACCGCAAGATAAGTAACATTATGTATGGCAATGAGCTGTTATCCAAGCTCGCGGTTCAGCCGCTGACGGAATGAATTCTCGTGTTCAGGGTACACTGAAACGGTAGTTTAAGTACCTTTTCGGGAGGCCGCAATATGAACGGGTTTGAGAAGGAAGAACGATCGGAAGCCACCGATCTGTCCACCGTTGAGTCACAGCGCAACGATCTGGCACCGGAGGAATTTCCGGAGGGACCCTATGGTTCCGATCTTCGCAGCGAATCCCTCGGCAAGAGCAGTCCGTGGCGCGCGGATCAACGCCCTCCGAATCGATTCGATTATGAGGATCGCAATCTGCACATGGGCATCAAGCGGGATTATCCCGGTGAAGATGAAACCATTCAAGCAGATCCGGGACAAGAAAAACCAGAGTAGAAACTGTATATACCAACCGTCATTCTGTGGACAAGACGGTTGGTTTTTGTCGTAACAGGGCTTGTATGTCCCGGCCGAAGAGCATAACCGCCTATAAAAATACATAAGATGGCATAAAAACCTCAATCGAACACCATGATGCACTGGCTCATGAGCCTTATCGCAATTTACCGAAGATACAGAGATAAGAAGGAGTGGGGGAGCTGCTTATGCCAAACCAGAGGAAAAACGAAGAATTCGTTATCTATGTTGTCACTTTATCCCATGTTACACACTACATGTCCATCGAGTTTATCGGTGGATCCTGCGGCTATATCATCGCACAAAGAGCACTTCAATCCGATCTGCTTGGCATGATCGGCAGTATCCTGGCTCCGATTGCGATTCGCCGCGTGCTGCAGTGGCAGCAGCTTAAATCCGGCAATTCTCCGCACCTGAGTTTGCGCTCGCTGTCAGGTGCAAGGGAGCTAAACCCTACATAGATCAAAGCGGCGGCACCTTGGAGAGGTGCAGCCGCTTTATACTTTCCAACTTGTATTTTTGCTACCGGACAAGGTGTTTAAATTGAACTTCTGCTCAAATGCAAGTAAAAATCAAGATCTGCCTGCAGATGAGATTTCATTAAGCGCTCAGCCTCTTCAGCATCATGAGCACGGATTGCATCCACGATCTGCTGATGCTCATCAATGAGGAACGGACGTTTATGATGCACCACCGCTCTGCGAAACAGATAAATAATGGACTGCATTCGATCAATGATAAGAACAAGCTCCGGATTGCGGCTTGACTGCACAATAATATCATGGAACATCTTGTTAGCTTCCATGGTTTCGCTGACGCTCCCGCTGCGGGCCACAGCAATGCATTCCTGCAGCTGTTCCAGCGTCGCTTCATCCATATAAAATGCCGCACAACGAGCAGCAAAACCTTCGAGCAGCATGCGCACCTGAAAAATATGGCGCAAATCCTCGTCAGACGGATTCACCACCCGCTTATTCTTGATGAGACCTTCCTGCTCCAGCTTTCGGATGGACTCACGGACAGGAGTGCGGCTTACACCCAATTCCTCCGCAAGCCGTTCCTCCACCAATTTCATGCCGCCCGGCAATTCGCCGTTCAATATTCTATCCCTGATCAGCTCATAACAATGGAGATACGCCGCTTGGAATCCTTGTTTAGACATTCATTATTCCCATCCTTCGTTTACACATAGAGCATGACTTATACACCGTCCTTAAATTATAGGGGAAAGCATGGTCCATTAAAAGCTTTCTTTCAATTTTTGTATCCACTACATCTACACTTGTATCCAATGATAATATTTTTGTATACAATTTTAAATTTATTGTGTACAATTAGTTCGAATTTTAAATATCGTTATCATCTAGGAGGAACTTACATGAATATTGGATTCATAGGTCTAGGTATCATGGGTAAACCGATGGCCGCAAACTTGTTGAACAAAGGTTACAGCCTTACCGTTTATGATCTGAATACAGAGGCCATCGATCATTTAACGCAATTGGGGGCAAAAATGGACAATCACCTAAAGAGGTTGCAATTGAAAGCGATGTCATTATTACGATGCTTCCAAACAACGCCATTGTGAAACATGTCATTCTTGGAGAAGACGGTATCGTTCAAGGCGCTAAAGCCGGGACGGTTGTCATCGACATGAGTTCGATCTCATAGGTTGTTGCCAAGGAGGTCGCAGAGAGCCTGCAAGACCACGGCATAGAAATGCTGGATGCCCCGGTCAGCGGCGGCGAACCCAAAGCAATCGACGGTACACTGTCCGTTATGGTAAGCGGAAATGAAAGCGTTTTTGAGAAAATTAAGCCAGTACTGGCTTGCATGGGCAAGGACATTACGTGGGTGGGTCCCAGCGGCAGTGGTGCAACCGCCAAGCTCGCCAATCAGATTATGGTCAATGTCAATATTGCCGCTATGTCAGAGGCGCTTGTGCTTGCTGCCAAAGCTGGCATCGATATCGAAAAATGTATCACGCTATTCGCGGGGGCTTGCCGGGAGCGCCGTTCTTGATGCCAAGCTTCCAATGATCATCGAACGAAATTTCAAAGTATGGACGCGTTGATATCAATCTGAAAGATTTGACAAATGTCATGGAGACGGCTGAAGCATTTGATATGTCCCTCCCATTGACCGAGCATGTCCGCCATATTTTTGAAACCTTGAAGGATGAAGGCAAACAGGCAAATGATCATGCGGGCATTGTCCAATACTATGAAAAAGCAGCAAATGTGGAAGTCAAAAAATGCCGAACTAAAAATAATATCATTGTAAAGGTGGAAAATACATGTTAACAGGACCTATGCTCATCGTAGTATTCCTTATTGCGTTAGCCTTCTTGTTCCTGCTGATTATTAAATGGAAGGTAGAGCCGTTTCTGGCTCTGACCGTCATCGCATTCGGCACCGCGATTGCCATTGGCATCCCGCTCAAGGAAGTGCCGGGCATCGTAACGTCGGGATTTGGAAACACGCTGGTCGGGGTAGGCATTCTAATCGGTCTTGGCGTCATCTTCGGCCAGTTTCTTGGCGCTTCCGGTGCAGTTGAAAAGATTGCTTACTCGCTTCTGAAAATATTCGGCATTAAAATTCACCTACCGGATTGGCCATGTCAGGTACCCTTGTTTCCATACTTGTTTTTCGATGCAGCCTTCGTCATCTTAAGCGGACTGCTCAAAAGCTTGGCAACTCGAACAGGCATCTCGATTGTTACATTTGTAACCGCTCTCGGCATCGGTCTCATTACTTCCCATAACATGATTGCGCCAACGCCTGGTCCGATGGTGGTTGCCGAGAATACCGGGGCTGATCTGGGATTGTTTATCTTGTACGGTATCCTGGTGGCAATCCCCGCAACATTAGTGGGCGGTTTTATTTACGGAATGTTTATAGGAAAACGCATCCAAACCACAGAAGAGGTTGTGGTTGCCGAGGAAGCCGAGAACAAAGCTCCGCGCAAAGAAATCAGCACCTCCTTGTCTTTCGGGATGCTGGCACTGCCCATTGTGCTTATTCTGGCTAATACCATCTCCAAAATGCTGTACCCGGGAACAGCCATAGAAACCTTCTTCGGTTTTATCGGCGATAAGAACATTGCACTGTTGATCAGCGTGTTCGCGGCTGTCATTTTCCTGCGTCCTTACATCGCGGAGGATTCGGGCAAGCTTTATTCCGAAGCTATCGCGACCGGGTATGATTGTGCTTATTACCGGAGCGGGCGGAGCATTCGGCGCAGTCATTAACCATAGCGGCATTGGCGACTATCTGATCACAACGATGCAAAGCTGGAGCATTCCGGTGTTGATGCTGGCCTTCATATTCTCGCAGATTCTGCGCGCATCGCTGGGCTCCTCAACCGTGGCACTCGTTACGACCTCCAGTATTATGGGGCCGCTCGTTCTCGATCTGGGTGTTTCTCCTATTTTGCTCGGACTGGCCATCTGTGCGGGCGGTATCGGTTTATCGCTTCCGAACGACTCCGGCTTCTGGGTCGTGAACCGCTTCGGCAAGCTGACAGTAACCCAGACGCTGAAGGTATGGACACTCGGCGGTTTCATCGCCGGATTGACAGCGCTCGCATCGGTGTATGTATTAAGTTTGTTCAGCGGCATCTTACCAGGACTATAACGGGCACGACTATACAGATAAAGGGTGATGAGAACCTATGAATACGAAAAAGAGAATGGCAGCAGATGTGTTGGATCACCTGCCTCGCATCGATGAAACATGGGTAAGAGCCAAACTTGCGGACGAATTGGACGGATTTGACCGGAAAATCATCGTGCTGGATGATGACCCAACGGGGGTTCAAACGGTACATGGCATTTCGGTATATACCGATTGGACAGTCAACACCATGATCAAGGGATTTGAAGAGGAGCAGTCGATGTTCTTCATCCTGACCAATTCCCGCGGCCTTGTGGCAAGCGACACAAAAGCGGTGCATCGTGATATTGCCCTTCATGCGGAAGAGGCATCTCAAGCGACAAACAAGCCATATGTGATTATCAGCCGAGGTGATTCCACCCTGCGAGGCCATTACCCGCTCGAAACGGAAACACTGAAAGACACGGTGGAGGCACAATCCGGCATCTCGTTTGATGGCGAGGTTATAATCCCCTTTTTCAAGGCAGGCGGACGGTTTACGGTTGATAATGTGCATTATGTATTGTACGGTGAAGAACTGATTCCCGCTTATGAAACGGAGTTCGCGCGCGACCGTACGTTTGGCTACACCAAATCCGACCTGGGGGAATGGGTCGAAGAGAAAACCAATGGCGCGTATACCGCCGCAAATACAACCTATATTTCACTTCAATCCCTTCGAGCCTTGGAAATCGAGACGATCGTGGATCAGCTCATGGCAGTTGAGCATTTCAACAAAGTTGTGGTCAACGCAGCCGATGATGTAGACGTCGAAGTATTCACCATTGCACTCATTCAAGCGATTAAAAAGGGAAACATTTCATGTTCCGAAGCGCGGCTTCCTTCACCAAGGTGATCGGGGGTGTCAGTGACAAACCCTTGCTTACAAAAGAGGAGCTTATCCAAGAATCCTCCACAAGTGGTGGGCTCATCCTGGTAGGATCGCATGTCCAAAAACGACAGAGCAGCTGGAACAATTGAAAACCGTTGATTCGATTACATTCATCGAATTTGATGTTCACCTGGTCACCGATGCGGCTGCATTCCAGTCGGAAACCGATCGTGTCATCGCTCTAGCCGAGAGTGCTATTGCTTCCGGCAAAACAGTTACGATTTATACCCGGCGCGAGCGGCTGGATCTGGGTGAAGGCAAACAAGAAGAAGAATTGAAGCAATCCATCAAAATTTCCGATGCCGTGACCAGCATCGTGGAGAGACTGCAAGCACGCCCTCGTTATATCATTGCAAAAGGCGGTATAACGTCCAGCGATATCGGCACGAAAGGTCTCCGGGTCAAACGTGCCACGGTAGCCGGACAAATCAAACCTGGCGTGAGATGGATTACCGGAGATGAGAGTTTGTTCCCCGGTATGCCGTATATCATCTTTCCGGGCAATGTGGGAACACGGGATACACTAAAAGAAACAGTCGAACTGCTGGAACGGTAGAACCTGTATTTACGTCCTGCATAAACCAAGCTAAAGCCACCTCCCTAAATGGGAAGTGGCTTTGTTTGCTCTATATGAGAACCATGAACGTTGATCCAAGAAAAACTCCAACGGGCTGCGCCTATCGCTTCTGCTTGTAGAACTCGTGATACAGCTTCATCAGCGCCCTCTTCTCGATGCGTGACACATAGCTGCGTGAAATGCCAAGCTCCTTGGCAATTTCCCGCTGCGTCCGTTCCTCTCCGCTGGCTTCCAGGCCAAAGCGACCAATAACCACTTCCTTCTCGCGATCATCCAGTATATCGAGATTCCTATAGATCTTGCTCTTCTCAATCTTCAGCTGCACCGCATCCACGATATCATCCGCTTCTGTTCCGAGGATATCTATAAGTGTAATTTCGTTCCCTTCTTTGTCCGTTCCTATCGGATCGTGGAGGGATACGTCCTTGCGGGTTTTTTTAAGCGAGCGCAAATGCATCAATATCTCGGTTCTAATGTCATTAGTAATCATGAGTTTTTAGCATTTATCTCATCTAAACGTCCTTGAATTAGATCTGATCTAGGTGCTTCTCAACTTTCCTTACCCACTCAGGCAGCTCAGCAGCTCGATAAATAACACGTTTTTGGTCGGCTTCCAAAACGATCTTACCATCGGATTCACTATTATCGATCAGAACTAAATAATCGATGAGATCAAGATGAGCAAGTAAATTTTCTATGGAGGTATGGTGTCGCCTTATGATATCCTCGGATGGAATATGATGTCCGCCGTTTTTCACCCGGGCGGCAACCCTTTCAATATTTAAATGATAATCGCCTAGTCCAACATAGAACATTACCACCTCGAAGCCATATTCCTTCGCTTCACGCATTTGACGAATGACGTTGCCGCCAGCCAGCGTCGTCTCAATTGAAAAATCCCGTTTGTTTCGAATACAATCTCTTGCAATCTTAATTGCTTTTTCCCAGCACTCACTTTATGACGCTCGGGTTGTTCAGCATCAATGGCGCGTGCAAGTACATCAGCATCAATATTTATACTAACACCAATGCGATCGACAATGAGATTTCGAATTGTGCTTTTGCCACTGCCGTTGTTTCCAGCAAACACAAACATCGTAGCAATAGAACTATTCATTGGAGAGCTCCGAAACCTCGATACGTTCTATATCCCCATTGCTGTACTCTCTAACCATATGACCATCACTTGTCTTATACACAATGTATGTGCCATTAGCTTTTGCATCCAATTTCGCTCGATCACCTGTTAGTTTAATGAACTTATTTAAGTCCTGCATCCGGTTCACACGAATCACCGCCTGATTATAAATTGTATTATTCAGGAGTTAGCCCCAACCATCTATGCCTAAAATTATATCATAATACCTTTGCACAAACAGCTAAGCTCATGATCGACCACTAGATGATAACCCCACCACGGGAGCAATCGCTTCAGTACATATAGAGCATTTTAAAAGTTCATTCCGTGATATCCCATCGCTGCATAGCCCTTGACACGTTTCTTGTACATAGCCATAAGCATCGGCACCTGCAAGTCTACATAATCATAAATCTGCACATCTTGTTTATTTTGATGGGTACGATGGAGACGTCCAGCATATTGCTGAAGCGTCCCTCTCCAAGAGATGGGATGGACTAGGAATAACGTATCCAGCCGCGCATCGTCAAAGCCCTCTCCGATCAGCTTTCCGGTTGCAATAAATACCCTTTCTTCGGAATCGGATATGGAAGCAATTTGTTCCCTTAAAGCTTCCCTTTGCTTTTTCCCCATACCACCTCGAAGAACAATAACATTCTTGGCAAAATGCTTCAGACGATTTTCAAAGTACTCCACATGAGCGGTACGTTCCGTCAAAAGAATTGGTGAACGCCCTTGATCCAACGCCTTAAGCAAATCATCGAAAATCATGTTGTTTCGTTCTTCATCTTCGACCAATAGTTTATAGATCTCTTGAATACCAGGTGAAGATAAGTCCTGCGGTGTACGGAAACTGGTATAACGCGGAATCACTTTTGTTCCAACCCCCGAGCTTGAGCCTGCGACTTCGCATCTATAGACACGCGAATCGGACCGCATTGCATGAGAACGATCGGTTGATGTCCATCCTTCCTGGATGGGGTTGCAGTTAGACCCAGAACATATTTGGCCTTAGCTTTTTCAACACCTGCTCAAAGCTAAAAGCCGAGACATGGTGACATTCATCTACAATGATTTGGCCGTATTCCTCAATATACTCCTTAATGGCGCCTTTATAGTTCAAGCTTTGTATAATCGCGATATCAACGATTCCAGTTCGTTTGTCCTTGCCTCCGCCGATGATGCCAACATTCTTCTTATCGATATTCAAAAAAGCACCCAGTCGTTCTCTCCACTGATCCATGAGCTCTCTTCTGTGGACCAGTACCAAAGTGTTTACTTTTCTGGAGGCAATTATAGAGGCGGCAACGACGGTTTTGCCAAAGGCGGTTGTGGCCGATAAGATTCCCGTTTCATGAGCAAGCATAGATCTTGCAGTACCATCCTGAAGCATGGAAAGTGTTCCACTGAAGCTAACATCAATCGGACAACCAGGATTACGTTCGTCCGATACAACCAGTTCAACCTGGTGCATTTTCATTAAATCCAGCATCTTCCCATAACAACCTCTAGGAATTACAAGATACTTGTCATAATCCTCATAACAGCCGATGACACGAGGCTTGCCATAAGTCGGCAATCTCATGGCTTGCGTCTTATAGAAATCCGGATTTTGAAACATGGCCAAAGCTTGCAGCTTCTGTATGAATACTGAAGGAAGCCCATTTTTTCGATATAGATCATGTTGGAAAGAACGATGTGAACCTGGTCAGGGAGTTGTCCTATTTCTGATGATTGTATGTTCGTCCCACGATCTAACCAAGGTCGCTCACCATTCTCGTCATCCGATTCGTTCCATACGTTTACGCCAAGCGGGGATTCCCCTTTCGTCAACTCAAAGACTAATCTTTGAGCTTGACCTAAGGAAATTTTCCCCAGCCCCGATAGAAAGCTCCATTGATCTTCATACGGCTGAAAACGTTCGCCGACAAAGACACTGTTCCCATCCATCCGAGGACCGCCCTGCAGAGGCAAAGCAATCAAATTTCCAAACCCACCTTTAGGCAGCGTGTCTTGGTTTGGAAATAATCGATCGTAGGAGTCTAAAGAGAGCTGATAATGTCGCTCCCTTGTTTTGGTTAATATCGCGCTTCCCAATTTTCTGGCGAGACTCGCCTCTATCGGCTGATCAAAGAACAACCAGACATGTCCCCGTTTCCCGAACGCGAGCGTTCAAGAGCTGAAGGAATATGATGTGCCTTACAAGTTTCCATTACAACAGCGGCATCTTGTTTCCAATTGCGTTTGTCAAAGTCTATAGCAAGAAACCAGCAGGTTTCATCTTTTAGCATGGGATAAACACCTATTGTACGGTTTATCTTTGCATTCAGATGGCGGGCATAAATATCATCCGATAATATTTCAAAAGCTTGATAAGAACAATCCGAACATTTAATCCGAGGCTTATTACAAACAGGTGAGCGATCATTCTTACAAACAGGCGAATATCCCGATTTTCCAGTTTTGCTTGTCCATCTGACTGGATATACGTCCTCCCGCCCTCGAAAAAGAGAACGAAATAGAGCTATCTTGTCCTCTGGACTCGATTTGAGGTGGACCTGGCCTACGGGAGGCTGTTCGTGATCAGTAGTGATTTCATTAGTGGAAGTACTCTCTTTGAAATCATCAAGCTCCGAATATTTAGACAACTGAAGTCTTAATTGTTGGTTTTCTAATCGTAGCGATTCAATTTCTTTAAAAGCCTGAGCAAGCCGCTGCTCCAAATTTCGATCCATACATCCTCCTAGGCACACTTGGTTTGTCCCCGAATCAAGATTAGTCCAATATTAAAACGTAAAAATCTCAACCGAATCCTCATACACCCGTATTTCCCGTACAACCTGCCGGATTAAATCCCGCTTCTCTTCAAACGATAGTTCGTCTTGCCCTTTTGACAGATAATACTGAACGGCTTCCATTAGGACGTTAATGTTATACTCATTGTTCTGTGTAGAATTCAACATATCCGATAACTCGGCTAGTTGGTTATTCAGAGCTTCCTCTTTCTGAGTTAACTCCTTCAATTCCTGCCGGATTTCCTCTTCCCCAATACCGTCTTCACTGGCTGCAAATAACTTGATTAATTTTTTCGGGCGTTTTTAGTTTTTCGATTTCCTTTTCAAGCCTAGCTATTTCTCCAGCTTCAAAAGGCTCTTTTGTTTTCTCCTGCTGCAACGCCGCGGCAATTTCGTCAGGATTATTTAACCAACCAGCGACTTGCTCCCATACTTGATCTTCGATCATCTGGGCTTTAATTCTTCTACCACAGCCTTTTTGTTTTGCACCTACTGTATTTTTAATATCTGTATATTCAGGGACCTTTTTGCCCCAATTATTTGATAATCGCCCAGTCATTGTATTGCCGCAGTCTCCGCATCTAAGCAAGCCACTTAATAAATATGGATGCTTACTCTTCTGTGCCCATCTTCGACGTGATTCTGAAAGCAGTCTCTGGGCGTGTTCAAACTGAGCCTCTTCGATAATGGGGGCAAGGTATCAGGATCCAATCACTCTTTGGCCTCTCCCTCATTGGAACCTTTTCCTCATCTTTTCTATGCTTGTTGCCAAGCATCCCTTCGGTATTCCAACGATTCTGATAAAACTCGCCAATATAGGCTCGATTCATTATGATTTGTCTAACGACTTGACGATGCCATACTGGAGCTCCTCGTTTGGTAGGTACACCTTTGCTAGTTAAATATAGTGCGATACCATTTAACCCTTGGACCATTGTGTTCGGCTGAGTAAATAAATCAAAAATCAATCTCACGATTGCAGCTTCGTCTTCATCGACAAGGAACTGCTCCGACTCTTTGTCATAACTATATCCGTAGACTTGAAAGTCCCTCAATACTTTCCCTTGTCGCGCTTTTTCTCGTCTGCCGCGGCTCATTCGTTCGTTAATTTTGGATTTTTCAAATTCGGCTATCGCCCCACGCATAGAATAGAATAGGTTTCCTTCCGGGGTTTTGGAATACTCTCCATTAACGAATACCAGTTCTATTCCTCTTCTATCGAATTCATCCGTTATGATTAATTGGTTCATTAATTTTCGCGATAAACGGTCGGGATCCAGACATATGATTTTGCTTATGATCCCTTCTCTAACATCTTCCCGTAATTTGGTTAAGGCTGGTCTATCTAAAAACTCTCCAGATATCCCATCGTCCACATATTCTTTAACTTTATTCGTCTCCGCTTTCATCCGACACTGACGAATCTGATCGTTCAGGCTGAATCCATGTTTTGCTTGTTCTTCTGTGCTCACCCTGGCGTAAATAGCGATCATGTTTCTCCCTCCTGAACTTCTCTAGGAGATAATCATAACAGGCCATGCGTATTTTGTCATTAGAGTCGCCCGCAATCAGTTTCACATGCACCCGGCATCGCCTCCTAATGGAGGATATGCTGATACGGCTTGGGCACTTGATAAAAACGATCTTAAACATGTCCACATGTATAAGATCGTTTTTAATTAAATTCACTCATATAATTTGTTTAATAGTTCGCTAAATGAACTACATACAAAACTTACTTTAGAATTGTGTCCATCGATTGATGTTTCATGATCCCAAAATACAATTGAAGGATCTTTACCATCACGGTAATCAAAACAGAGATAGTTGCCAAATGGATCATCAGCGAAAGGATAAACACTTTCTGGGAGGCGGTTCTTCAAATCATTATAAACCTTGATAATATTTCGGCTCTCTTCAACATTCAGATCAATTAAGGAATTAAAAACTGCTTCTTTTCTTCCTTCAAGATCGAATGTATCAGGAATAGGTTGTCCGCCATTTTTTAGTAAAACACAATCCACAAAATCTGAAGGAAATGAAACACCTAACTCTTCTTCTACCTTTAATACAGCCTCACGGGATAGTTCACCTTTTGTCAGAATCCACTTCACATTATTAGCTTGTTCCATTTGCAAGCCTCCTCGATTTATCTATTTTCTGAACCTCCGCCCCAAATAGCTCTTCCACCTGTATGTGCAGTATTCTCATGAAGTGAACGGTCAACAAGTTGCATTACGCCTGGTTCCTCATTATGATGCCAGACATATCCTTCAGGAACCTTGCCATTATTGATTTGTTCAATTTGTCTATCATCGAATTTCGCTTTCAAGTCAGGATCTTTTTGGATAGCGTCACTCAGTGATTGTGTAGCTGCTTTAAATTGTTTAGCATCCGATTCAAGATATAAAGATTCGTTTAATTTCATTTCATATGTAACCGGGAATTCAGGGAAAACACCAGAAAATGTTCCATCCGTTGTTTGTACAGTTTTTCTTGAAACGGCACATTTGTTTCAGGATGACTCTCCCCGGCCAACCCTCATTTCTAGTCTTAATATACAGCGGTTCATTAGCTTCGTCAAAATTTGAAATGGAATTCGATTTCAGATCTTTTGCGAAATTAGGGACGTCAGAAGAAACGTTATTTAGCCCTTCTTTCATTGTTTCCATATTCCCACTTATGGACACAAGCGTTTCTAACATACGCTAACCTCCCCTTTTTACTCTCTTCGACCCATAGGTAATAGAAGTCCCTAAATCCCATGTCTTCCTGTGCTTTATTTTGAAGCAAACATTGCATAACAGCGAGCTCGTATTCTTCTGGATTTGAAAAAGTTACATACTTTCTAAGACCTTCAATAAATCTCTTATTCCATTCCTCAAGATTCAAAGCATTTTTAGCATACTGTATCAATCCTAATCTTTGAGGTACTAACGAAGATACAATTTTTGACAATTCAATAAAGTTTTTTGTTCCCATAGTTGCATTTTATTATTTGAATCAAAGTAATCTAAATCATGTATAAGAGATTCTTTAATGGAATGACTTAAAGGAACGCCTAACAGCCAATTCTTCAGTCGGTCAGATTCATACGAATTTAGAATTTTTCGATTTTTTCCGGAACCCTCTCCAAGAGTAATAATTCTAAAAGATTGCCTAACATGACACTATTCGAAGGTTGCATCATCGTTCTTGTCTTTTTTCTTTCGAATACGACTGATAGTTTTTAAATTCATTGACTTCGCATAGAACAGGCTGTAACCAGTTATTTTGATACACCGCCGCGACACCAGTACGCAATTTTGGCAATTCATTAATTTGATATTCATTTAAGTTTGCGGTTTTACCTACTTCTGACCTAGGTCTAATTCATCTGGCAATCTAAGTATGATCTTTGTATTTGTATTTCTAATAACTGATCGATCCAATAAATTTGGAGCTTGGTCCGCAATTATGAACCCTTCTCCATATGTCCTCATTTCAGCAATTGCATTTGCAATCATTTCAACCGATTTACCTTGTAAATTAGCTCCTTCTTGGCTTTGCTCAGAAGAAACCCGACGTAGTAAATGATGTGCTTCTTCAAGGACAGTAACGTGCTTTAAATCGTTATTTATAAGATTGTCATTAGACATTCTGTACTCTTGAAGCCTCGTGAATAGAATCCCCATGATAAGTGATTTGGTCTCAATGGAGCCAACACGACTTAAATCGATAATGCAATTTTTATCGAATAAAATTTCATTTTCGATTTCATCATCAGTGAATATTTTGCCAAACAAGCCATTTGTCATAGATTTCACTCTAGTAACAAGTGCACCAATATAATTGCTTTTTACTTCTTCTGAGTATGCAGATTCTTTTATAATAATTGGTAGTATAGTCAACAAATCATAAAATGTAGGATATCGAATTTCATCTCCAAAATAAAATGATTCTTCGATGTCCCATCCTATTGAGATGTAGGTTCTTTCGATTGCTTCTTTTAGCACTGCTTAAGCATAGCAGCGTACATCGGCCAGCAAGCATTAAATATTTCAATAATTCGATCAATATGTTCTAGTACATGTACTTCTGTAGGGAATCGAAATGGATTTATACGAAGTAGTTCTGTAAAATTCGAGTTTGTGCCAAAAACATATACATCTTTACGACCACCAAAGATATTTTTATATTCGCCCTTTTAGGTTCTATAACAAGGAAATGAATGCTTTTTCTATTAAGCTCGTTCAGCATCTGATAAATTGTATTTGATTTTCCTGATCCTGTAGACCCAGTAACAAATGTATGCATTGCTAGGCTATTGACGTCAATTTCTACACTTGTACTTTCCGATTTACCCATGTGGAAAACGTTACCTAGCTTAATGGAAGCCCTATTTGCTTTAACTTCATCATAAGTAACGATATTTCTGCCAAATTCCGCTGTTTCGATTACCGGAAGCCCACTAATCGATTTTTGAGGAAATCCCAATTGAATCGCAAGTTCTTTACCATTAATCAACGAACCTGGGGAAACATGCGGCAAATTTAGTCCCGTATTAACTTTCATTTCAATTAACGGGTGATTCAACTTCTTTAAATACTTCCCAACTTCTAATAAATTCACTTTATTATTGTTGTCCCATGTATTAATAAATGAGTTTTCAACTGCTGAGTTTTCTCCACGCATAATTGCTTTGTATGTACTTGCAGCCACTCGGGATGTTTGAACACTTGGTGCAATAAAGTAACAAGCACAACTCCACAGGCCGAAATCTTCAGAGCTCTTTAATCGAACTAGTTGCTCCTCAATCCTTTGCAGTAGATTTGTTACGGTTTTATTTTCAAATTGTATCTGGAGGTTTCTGGAGTTGCCAATGGTTTGTGTTTCTGACGAGCTCTCTTGTGTTGATGTTGAGTCTGATCTTCCATGCATCTCTGACTCTCCATCAGTCTTCGATTGATTTGTTGTCTTCGAATGACTATGCGTGGAGCCATCTGTCGAACTGCCTATTAATGAGCCAACTGCACCAGCAGCCCCACCAGCAATGACTGCTCCAAGCGGACCGCCAAGCAAAAGCCTCCAGCTGCTCCTGCTCCAGCGAGTGCAGCTCCCCAATTTGTAGTTTTTGAATGGGATTCACTGTGACTTTCCGTTTCAGATGACCCTTGCGTATAGCTTTGTGTTTTAGTAAGACTTTCATTTATTGTCTCAGTGACTCCCTTGCTAATCCCTTCAGAAATTGCAATACTGTCACTGGAATTAAAGCTTAAGTCACATTTAGCGAAGGGCACCAGTTGAGAATATAAATTTTCGTACCCGAGCTTTATCTCTTCAATATTTTTATGTGAAACTGGGTCTGCTATAAAAATGGCAGAAAATTCTTCGCCCTTCATAGCATCAACCAGTTTTTCCAGCCCTTGCACAAATTTAGCTTTATCTTGATCTTTAAGCGATGGTACACCGGAAACGGATGAAACACTTTTTTCATTTTGAGACAACTCTGAAGCAAAGATGGATGTTATCAACTTCTCAATTTCACTGTTTGTTAAATTTTCAATATCGCTTCCAGGAAAGTTTCCATCAAAACTTTTCTTCAGTGCTTCTTTCGACGAATTTACATCATGCTCTTTTGAATTTGTTCGAGTTCCGAGGTAAAGATCAGTACGATTACCGTCACTATTAAGAATCATGACTAGGGAACCATTAACATTTCCAAGTGTATTGTATACACTCATGATCTTATCAAGGTTATTTTCTTTTTGTCAAAAACCAATTTGTTCATCTTAAAAAGTCTGATGTTGTTTCTCGTTGTCAATTCACTGATATGCTTAGGGACAGGAAGAACGTTACGTAGATGAAGTTCACTTAAATAATTCTTTTGTACGAAGTCAATGGAAACTTCAAATGCTTCTTCTAGATCCTGAAAGTTTCTACCGTCTATTTCAACCATATCGGAGATATTGTTCAATTCCTATCACCTTCTATTTTAAATTACGTCTCGATTTCTTCTTCTGACCGTTGTAATCTCTTCTAAATTTTTCGTTAATAAACTTATGGAATTTATCCTTCAATCCTTCGGATTTTTCGAATCTGACATTAATACTAGGCCCAGTGTCTTTAAATTGTGAATTCTTAAGCTCTTGTAAAGAATCAAGATTAGAACCTTGTACACTTGTACTATAACCGCCGCTAGTAGTTCTATTTCTTACGATGTCGTTGTCTGAAGCCATTTTTTGTTCAATACTATGATGACTGTTTTCTATATTCGGTACTGTTTTGCTGTTTGTTTCCGTCTCCATCCCAAATTGTATTTTCGGTTCTGAGGGCAGTGAAATTCTCTTCACTGGCGAAGTTTCTACTTTTGGTTTTGTGTTATCAGTATCAGTGCTACCGCCAATATTGCTAATCCTCCCAGTCCCGCTATCACTAGCCATTTTGTGTTCGACTTTCCCGAATCAACTACTCTCGTAGTTATTGGCTCTTGTTTTATTGCCGATTGTGATGAGGATGGTGTATCCGTCCTTCTCGAAGGTTGCATGCTTGTTTGTGTTGTAGTTACTCTCCCTTTAAATGGCCGGACTTTTTGCCCACCTCAATGATAAACAAAAACCGTTCCTTGGAAAAATTATATCTCAAGTCGCTTTTTAGTTGTCCAAGATAATCTGTTGTCCATTTACTGGAGTCCTTTTCAATATACATCCCGTCATGCTGAACCCAAAGCGGTTCAGACAATCGACTTTCAGCATATTCCGCCGCTTGAACAACTTCATTTTGCTCATTTGTTGGATTTTTTGAAAGATAAGTGCTTAATGCAACTCTCACTTGTTCAATATCGCGATTATTCACAGCGTCTATCAAGAAATTCTGTGGTTGAAACATAGTACGATTCACATCCTTTTAAATTTCTAATATCTGATCTAGCCGCTCAACGAAATTATGAAGCCATTTACTTTTCTCAAGATCTTCTCTTATCCTGGAATTGAGGATTTCGTTATCTCCCGACAGTTTTTCGATTTCATTTACTTTTAATAACAATAGATTCTCTAGTCGATCTATCTCTGAATTAAAGAATGATTTAAGCTTTTTCACTTCATTGTCAAGATATTCCTGAGCTTGTTTTACATTATCGAGCAAATCCTGTTTTGCTGGGTTGATGACCTCTTCAGCGATTCTATCGACATCTACAAATGTCTTTGTAGTATATGTGGTCTCATAGTATCCATCTCCCCATGTAAATGGATTCCACCAAGTTGAGGTTTTCACCCAACGCTCTCCATCAGCCACTTTTTTGTATATTTTAAATTGTCAACTAACGATTCAGCGGCGGGTATGTCAGCAGCAAAAATTTGGAACTCGTCTTTTTGATGCCATCACCACTTACTTCGATTAGATCCTTTACATAACTCCGATACTCTTCCAGTAACTGTTCAGCATCATTTTGCATTGTAGCAAGAATAATGAGTTCCAGATCAGTTTTAATATCACTTTGCAATGAAGATATGTCTTCTTTCAATTTCGATATAATTTTCTTTGCTCTGGATTCTTCAATGCTACCCTCATTATTAAAAACAGCGGCAAAATCATCAATCTTGGTATGAACTTTCCCTTCAACACGTCTCATCACAGAACGAACGTCATATTTCTTTTTATTTATTCGTTCTTTAAAAGCACTTGCTTTTTGTCCCTTTGATATTTCCTCTTGAATACGTTTCATTTGTAAATTAATATTATTTCGCAGTTCCTCGTTGCTCGACATTTGATTTTGCAAATTCTGTTCCATTTTTTGCCTTCAACAACATCTTTAAATGAATTTACCGCCGCTGTTATTTTTGCCGTTACAGCATATTTATCGAGGTATTCATTTATTGCTTCTTCAATAGATGGGATACCAGAATGTATCAATGCCTCAGCATATGTATCATTCTCTCTTCTAGCCTTTTCTATATTATTTAGTAATTTACGCTTCTTCGTATTACTCAATGGAGCATATTTAACCAAGTGCATCTGTGGTTCTTCAATAAAAAAGTCATGAGAATCCAACGTTTGTTTCTGCTTTCGAGTAAGGGTATCCCCATTTTGGAACATCCGAATCACCTTTGCTGTCTCAGCGGAAACTGGAAATATATTAGGGTTCATGATCCCCTTATCTTGCAAATAGTCCCTGACATCTTTTAATGTATCATCGATTGTCTCCCTTTCAGGATCAAATAGATCGATTTTATTCACTGCAAAAATAAACCGGTCTTTCGACTGCTTCCCGCCACTTTTCATCTGATCAGCGACAATAGAAAGCAAGTTATTATCATCATCCGTACTGAGCTGGGTCGAGTTTAAAACATAAAGAACTAAAGGCTTAGATTCAGCTTTAATAACTCGATAGGTATGGTCTTTATGAGCACTATTTCTAGAATTGTTTGGTCCCGGAGTATCCACCAAAATCAGATTCATACGTCTTGAAGAAATGTAAGGAATACTTCCTTCAATTTCAATATGCGAAACATCTTCATTGTTATTCAATTCTTTCATGCGATCGCTATCTAATGGCTGAAGTGGCTCTATTTCTAAACCATCTTTATCGTAGCAACGGCCAATAAATTCATTCCGCCCTGGAACATTTTTTATGCTAGCAATCGTTGCGGTACAAGCTGCTTGCTTTGATGGCATGAATTCTTTTCCAAGTAATGAATTAATTAAAGTTGATTTCCCCGAGCTCATTGTAGCTATAACTGCTATCTCAAAATCTGAACTGAGTGCTTTTTCAAAGTTCTTTTGATTGCGTCACTTCGAAGCTCTTCGAATGGGCCGCGTTGCATTTCGTTTACAAGCTGCGTTAGTTCGTTAATTTTATCTTCTTTGCCTTCGGCAGGGATATGAGCAAGTTGAATATTCGCAGCCTTGCTTTGATTGTATTTTACACAGGCTTCAGAGACGTCATCAAAATCGGGAAGTGTACCCTGAAATACAAGTTTGAACTCCGTCTCATTAAGTTCCTCTATTAAAATATCAATTAATTGATCCAGCCAGACCTGTAGTCTTTCATTTTTAAATTTAGCCAATTGACTTTCTTGACCGATTTCTTCATTATCATAACGGATCTGTGTTTCGACTTTATAAGGGTTATAGCGAATAAAAACTTCTGTCATGAAAAAATCACCTTCCATTACATTATGGGGTATACTTTGAAATTTGCAGTAACAATCGCTCTAAACTATGAATACCTGTCTTCTTCATTGCTTCGTATATTTTTCTTGAACTGATAAGCTCATCGTCTAGCTGTATATTTTTATGTGTTTTTACACTAATCGTGGATTGTGGTAGAGATTTAATAAGATTTCTATCGATATATCTATTCATATCATATTGCGGAATTTGGAATAACTCTAATAATGTAAGAGCATCTCTTTTTCCCTCTTCGTTAGTGGCTTGCTGTCCAAGATATATCTAAACAAGCCTGCTGCGTACGAAGATATGGGAATGATTGTTGGTGAAACGATTCCATGTTCCATTACATATTCTTTAGCAATACTTAAGGAATCAGTAATACTGTCATCTGCATCTAAATCTAATTGATCTGTCTTATTTAATATAAAAATGATTCTTTGATTCCCTAACTCTTTTACAACTTGTCTTAGTAAAATGCTATCATCATCTGAAGCGAGATTTGTAGCGTTAAGTACATACAATATTATATCGCTATTCTTCTGTTGGAGTATTTTTGCGTAACTACTTCATGTTGTCTATCTCTAGAGTTATTCGTTCCAGGCGTATCAATAAAAGAAATGTTCAATTTCTTCAATATCGAAAATGAATTCATTTTACCTTCAATTTCGATTCGATCAATGTCAGAATCGATATTCCATCTTGTAATATCCTCATAAGTGAAATTCCAACGTATCTCTAGATGCTTACCAGCGGCTATACCTATCTCCCTAGACATTTTAAATTTATTCGAAAATTTTAAATACTTTGAGGTACATGCTTTATTTTCCGAAGGGAAGACTTTTTTCCTAATAGTGCATTTAATAATGTCGATTTACCCGAACTCATTGTTGCAATTACTGTAACTTTAGTGGAATTTTTCTTTTCTTGTACCCAATATGCCTTCGTGCACTCATGAAAATATTTAAATGGTTCCATTTCCTTCGGCTTGAGTAAACCTTTAACGTCCTCATTTGAGACCATTTTGTTCAGTAAAGACTTAATTTCATCTTCAAAAGTTAATGAAATTTCAAAATAATCAGCATACAAGCGGGCAATAGTATTATGATTGAATTCATTAGAATCGTTCAAATCAAAAAGTAACATCTCTCCAAATAGAAGTTTATTGCAATATGAATCTTTAAATTTTTGCTCTTAAATGAGCTACTGGAAAAGCCCAAAATTCGAAGTATGATGTAAAAAGTTCTTCTCCATCGTTAAAGTCGATATTTAGCAGCTCATTATAATCACTGTCTTTAATAGCGAATTGATTTTTATATGTACTTAATATATCGTTAATCTGGTCCTTATGTCTTGCCCCAATTCGTAAAGCAGCACTTAAAAATGACATATAAGTAAATCTAAAATTATAGCTTTGTCTAATTACTGGATGCTTATTCAAATCTAGGTATCCAATAATTTTTTCCACTTTATGATTCAAAACACCTATATTCATTTATGATCTTTACCTCCAGTTTAAAGCGAGAGATCCAGCACTATGAGACCTAGAGATCCAAAAATAATTGCAACATGTCTGCTAAATATGACAATAGTTCTATTATTTCGACCGAACATCTTCTTTTTCCTGCTTCATTGGTAAATAAGTCCTAACAATAAATTACCTGGTTTGAAAACCTTCATCTAAAATAGTCTTGTTACTATTTAATCATAGTAATAAGTCATCTTGGTGTCAGAAAACATATGTTCTTACAATTTTGAGACTGCGAAGGAGAAAGGTTGAAATAGACGGTTTTCTTTCTCTACTTGATTCATTCATGCCAATTTGACAACGCAACAACTATTTGAATTTGTATTTCTTGAGTAAGAGCATAGAGCAACAATTGTAATCCCCTATATAAAAACAAAGTGAATAAGCCGAAGCAAGCTTCGGCTACTTAACGTTTAGTTATTTTTACGCTTCAAGAATATGATAAGCAATGACCGCTCTTCGGAATACATCCAGTTTGCTCACTTCTTGGTCCAGTTGTAGCCTCTGCAGTGCACCCTCAACCTTCCCCGGACTCTAACCTGAAGATTGATGAATGATACATTTCTGTCACCAATGTCAAGGATCTTTGCGATTTTTTTAGATCATTCTTATTCGCCATAAGCGTCATGATCTCCATAAACAAGCAGCACAAAAATCGGTGGATATACTGATCCGGTGCGGGGCCTACAAGGCTTGGATGTATTTTAATGGCACGTTCAAGTTGCACATCTTTAATTCGGTTAGTTAGCCGTTCATCAACAGGACCTGCTTTGCGGAGCAGCAATAGTTGGGTTATCTTCTCCAAGATAGAGGGTTCCTGTGTCATTATACGAACGAATCCCTCCGGGCTCGACTGAGCCATTCCCTTGGCTATAATTTTGTTCATATGAGACCCCACTAGATAGTTACTAACGAACGACAACCGATTAACTGATCCATCCCATTCATCAATTTCTTTATAAAATTGATGAAGCGTCTCTTTCGCCTGATCGTCCTTAAGCTGATCGCGTTGTTTCATCTTCTTATAGGCTAATTCTACAATGCCGTCATAAGGCTCCATTATCAAATTCATACCCTTCCCACTAAATATCTTGATCCTCTGTCTCTTCATCTGTGACTGCTAAAGAAGCTCCAATATCATCTACGTGCCAACGGACTATGATCCAGTCTGCAAGCTTCTGCCTTCGCGTTTCGAACTCCGTATAGGTCCAATCGTCGTAAGAAGCCAACTCGCGCTCAGCAAACAAGCTTGATCCGGCATAACAGCCTTTCTTTCCGGCTGCCCCCTTCTTCTCGTCGAAGCCCTTGTTACTATAAGTGCTGTTGTCAAAGGTAATAACTAGATTACCTAAATCGTGCGTCACTTCCTCGATCTGTTCTTTCGACCATCTTGACTGCCAGTAGGGCTGAGTTGGAGTCTGCGGTAAAATATGCTCGATCGAGTCCTGCTTGTCTTTCTTCTGCAAATAGACCCAGTCCATAAGCACTGGTTTGTCAGATGCCAAATGAAGCTCATATTCATATAACAAATATTTGAGACCATACCATCCGTACCAGTCACCTCTCGCATTCGTCTCCTCAATGAATTCCTTATTCGGGGAGTAATACAGTAAAAGTCGGTGAACACCAGTAAATGCATCTTGATGCGTGACCGTTCCATGATACACATCGTACCCTAGCTTGAATAAGTACGATTGTCCTGCGTTAGAACGTTTACCTGCGTAACGGTATACACGAAATGTGAACTTCTCGCACAACTTCAAAAGATCCAAATAAATATCCAGATTACCGCTATGTTTCAGCCTGATGCCCATGAACAGCGGTATGAATGACGCAATAACACCAATGCGTAGCAGTTTAGCAGTGTACTCCTCTAACGCCTTTCTTGTTGCTTCATTCTTTACGCCAAAGAAGGCGCCAGACCTTTTGGCATGTATTACATCGCAATAGACCGTGCAGCATTCCTTGAGCGTATTCACGTAAGCACGTAAATCATTGCGCAGTTGAGAATGTTGTCCTTGATAATCCTTCAGATTGTACACCGTCTTGATCGAATTACTACCGTCCCATTGCTTAGCGTTGTAGTTATGGTACATAAGCCAGCAACTTCGGAGCAACTGGTTCTCGTCAGAATCCGATGCCTCCGCCGACATCAAGCTTTCGTAGATGTATGTCCAAGTCCGATTAATGTCTTCACCTAGCTCCTTGCCACCGTCGCACGTTAGCTTGGATGATAAGTATAGTAAATAGTTTTTGTCTTTTCCATTTCCGTTAATTTCTTACCGCGATTGTTCATGACCTCGAAGATCACGCCCACATCAGTAGCCTTCGGGACCAAATAAACGGTCAGTTTCATCTTGTTGCTAATCTTGTTGTATGTCTTATTCAGCCATGTCAAATAATGCTCCCCTAGCTCTTCCGACTTTTTCGCCATGTAGTGTGAAAAATAGTGTTTGGCATCAAGAAGTCTCTGCTCCGACGCAATCTTAGCAGACGTTACGGCCTTATTGGATGTAATAATATGATTTCTATAAAAACATTAGTATCTCGATTGAGCGACAACTTTGGCAGAGTATCGTCATTCTTGGTAGTAGCAATGTACTTCTTCAGAATTCCGTCAGCAAAGCTTCTCTTACCTTCAATTCTCCTAAATTGAGAGGAAATTTCGTGAAGAAGAATAGATAATGTCGTAAGCCTTTGTTGACCGTCCACAACATCGTATACTTTTAATGTGTTGCCTTCGTCGTCATTTATATCGCCCTCGTCGTGTGCCTCATGGATAACAAGAGTTCCAGTATAATGTTCCTGGTCGTCCTCAAGTAGCTCGAGGTCCTCCAACAAGTCGAGCCACTGATTTTCCTCCCATGCATAACCGCGTTGATAATCGGGAATGCGAAACAGTTTGTGCTGAAAAATATCTTGTACCGATTGTAAGTGCTGCATAGTGCGATACCTCCATTAAAAGTATTTATTTCTGCCATTGTCTTTGTAAATAATCCAGCACAATCAATCCCCCAGCCTTGTGCAGCGGCTCATTTTGTTTTTCACAATGAAATAACTGAATGCAGGATGGGCAGCCGTCCGAACAACCACAGCTGCTAATGATCAGTTGGGCTTTCTCCAATAGAACCCCGAAATTTTCAGCGACAACCTCGACTATCCCCGAACCTCCTCCTGCTTGGCTGTCGTAGAAGAACATTCCCGGCATGCCAAATAGTGCTGTGCTAGAATAAAAGAGGTATGCTGAAAATCAGCCATACTGCATCTTACAACGGCTGGTATCGCCGAAGCTATGGCATGTTCAACGGCATGAAGGCTTCCCTCAACCAAAGTCTCCAAGTCAATGGATTCGCGATTCTGCACATCCTTGAGCAGACCTCTAAGTTCATCCCTTCCTTGGTGATCCCACATCAACCAAAACGCCTCGGTTTGGAAACTGACAGGATATGTGTTTGTCAATTGCACGGTTTCGGGAGGCGTTGCGCCGTGATTGTAGATTTTTTGTAGCCAAATGTGCTTCGTTTTACGATGATGTTTCCAAGATTGGATTTGATCGCCGCGTCACTTCTCAGTGGATTGGTTATATCATGGATTTCAATGCTATCACGAACAATTCCGCGAGTATGATAATCCGTTCTTACTGGCTCTACAACCACTTTGCGTTGCCTGTTATTGACCCACTTGACCTTATAAAAGGTACGATTGTCAGGTCCCAGAAATACGGCGTCTACGTGATAATCTCGAATCAAGGAACGTCCGTCCACACTTTGAAATAGGATGTCCTCATTCCATCCGTTCTTGGTTACAACCGTATAGGTATCGCCCATAGTGAACAAAGTTTGATACCGGGGTGTTTCTCCTTGATAGTGTAGTTTCCCTTCAATCTGCTGCCACTGGTCGCTTGCTTCCGCAACCACCTTGCGAAGCGCCGAAGAGCGAACATAATTCATAGCATTGGTCAACGTTCCTCCCAGTTCGTGAGCTGCGTATGCGAGATGCTCCTTTAATAGCTTGGGATTCGTTGTATTGATCGCCGCTGATTCGGGCGGAAGCGTAAAGAATTCTTCAGGGTTGCGGGCAAAGTATTGCTGCAATGGCTCTTCCTGAACCATCATGATGACCACACCGTCTCTGCTGCGCCCCACACGACCAGCCTGCTGCCAAAAGGAGGCCTGAGAACCTGGATACCCCAACAATATACATACATCCAGACACTTCACATCAATTCCGACCTCTAGGGCGCTAGTAGTGACCACTCCAAGGATCTCGCCTTGCTCAAGTTTTTGTATGGTTCGTTCTTTAACTTCTTGCGTGAGGTATGCATGGTACGGCAGAAAAACTCATGTGGTTCGTCTGCCGAAAGCCCGCCATGATCATGAAGATAGCTGCGCAAGATCATGTTTAATTCACGACTTAAAAGCTGGGCTTGCTGGCGGTTGCTTGTGAAAATGATACTTCTTGGCCATCTTCCATCCTTGTAGATCGTGCGCAGAATTTCATAGAGATCGGAAACAACAGCCCTTTTCTTCTGCTCATCGTCTGATAAGCCAGGATTCCACATTAAAATCGCTTTCTTCTTTACTGGCGCTTGTACACCCGAGATTTCATGAAATCCTTTCAGTCCACGCATTCCTGTTAATTCTTCAGCTAGATACTTTGGATTAGCAATGGTAGCCGAACAGGCAATAAACTGGACATTTTTATTCCCCAACCTGTCACATAACATTCTTAATCTGCGAAGGACCAAAGAAACCTTTGAACCTAACAAGCCTGAGTATTGATGAAGCTCATCAATAACAACAAACCGAAGATTCTGCAGAAAGCGCAACAGCCCAGGGCCTTTCCCCTTAGGTGAACTTGCACTTTGAAGAATTAAGTGCAGGTAGTGAACGTTGGTCAGCCAATAGCGCCCTCAGAGAACACGAAGTTAGACGCCTGATCTTTTCTCATATGCTCTGGAACGTTCCGTTGCCCATGAAGAAGTCCAACAGATATTTGTTGTCCATTCACAGTGAATCGCGAAAATCCATTAAGCGAAATTTTATTTCCCTGCTCTTCTATATCATCGGCCCATTCTTTCAAATGGGTAAACTGATCTTCGACCAATGCTTTGAACGGAGCCAAATATAGCGCACACGCATCCGGATCAGATACCAATTTTTCCATGATGGGAACATTGTAAGCCAATGATTTTCCCGATGCGGTTTTCGTACAGAGAACGACATTGCGTCCTTCCCGGATGTTCTGTATGGCTTCTCCTTGATGCTCATACAGCTTATTGATCCCCAGAGAAAGAAGCTTCCGTTGCAGCCAACTGGGCATAAGGATTTGTTCAGCATAAGCGCCTTGATTGGCGTCAATTTGATGTACATGTGCGTCGCTTCGGATACGTTTTCCGACTTCAAGCAAGTTCTGGACGAGCATATCACTATCGAATGCTTGTTGCACGGGAAGTCTTCGGTCTGAGATCATTTCCATTTCTTCCGGTGTCAACATCCCGTCCAAGATTGAACATTCATCATGCGTACAATAAACGCCAGCTTGTTTGTTTATATAGGACTCCATATCGGGTTCAATTGAGCGCCACTCCGAAATTCGAATCCCGTTTGCACGTTGATGGATATAACGGTAATATCCTTTCGGATCAGCTTTATAACCGATTTGGACAAAGTCTCCATATGGCCGTTGGCCTCCACAAGAAGAGCAGATTACAGGCATTCTTAATCGATCCCTTCAATCAATATCTTCAGCAGCATTTTGGCCCCAGGTTTGAACAATTCAATATTTCCTTTACCGGGGAGCTGGACGCAACTAGGACATCCTTCAGAACAAGGGCAGCTCTCAATAAGCTCAAGCGCTTTTCGTAGAACATGAGGGAGTTTCTCGTAAATCGCCTCGATGGTTCCGAGGCCGGACCCATTCTCCCCATAGAATCCGATAACAGGTCGATTAGCAAAAGCCGTCATTGCACTCGCGGAAAAACCTGTAAAGTCATTCGCGTCACAAATAATGAGGTCAGGAATAACGGAAGTCATAGCGTGACCTGCAGCGTGAAGAGAGCCTTCGCCCAACAGATCAACGGGTCTGCCTTCATCTACCCATTCCTGGATGTTATTCTTCAGATGACCCCATTGGGAATCCGTTAATGTAACCCACATTCCTTCGGGTGTAAATCGGGTGACGGACGGATGATCCAATTGAACCTGCTCCGATTCATGCTTCTGTCCGAAGTAAACTTTTTATAACCGAAGACGCTCCGCTTGATCTCCAGTTCACCATAAGCCATATCGATTCCTTCGATATTTTGCTTCTGGTAAGTCTGCATAATATCGATGGCATCACGATAAGTAGATTGGGTGTAATAAGTTAGTTCTTGAATAGGCAATAGAATGATTTCGCCTTTTCTGCGATTGATAGAGTCTACTCGATAGCCTTTTTCTCCAGGAGTCCAATAGATCGCGCCTTCATGAAAGTCACGAAGAGCACTCCATTCATCCAGACCGTCAACGATCGTTTGATCCTGCCCCCGAATGGTGACGCTGTAGTTTTGCCCGGAGATGGATCGAAGGCTAAACTTTTTATCAACGACTTCCTCTTGATTCGCTGATGCGGCAACTTGAAGAACAGTCTCGATATAGTCTTCAACTAATCCGGGGAACATGTTCTGCAAGTCTTCCTTCGTGACTTCTCTCCCGAGCTCTTCTCTCAGTAGGGGAATATGCAAAGCCAACAACTTGTAATTTGTTGGATTAATTCGAACGACTTCCGGAGCCTTGTGAATAAACTCCAGTGGGTTTCGCATGTAATACTGCTGAAGCGGTTCGTCCTGCAGGATCAAGACAGCGACTCCCTCGCCTTTGCGGCCTACGCGCCCAATCTGTTGGGAGAATGCCGCTTTCGATCCGGGATAACCAACAAGAACGGCGAGACTCAGATCACCGATATCAATCCCGACTTCAAGGGCATTGGTCGTAATAATGACATGAATATCGTGGGACTTGAGCCGCTCAATAATTCGTTTCCGGGTATCATTCGGTAGGATTCCAGTATAAAAAGCCGCGAGTTTCTCTCCGTCCACTTTCTCCTTAGGTAGTCGGAGAGGCTGGCGCAATACGTCTTTGATATAACGGGTAAATACCATCGTCTGGCTGCGAGAAGGCTGAAAAATAATGCTCTTAATCACCTTCTGATCCACAGTCATAATTTGTTTCGCCATCGTAATCGCATCGGTAGAAGGCGCGCGGCGGACTTGTTCGTCGGCAGACATGCCAGGATTCCAGAGGACGATTCCCTTCTTCTGATGGGCGGAACCATCTGTATTAATGAGGGTAAAGCCACTTAACCCCGTAAGATCCTCTGCTAATCTAGCAGGGTTCTCAATCGTTGCTGAGCTCGTGATAATCTGGATTTTGTGTGCATTACCCAGTTCTCGGCAAACCTTAAGCAGACGTCTGAGTACCAATGCGACATGACTTCCGAATGTGCCGCGGTACATATGCATCTCATCAAGTACAATAAATTTGAGATTCCGCAGATAATTTCGAATGTGGTGCGCGGTCCCATACTTCACCTTCTGAACTTGCCCGAGAATGGAGTAATGAATCATATCCGGATTCGTCATCCATACCTGTGCTTTTTCCATGATACGCTGCCGCGGCCCATTCTCGGTATCTCCATCCAGCCGACCAATATGAATCAGACGATCTCCCAAAAGCAACTGGGTCTCAAACCACTCATCCAAGGAAGAATGATTGTCCGTCAGTTGCAAGCCAAAACGCCTAATTTGATCCAACTGATCATTTGCTAACGCTTTTGTTGGAAATATGTATAACGCACGTTCTTCGGGATGGTTATATAAACGACTAAGAATCGGCAGGTTATAGGACAACGTCTTTCCGGATGATGTTGAAGTGACCAAGACAACATTAGAACCAGAATGGACTGCATCGGCCGTTTCTGCTTGGTGTGAATATAACTGCTTAATTCCCATTCGATGCAAGGCGTCCTTAATGGGCTCCGGTGTAGATTCAGGAATATCTGCAAAAGTTGCTTCTTTGGCAGGAAGTGTATGTACATAAATCTCAGCGGCCTCTTCCTCGGCCAACTTCTTCAGCTTATCCAGTACATCTTCTGATGAAAATTCATGACTTACGACGCCAGGAATTCGGTTATCCTCACATAGTGCAAATTCTTCTTTCTCTAGAGGAACGATAGCAAAACAAGACGGACAGTAAATTCCTTCTGCGAATCCTCGGAGGTTTTCAATTACGGGAGTCCAGTCTGAGCATTTAATCCCGGTTGGCGAATATTCAAGTAATCGTTGCTCCCCAACTTGGCTGATTTTATTAGAAATTTGAATTGCCTTTAGCATATTGGTGCATTCCGAGCATTTCAGAAATGCCATACCTGATCCCTCCATCGTTAATATCTGCTGATTAAATTAAAACATAATGATTAGACAATAGGTTGTCATCGAATATACGTTCTTATGGGGAAAATCCCTTTACTGATAATTCGACAATATAGGCATTAAGTCCTTGTTTATGTAAATTCGCACAAAAAAGACGACCACTATGATCGTCTTTCGTGATTTCTCATTTTTTTCTTATCATCTGAATGTGTCTTGCCTTCACTACATTAACTCGCTCATCAGGACCAAATATTCGTTCGGCCCTATCCACATAACTAAGGAAGTTCCTATTTTTAAATCCTTGCTATCCTCATGCTCATGATATCCAAATTTTCGATAGAGGCGTATGCTTTTAATGATTACTTTTGTTTTTGGATCATCTTTGCTTCTCAGAATCTTCTTTATATTTCGATTCAACTTATTATAATACTTCGAAATGGTCTTATCCCTAATAGTTACAGCATTCCCATCAAAAGAAAAACCTAAGTAATCAATTTTCTTTTTCCTGTCATACATAATAAAGCATCGCGGATTTCAAATGAGTCTATGTTGCCTATACTGCATTCAAAAAGTTGGGTTTTATCAGGCTCCAACACCAATGACGGTGTTGCATGTATGATTGACATCAAGAAGGCAAGTTCTTGTTCCAATGGTAACGCCTTATCTTTTGGAAGGATAACAATAAAATCATCGCTATACCTCATATACATTCCATCTTTGGAAGTAACATATGAATTTATCTTAGCATCGAACTCAAGCATGTATATATTTGACAACACAGCACTTATTGCTGATCCTTGAGGAATGCCGAACGATTTTTTATTTGGAGTAACCATGTCCTTCTTTAAGGCCTTAAATTTACTCCAAGGTATCGCCAAATCTTGTTTGTTTAGCCTCTTAATTCCAGAAAGATTTATCAAATGCCCATTTTCTTTCAAAAGGTCGGATAATTCCCATGTTGAATATTTAGTGATGTTTTTAAATACCGCATAATAATCGTTAGGAAGCTTATCTTTTGAAGCAGCTGACACATTCGCATTTTCAAGTATTGATGGTCAAGGCTGTCGAAAAAGTTTTTAAAGTCCCCGATGACGACATAGCATTCTTTAAGTTCTTTTATTTTGTCAAAAGCCTGTTTAGCAAAATGAATATTATTCATGTGCAGATTGTTGCGATAAGCAATCGAGCATTGATCAAGACCGTCAATAGTTACTCTTTTATTATATTCTTCATTTAATAGATAAGCGTAGTACTGATAGATATACCGATCCATGTGTGCGGAATAACAAATTTCACGGTTTTTGGTACTCTTACCTTTGGATTTACTATACTTCGTAATTTTCAATGTATGGTGGATAAAAGGAAGAAAGCCATGAGTTTTAATTTTTAGTGGATCAGAGATATAATCCCATGCTTCATTTATGGTTATTTTTCTATCGAAATGGGCATAGCCTCGGAATTTCACCTTTTCTTCCACTCATCCACAGTCATATATTCCCCATAAAGTGCAATACCTGCCAACACGGGGGTAGCATCCCTAAGTTGGCAGGTATGATGTAATTGTATTGCAGCCACCCGTACATTACGCATGAACAACTATGCTATGATAGTTGAGGAGGCGTGTTCAATGTGGAGTGCTAGTTGGTTGCTGTGTGAGTTCGTGTCCACCAGTGAACTGTGTCAGTGTGTCTTGTGCGTGCTACTGCTCGCCAGACCCTTGACTTCAATCTCCAACCCCTACAGCAATCTGTAAGGCAAAATCATAGTATCATAGTTTCATAGATTTGGCAAACTAAAATTCGACAAAAAATTGTGACTCTCGTTCATTCTACCCCTAAAGCCTTAAAAACAGCATCTTCCGCACTTTGGTAGAAGATAATATTGAAGCAGCCAATCAATTCAGACGGGACAGTTCCAAGATCAACTGCTGATGTAATTGGAATCAAGACCTTCTTGGCTCCGCTGTCCAAGCAAACCTGCAATGTATTCGCCAGTTCTTCGACTTTCATGATCGTGCCACCGATACTTAAGTCACCCAATACTACGGAGGAACTTAGAGCAGGTTTATTCAAGGCCACCGAACATATAGCTACTACAGCAGGTAAGGTCAGATACTTGGTCATGCCAATACCGTTCATGTCCTGGATGTGCATGAGGTAATCTTTGTGGTCGTACTAATCGATCCACTAATATTTTTACCATTCGCTTTTAAGTACCGATACGCCGTATCAACAGCTTCCCTAGCTTCACGATCCGAACCAAGACCGGTTTCTCAAATTTTCCGGTACCCGAGGTCATTTGCATCTCTAATTTGTAGACCCCAATCATACCAGACTTTCCATGCGATACCGTGTAAATATGACCGGGCTTGCCCATTCCCTCCGGAATTAGCTTCCCACCGCCCTGCTCTGGAACTGGAACAAATTCCTCGTTGAAAGTTTCTTGATCGATATACGAAAAATTCACATCATAGAATTCCATGCCGCCGATCTTTTTCAACTGCTCTTTTACTCTTCGGCGCATCTCCAAGGCGAATCTCAGAATTTCCTCAACGTTCTCTTTGGTGAATTGCCCGTTGGGGTAAATCAATTTGGTTAATCCTGACACCGTTCTTCTTACCGCGATTACATCCCGCTGGTTCAGATTACTGCCTAACTTAAAAAATTTCTCAAATGCATCTCCGTAGGAGATTTTACGAAGCTCACGCATGATCTCCGCAAAGTAGTCCGTAATAAAACCGTAATCATTCGTAAAATATTCAGGCCGATATTTCGGTATTTCCCAACCAGGGATATAGCAATGCATACGATCAAGGAATGCAGAATCGTTAGCCATTGCATCTGGGAACGGATCAAACAAGTGTGACGTCTTTAATACTACGTCGACACTTTGATTAATGTTGCCAACGAATGTCATGGAAGCATAGGCATTCTTCTCTTCCTTGCCTCTTGCGAAAGAACCAGAAGCCATATAATCTTTCATGATTTGTACGCCGTCTTGATCTTTAAACTTGATACTACCACTTCATCGAACGCTACGCAGTCCCACAAACCAACGAGCCCCACCGTTTTGCTGCCCATGTTGTAGAATAAATTGGCTACTGTAGTCTGCCCTCCGGAGACAAGTATACTATTGGGGCTAATTTCTTTATAAATATGGGATTTCCCCGTTCCTCTTGGCCCGAGTTCGCACAGGTTGTAGTTATTTTCTATAAGTGGAATCAATCTGGCCAAATGCAGCCATTTGACCCGTTTATTAAATTGTGAAGGCTCCATCCCTGTGCTTCTTAAAACAAGATCAATCCATTCATCGTCGGTAAAATGGGCTCTTGCTTGCTTGACTTCCTCGATATCCAAACTCGGCATCTGTATGGGTGTCAGCTTGCGAATAATGAACGGGCAGCGATTTTTGTCAGCTTCATCATAAAAATATTCCAGTTGGACAATGCACCAAATACCCCCGCAGAGAAGTCGCTCATAGTCGGAAACGTATGTTTCTGCAATAGGAACCCCTTTAATTCCAAGATTGGAAAATTCGGATTCGTAGATATCATTCTTATAATTTAATTTGACAGAAACCTTATCAATTACAGTATAGCTGCCACGTTCGCGCAGCTTGGAAATAATCTTCTGCGCTTCATCCGGACGTACATAGTTTTCGGCCAAGATTTGTTTTACATTAACGACCCCGGCTTCAATCTCCTCTTCATCCATGGATGAACAATACATCCCGAGCAAATATTCCAAGACATAGACCGGAACGTTAGCTCCTTCTTTGATTCTCTTGGTCAGGTCCTTCCTGACAATTTTCCCAGAGAACCAGGTTTTCAACTTTTCTATCATTTCCGATTGGCCATCCGTCCCTTGCTGAACGTCGTCGATCACAAACTCACCACCTATACATTGAATCCAAAGTCATTTGCAAAAGCAATATCCATCACTACCTCATGGCGAAGGACTTCCAGGTCATTTGTTTCATCAAATGCAACAAGATAATGTCGTTTCGACTTCTCGTATTGTTTATTTTTAAAATTAAAGCGGAGGCGGAACATTCGTTTTTGCGGGTCAGCCTCTTTCTTATCTGCAATATAAATGTTCTCGTTAGAAATCTTCTCGTTGTCTTCGGATATGAATAAAATCTTGAAACTTGTTCCCTTCAGGACATCACTAATCGGCTCGTTCTGAATGAAATCAAGAGTTGTAATCAAGTTCGTAATTTTCTGAACCATACTGATCAGCGCAATCTGGACGGTTCTCGTCTCTTTATGCCCTTTTTCCGTTTTAATATCCAGCACTGGAATAATCATTTCCTGCGGGGATGACCCGCCATGTACATAGTTCTGACCACCGCCAGCTACCTTGAACACGTTAGAACTGATCGGGAATGATACCACTTTGGTATCATTATTGCCAAGAATTCGGCTTAATGGCAAAGAAGCAATTCCATCCCCCAGAATTGATTGATCGGATACAATAAAACGCTAGGTTAACAAACGATCCTTTCTCGGAAATATTCGCGATCTTATCGCTTTCCTGCAGCTTGTCGCGCTTATAGATAAACCCGTGATCCGCAGTTACGATATAATGAGTAGCACTTACATGGTCTGTGAGATGACGAATCAGATCGTGGATTTCATTTATAGCTTCCTCACAAGCAGTAAAAACCTCGTTCTCAGTATTAGCTTTATCGCCGCGGGCATCAATTTGATTATGATAAATATAGATGACGTCCATCCCGACAAATAACTGGCGGATCGCATCCCTCTTCATCGATTTGAGGTCGTCATATTGAATGCAGCGGCTATTTGGATTATAGCGTTGCAACACAACTTCACGTTGTTTTAGATCATCACAAGATGCCCCATCCACCAGTAAGCGGTAATCATCTGTCATTTCTATTGTTTTGTGCGGAAGGAGTGCCGCCATTCCAAGCCGCGTATACGATGGCAATACACCAAGCATGGATTCAAATTTCACAGTACATTTCTCATCATCCTGTAATCTCGCAAACAGTGAACGGCCCGTCTCATAACGCATAGCATCGGATATAATGATGACTACACGTTCTTTGCTGTTGCGAACATATCGAGAGTAGAAATCCCTCTGTAACGGCAATACCGTCATAGATTCATCGCAATCAATAACCGCGTTCCACTTTGAAATGACTTCAGCCAAATATTCATTGGTATAGATGTTCTCAATCAGATCACGCAGTCGCTCAAATGCAACGTTGTCCTTGAGTTTGTCGAAAGAGGTGTAGAAATATCGATAATGCGTATCCATAAGGTAGTCAGTTTTGCAGTATTGGCTGACAATCCCCTTGAAATCATCGGGGCAGTGATATTTCGCTTGTAAAATCAGAAAATAGGCGTGTTCCACTAAATGATACTGTTCTTTGTAGGTATCTCCAAAATGCCTTTTTCTCCGTTCTTGGCAGATCAGCGGGATGGTCATTCCTTTCAGTTGAGCACCAGTATCCTCAACCAAGAGCCGCCCCACAATCCAACGAATAATCATTTGATCAATAAACGAAAATGCATCGCATCGCAACAAATCTTCGACGTTTACGGATTCCAAGGTAGAAGCGGCATTCAATCCCGTGGCCACAATCTCGGACAATTCGTTATATCTATCACGATAGAGCAAACTATTCATCAGGTTGTCCAAGAAAGCAATAATATTGCTTACCTTATAAGAAACAAAACTTTTCCAAACCCTAGGAAGTTCGGTATCGATATACCGATCCGTGTAGGTAACGAACATGGTAACGACCAGCTTCTCAAGCGTCGGATTGGAATCCGTATAACCAAAATAGTCCTCACAAAGTCGCCAGTAAGCGGGAAGGAGATCATACTTTTCAAAATCTGCAAGAAATTTGTTGCTTTGCAAGCCGCTATCAGTTAAGACGACACGAACAACTTCCTCGAAGGAAGCTGTTCGTGTTTTGCAAAGTACGCTCATCAATGCAATTTCGATGGTATCTTTGGTAAAACTTTCTATTTCTAAATCATAAAACCGTTGAGTCCTGTCTTTTGCCCCAAAGAATTTAATGTATTTCTGGATGAGCGGCTTATACTTCTCATCAATTCCGAGGTCAACAGAGAGCAGAGAAGCACGATCGGCAAAAATTCTTTGGAATACTTAATGGTATCAGCCAGATGATTATCCCGAACGTGCGGTTTGGGGAACGGTGCATAAATCAAATAATTGGTAGTTCGATCCAAACGTTCCAAAAGTATTTGGTGTAGAACTGGTTGTCGGGCTCCAAACGATACAGTTGAGCATTATTTAATTCGAGAGTATGAACGTCTTCAACAAATTCAGCTTTATCGTCATACCAGAATACCAGTTTGCGGGTTTCGCCAGTGAACTCGGCACTCAGCTTGTCGGCAATTTGTTTCAAATTCAGTTCAGCCATACGACCCGCTCCTTCCCCTCATAATTAAATCTTCGCCAGCACATCCAGCTTCTTGCCGTCTGTCCCCGTCTGCACTTTATCGTAGTTGACTTTCACGCCGTCGTCCAGATCAATCGGAATACGTGCTAGCGCAAGGTGGGCGATCTTCTCGTCATAATCTTTGGTTTCTTTCAACTGTCTGGTCAATTTTTCTTTCCGTTTCGTTGCCGCGGCTACTTCCCGCGCATTATTGCTGTTGTCAATGGTGTCCTGCATCCGCGCGATCTCGCTCTCGTAGACACGTTGCATCCGGTGAAGATAGTCAATCCGCAAGTTGCCGATGGTATCCTCGTTATAGCGGTGCATATAGATCAAAGCCTTGAATCCATTTTCATTCCCGCTATCGAAAAGCCAATAAATAGGCCGTTTTCCCGCACCTCTTGCAGTATAAAAATTAATATGATCCTTATAAAAATCTTTCAGAAAATAATTACGTATGGCTTCCTGGTAGTGGTACCTTTATTTCCAAGAACTCTTACGATATAGTCTAGATTTTTATCCAAGGTCGCTTCACCGAAAGTCATTTTTAAGAATGAACAAAACAGGCCTACAATATCATCATCGAAATATTCCTCGTCGGTAATAGGAATAATGTTATCACTATCAGGGATAAAAGTCTTGTACTTACTCTTGTCCCATAAACCACCAGCATAAGCAATACCGACAGTATCAACACTATAACGGCCAAACATGCACCCAACAGAGTAAGAGATAAATGACTGAATTATCTCCTTTTCATTCGTTTTAGTAATTGAAATATACTCATTCTCAACGTTTGGAGTTATCTCAGCTTCAAGACTATAAAGGCGTATAAAAATGTCATTGATTTTTTCTTCATTTTCTTGCATTAGATTTATCCACTTATTTTTTTGACCCAACCACTTTTTTACACATTCTTCAATATACGAACTTTCCATATTTAACAACGGGTGATTCATAAAATCGATTGAATTTTCGGATGAATCGTAATCCGCTTTAGCAATTAGAACATTTTCACGGACAAGTTGATTGATTGTGTCACTTATCGAAATATTTCTTAATATCGGTATCTTCCTAATATCACCAATTTGGTTATTTATTGTTGGAGATAATAGATTCAAAAATATTGAATTGGTTTGCTATTTAAAAGTCCAAGAATATATTCATCAATCTCACCAGAGAATATTATCGCTGGACTAGCATCGTCAAAAAACACATCAATTGGGTTTTCTCTAAAAGAAATCAATGAGGTAGTTATTTTAGACCATACAATGCACCTTTTGCCAAAATGCTTCGATGCACCCAATCCACTTTTACTAAATTTTGAAAGTTTACCTTTCCCATTCTCCCACAAAACTACATAATCATTATTTCCGTACCATCGTCTAAAAGCCCCACCTTTACAATATTTGTTCCACTTATGTGCACCTATATCATCACTTTTGACTTCAAACCATAAACGAATAAACTGATTGTTATCCCCGTAAAAATTCCCTTGGTTATTACTTCACTTTCTAGTGCCAATGATTTTCCAATACTAAATACATCTATTGATTTTGGATTTAACCAATAGGCAATGGGGTAATTTGGGATTTTACGAAATTCCTTTTGACTAGTTATAAATAAATAATCGCATTCATTATTTGAGATAGCCTCTAATGTCTTAATTTTCTGTTGTTCAGCCCCTGGAAAGTTTTCAAGTCTTATATATTTCCCCTTATAATTTACCGATGTTTTACGTAAAACAAAGGTACATATTGGTACAAATGCTTCTTGAAAAAATGCATGATATTCTGGCTGAACTAATGAATATATAGCTGTATCCCTTATAATGTTTTCCCTAATCAAAGTATAAGAGGTTAAAAACATCCATGTATATGAGGTCATAAGTCCGGTAAATCCATTTTTTCTTAAGAGTTCAAGTGCTCTTTCAATAAAACACGAATAAAGATCATTATTTCCAGAAGAATAATTATCTTTAATAAATTCAGATAGTGCTACCCCCATTCCACTACTACCCATATAAGGAGGATTGGTTACCACCACGTCGTACTTAGATGCCATTATAGCAGCAACTGTCACAAGATGTTGCAGACGCTTTTGAATCCCTTCCAAGTCAATTGTGTCAAAAGTCAATTGGCCATTAATATTCATTTTATCAGTAAATTCGCATAACAGTTCCCAATTCAGTTCACCAATCTTCAGAAGTGAGCCATACTCTTTTGCATCCCGCATAGCATTTAGCAGATACTCCATTTGGCTCAAAGCAGTATTGCGCCCTTGTTCATTCATGCCAAAACCAAAATAATTCAGTTGGGAAACATTTATCTCATTGCTTTCCATTATTTCGTATACATGGCATGTTGAATTACCATCTAATATTCGTCTATTATACTGCCTCGCCTTCATCATTACAGCGAAATAGGCCAATTGATAGGCCCGATTGTCTATATCTAAACCAAACAAGTTATTCTCAAGTATACTTTTAGCAGCATCACGCTGGCTATATCCATAACTTTCATATACCTGCATCAAGACATCAAAAGCGTATACCAAGATATGGCCGCTGCCCATGCAAGGATCGATAACCTTGATATCTTCCGGCTTGATGTTCTTGTACTCCTCCCGGATTTCATACATATGTGCCTGAACTTCCGGTTCCTGCTCAGCCTCATCTAAGTAATATTTCCACTTAGCTTTTAGTTCGTCATTCGGGTGACCTTCAATCCAAAAACGACCCAGGCTGTTTTCAACCATATATCGAACAATCCAATCTGGAGTAAACAACTGCGTAGCCGCGGGAATACGTTCCTTCGTAATCTTGACATTTTTCTTGAGAAGGGCGAATGTTTCATCTTTCGGCTCGGTATTGTAATACTGATAGAGCCAGCCAATGATCTCAACCTGACCCTCTTTTTCCATATTGAAATCATCTTCCGTAATATCCTGTACCAACCGATAAACAACGCCATCCTTATCGATAAATGATACGTTCATTAATAGCTCGGTATAGTCGTTGGTTTTCTCAAATAATTTCGGCAAAATCGTATTCAAAGCGTTACATTGTTTGATAAATAGCATCCGGAACAATTCATCCAGCTTATTATCATTCTTCAACTGAATAATTCTATCTTTCTCATAAGGCGTATAATCCAAATCTGCATCAAAAGGAGATGTCACCAAGTCCGGTTCAATCTTGGAACTGCTCTCCGAAGACAAAACCCTGATTCTTGACGGCAAATAATCATTCACTTCCATAAAACGCACAGCAATAAGTCGGTTAAACCAGGTATAGGCAACCTCTTCAATGACGCTATTATAAGCCGTTTTATAATCAGACTGCTTTTCTTTTTGTTGTATGATATCAACCAAATGCTTGCGTTGCTCAATTTCCACATTTTTGATGGAATAAGGTTCCATGGCTCCAATGTCAAAAAACTGAACATCCTTAGTAGATTGCGGGAGGATTTCCAATCCCCTTCTCCGTAATCCCCAACAACCCTGCTTTGTACGTGATATCTGCAATGAGCTTCTTTCTTGCCCATATGGCAAAGTTTTTGATTGCGGTCTTATTCATCTGCGATGTCTCCCTTAAAACTCGATATTGATGATCGTGTCTGCATCCAACTCTTTCAGGATTCGTTCTTTAAGCGCGGCAATATACTTGTCAACGTCTTGCGGGGTTTCAATCTGCCAAGATGCGGCAAGGTTCACACTCTTAATACTAATGTTCTTTCTCTGCTTAATCTTCGGCTGAGGCATAGGGTCTGGATTCACAGTATTGTTTTGATTATATTTCTCACTTTCCTCTTTAACCTTGTCGCGCGCAATTTGCTCGTCTTTTCTGGATATTTCATTCAACAGCCGTACTTTTAACGCATCCGCTTCCACCTTAATATTCTGCATGGTCGCAACATTATTGCATGTCCTCGCCTTTTCCGTGATTTCAAGGAAAAGTTGATGGAATCGACTAGAAAATTGATCCTTGTATCCCTTCGTATCTAATACATCAAATACTCGTTTTCGGGCATCCTCTATCGCCGCGATCACGGGAGCTTCCATATCCTGCAATAATTTCGCATAAAGCTCTGTAAATTGATCCAATAATACAGGCAATTTAGGAATTTCACTATAAGGAGATTCTTTTTCAGGATCGCTTTAATTTCATTAACAACTTGTTCGACTTTTTCATCTACGATAAATGTCTTACTTTCCTCGTAAATTTTCATTAGGTTCAGAGCTTTCTCAAATACTTTCTTTTGCTCCCCGTCAAAGAATAATTTGAGGTTCATAATCTTCGGCAAAATCAAGATAATCGTCCCGATCTGCATGAAGCTTCTTGAAGAATTCCGTTGGGGACTGAATCTGAAGAATTGCACGAAGCAAGTTTTTTCCGGACGCGACAACCTTCTGCCCAGGGAATGACTTTGCTTGGTACATGATTTCAAATTTATCCAGCTCATTCACTATGTCTTTGCTGTACTTCTGGAAGCTCTGCATCATCGCATCATCTTCTTCTGTGACGCTGGAGGTGCCGAATAACTCCTTCATGACTTCACGAACAGCTTTCTTTTGACTGTCGGATGCTCTTTCCCTTCGCTCAGTCAACAGCTTCTCAACAAAGTCTCTCTTGGTAACGTAGCTAATAATTTCTTCCTGCGATTTATTCAGCAAGGTGACACTGGTTCCATTCACGGTAAACGAGATATCGCCGTTCTTGAATAGTTTGGCGACGAGCCATTCCACATCATCCTCCACGAAACCATAAGGTGCTTTCATAAAACGATCCATCAAACTCTTCACGGATGTTTTCGTGTGCATGGAAGAATTATTCGAAATAAAACTGAGCATATCGTTTAACGCGTGGACGTTCGGTTCGGCAGTGCCATCCAATGAAAGAGTGATCTGATTATCGTTCTTGAACAAGGCGCGAATATTGGCTTCACTCATGGGAGTGTCAATATACGGCAGTTTATGATAAACGATCGAGACGAGGCGTCCAAGTGCATCATTCATCCTTGCTGTGATGTCTTTTGAAGCAATCTGGGCTTTGTCCCCATTCACATAAATATCAGCACTCTTCAAGGATTCGCTCAAGAATAACTTGGCGTTTCCATTTCTCTCGCGCATCTCCACACGCTTGGCTTCCTTGATTTGTTCGAATTTGGTCAATGTGCTGGAAGTATTCAAGCGCAGATATTTTTCAATTTTGAGAGCATTCCTGATTTCGTCTAGAAAGGCGGAATCATTGGGGAGTACGACTAAAATTTCTCTTCCCTGCCCCGAAATCATACGCAAGGTTGTCTCATCGTTACTATAATCGCTGCTCGGAGTGAGTACCCGTATTCCGATGTCGTGGCTCTGATTCGATTTATACGGTAGGTCATCCACGAATCGATTGAAAGCAAAATTATATCTGCCATTAAAGGCCGGGTAACGATATTTGTCGCCTTTGAAAATATCATCATAGATGAGTTCCGATACTTTACTGATAACCTCCGCCATCTCCACATTCTGGCTGTCAATTTCACGGTTTATCTCTTGTTCTTCATTGGTCAAGAACACGTAGATATCGCCATTCTTCTGGATTAATGTTTGATTGGCAAGAATTTTTAATGCTTCTTCTACTTGTTGTTTCAATTCCATTCTGTCAGTATCTATATCCGCAATCATCAAACTGGTAATATTATCGATGTTGGCTTTAATTTCTTTCACGTACTTGATCATAAACAACGTTTTCAGTACGTTTACCGCGAAGCAGTCGTCTTTCTTGTCGGGGTTAATATAATCGTTATCCATTGCGCGGCTGATGACGCCCTTATGGCTATGATCCAGGAATTGATGCAGCGCATCGTAGAACATATTAAAGGGAATTAACATACCTTCTGGACGATCCATCAGTTTTACCGCCGATTCCTTAAACAAAGCAATCATGGACCGCTCGCCTTCAGCCAGATGCTTGCCCGAAGCCCCGTGAGTTCTAATGGAGGTCAGGACGCTCCCTAGCAAATTGAATTGATAAGGCACAAAAGGATAAACGGCTGCAAAGTCGCGGTCGTCTGCATATAGCTTTTTTCGATGCCGTCATTAAAGACAATCAAGTTCTTGATAATGGTAGCTTTCTGCTCATACAGTAATCTTAGCGTCTGCTCCGCTGTCGTATTTTTATCCAGAATTCTCTTCTTGATCACCTCATCGACATTGGCTGAGGAAAGAGATAGGCGGGTATCGAACCGTCCCTGGATCTTGGAGAAGTCGTTCCCCTTCGTCTTGGTAATGGAATCAATGTCTTGTTGGCTAGTAACGACAATCCAAACCTTACCATTGCAGGCCGTCCCCAGATCTTCGGTTACCGTTTGCAAATTCAGCATCAGCTTCGAGTCATCCCCTATGTACTGACCAATCTCATCCACGAGGAATACAATGTGGCGATTATTCCCTTTCCGATCGATATATTCTTTCACCAGACGCGCAAAATGTTCAATGCTAATGGAGTACGGCTCCGATGCTTTCTCGCACCAGTTACGAGCCGCGGCTTCGCTCATAAATCCCATTTCGGCCAATACTTCCACTATGCTGTCTTGAATGAAATCAAACTTGTGCCGCGATTCTTCCCACGGCTTGCCGAAATTCTCTCGAAAGAGGTTCTTAAATTCTTCATAGTGGTCTACTTCAACAAGTTGCCTTTCCAAATCTGCCAGAAATGGAATGGAGCCGCAAAACCCTTGCATTTCATTAAATACTTTAAGAAAAACGGACACAATGGCATCCTTGGAATGCTTTCCGGTCATTTCACTCTTGGAATCAATATTGAACAGAACGACATCCGTAGGAACACTAGCAGCAAGTTTCATGTCTGCCAGTACCATGGAGTCAACGATTTTGTTATCTTCTATGAAGTAATCCAGTGCTCGCTTCCCTTGCACTTCTTTATTGTCTAGTAAATACGATAGAATTTTCAGAAAGTGGGATTTACCGCTACCGAAGAAGCCAGAAATCCACACACCCATTTTATCGGTGTATCCGTTAATCCCCTTCTTATAACTTGAGAAGAAATCCGCAAAGTGCTTTTGCAGTTCCTTTGTCACCACGTATTCTTCAAGTTCTTGCTTAATATTTTCTTCATCGGCTTGACCAACTTTGATAACACCTTTAATATCCCGATCGATTTCTCTAACGAACATATCTTTGATCTTCATATCATCAGCTCCCTAATCAACAAGCCTGAATGCTCTGTAGTAATTATCGTCTTTGATTTCCGAAAACAGGATTAATTCCTGCCCATCATACTTCCCCGGGTAAAACATAACCACACATGATCAATGGCCTGATGCAGATTATTCAACACCTTATGTGACCGTAGCAACGGATAGCATTTGCCAATTCCCGTTAAGAAGACCACAGCTTCCTTCGGGGTGCGTTCTTTAATATATTGAACGATCAGACTGGCATCATCATTGATCTGCAGAAGGTTTCCGACTGATTTTACGATGCGTTCAAGTCCTTTTTCTTCTCGAACATAAAACACTGCTCCATAAAACCTTCTTGCTCCAAAATATCAATGATGATATCGTAAAGATCAAAGACCACCAGTTCAAAACCATCGGCTGCTTTTGAATTTTTGGTTTTCATGTACTCGATTCGATCTCTGACTACAAGTTCTTTTTCCGCCGGGTAATCAAAAACATAGTAACCGACTTCATTGCCGAGCCCTTTATTTTGCCGGAAACTTGGCATTCGGATCATTCGTTCCGCTAAATCTAGTCTTTCTTCCAAGCTGGCCATTCTTATCTCACCCCCGTCAGGGCATGAAGTATCAATTTCATACCGTTATCCTTCAGACATTGTTCCAGCTTTAGATCCAAGATTGGTTTCAGGATTTTTCTGTTTCCGGTTGAACGATCCGTTAAACCTGCTTCCATCAACATTGTTTTGTAGCATGTGCCCAATCTCTTTATGGTGTAATCCGTCCATTTTGCAACTTTCTCGCTTTGCAGTTGCTTGTTTTTAAAGAAAATTCTGATGTCACTATCATCCAGTTCATCGCTTCCAATAATCAGCTTTTCCCGGTAAACTTCATAAACGAAATCGAAGAATAAGCTGTCTGTCATCATTATTGCTATAAGGTTGATGATTTTCTGCGTTGCTATATCACTTTGTTCAAAAAGTGAATAAAATGATTGATCCAAGCTTTTTACCCGATTGGACACTGTATTAAAGATTTGTATTGCTCTATCTTGTGTGGGAGCCGCGAATAGATTCTCTTCTATATTTAGTAATTTAATCTCTTTCAACGATTTCCCCTGATTGATCAGGTTTATCACCTTACGAAAGTCAGAAAACCAGAACGAAAGCTTTACCATTCCAGCACTATATTCTTGTTTTCTCATCCATTGTCACCATTCAGTGCAACATGGGAAAAAGCCTCATTCTCCGGCTTATCCACAATCTCCACGATATCCCCGATATCACAAGCCAATGAACGGCAAATCTTAACAAGAACCTCCATCGAAACCAATTCGTTGTTCGAGAGCTTCGTCAAGGTATTGGGACTGATACCAGTCATTCTCCGTAGTTCTGTTCTCTTCATTCCTTTATCGATCAACAACTTAAAAAGCTTGTTGTAACATACATCCATCCGTTAAACACCCTCTTATACCATACTTTAAGAGCCTACAAGCTACAGAATACCACATGTTATAGGATCTTAATAGTTATGTATAAGAATTTGCGATTTTTTATCAATTTATACAATGCTTGTTTACAATGGCGAATTGTTTACTTTCTCGCTTACCCACGCAAAGGATAGCTCAACCTCATGAATGCGGACAGAAGGGGTGAGTTCGTTAGTTCGGCCTTGCAACCCGAATAAACGGACGAAATTTAGATAATCCTCTAGCCATGCGGAGGCCGGACTAAAAGAGTGAACCAGCATGATTGCCTTCTTGGCATTCAGATTCATAGCTTCCAACAAGGCCGAAGCGGTACGATGAAGCAGCTGATATCGAATGGAATCCAAATTTACGGAATCCTCAAGCTGCAGGGTTTCTCTAAGAAAAGCGAGCCTCTTTCTCTTGCCGTCACTCGCTTGTACCAGCCAGTCCTTCACCAGTTCTCCGAAAGGCTCTTCCACTTTTCCTTCCACCATGATAACAACCAAATCTCGATCTGCCTTGCCTAGCACAAAAGATCGTTCTGAGACGGTGCCTTTTGATTATCCAAATACACTTGGTGTTCCGGAAATACATAAAGAATTTTCATATTTTCAAATTCGGTATTCGAAAACACGCCTCGTATCGAAGACGGTAATCCCTCGCATGCGGCCCACGAATGGGCTAGCTCGTAGGCAGAATACCCTTTCTTCCATTGCTTCTCCGGATCGGCGAGAAAGCTTCTCCACACATTTAAGTCATTCGTTTGGATACAAAAATGTTTCATATTGCCTTTCCTCCTGCCAGAAAAACTACAGCGATACAAACCTCCGCAAACTAACAAAATACAATCCGGCTTCCTTCACCCGGTAACCGAACGTCTCGGACCAGGCCTTGGCATAAGCCTGAACTTGCGGCGCATAGAACCGGACAAACTGCTCTAATTTACTCTCATCCAATTGATCCGTTTTGAAGTCGATGATCACCCAGCCATCCTCCTCTTCGAAAGCGAAATCTATTATACCCTTCACCAAGAGATTGCCGCCGTTATTGGACTGATGCATCAATGCCGCGGCAGATGTTTCCGACATCGTTTGCTCGGTTGCGGGATAAGACATTGTCTTGCCATTGCTCTGAACCATCATTATCGGGATTTCAAACAATCGCTGCTTCGCTCTCAGACTACGCTGCCAGAGTTCACTGATTAGCATTTCATGAATAATAGGCAGGGCATCAGTCGCGTCCTTCTCTGATACTCCTTCGGTCTGGCAGAGGTATTGAACGTATACAGGAAATTCGCTCATCGGAAGACCTTTTCCAACTGCTTCAAGCCCCTTATGGATCACGCTGCCGAAAGATTGGCCCCTCCCAGTGGCTGACCATTCCGGCGTGTCTCTCATGCTCTTCGTCAGCCCAGTAACGGTTGCTTCGGCATAAGTCGGTTGGCGCAGTTGATGGAACACCTGCTCTCTCTGGGCCAAGTATGCCCCCAAATCAATAGAAGCGATATCTCGTTCCCATTCCTCATTATATTCTTCAATCTCTACATCCGCTTCCGGAAAATCTAGCTCCCGGATATGATCCATCCCCTCCATTAGGGAGCTCCACGGGCATTTCGCCGCTGCTCCGGGTAGAGGCTGACAACCAACATTTGCTTTGCTCGTGTCGCCGCGACATAGAGAAGCCGATCCCGCTCCGCGTGCATGAAGGCTCGTTCCCGCACGCTCATCGATTCCCAACCTCTGGCTGAGCAATCGTTTCCTTCTGAAATCCTTTCGATTGCTGGATCAGGAAATAGCCCGCGGCCTCAGCCTCCGAACGATCAACAAACTGGTCGGCGTCATGATCCTTCTCCCCGCAAGGACAAGCGAGAAACACGATAGGCGCTTCAAGCCCTTTCGCCTTATGCACGTTCATGATCCGTACCGCTTGCCCTTTGCCTGCATAGAGACTGGCGGTTTCCATACCTTGGCTCTGCCGTATGGCCGAAATTGCATTCGCTAGTTCATGCCAATCCGATGCAAGCAAGGCGTCATGCTGCAAGAGCTCCAGCATCTTGAGAAGAGTTCCAGAACGATTGGCACCAGCTTCTTGTACAGTGGAATAAGGTAATAGGCCAGTGTCCTCGATAATTCGGTGCAAAGCGGCCCAAGCTGGCATTTCCTTGACCCAGTCGGCATATTTCCGCAATTTCCGTAATGCAGCGGTAACTGGATTGCCCCGTTCTTCTGTTTCCTCCGGCAGCCGATAGATCGTCCAAGCATTCCCTTGAGCGCGATACGCTATCAGTTCCTTGTCGCTAATACCGAATAGAGGCCCGCGCAAGACACTCAGCATCGCCACTTGGTCAGACGGATCGGCCAGATAGAGAGCTAATTGTCCAAGTGTATGAAGCTCGGGATATAAGGCGGAGCTTCCGACCGTTTCCGCGGCTACGCCCCTCTTCTCCAACTCCTCCGCGTATAGGTGCAAATAATGCCTTGTTCTTGTCAAAATCAGAAAATCACTGGGCCGCGCCTCTCTATACACCCAAGCTGCGCCATCCCGCTCCTGAATGTGCATATTCCCATCTCGACAAGCCCACGCAATAGTTGTGGCTATACGCTCTGCGTCAACCGCCGCCACTGCATCCTTGCCTCCCGGAATTTTCGGATACGTAAGCGCATAGATCCCATGGTTCGCTTTCTTGCTTACTTTGGGATTGGGTATATTCGTTTTCATCCGGACATACGCCGCTTGAACCTCGCTTTCCCATAGGGGAAGCTTGCCGACGAATTGCCCATTCACAAAATCGCCGATCGCATCGACGGATCGGAAATTGCTAGTCAAGTGAAGCACATCTCCACATGCGTGAATCCTCGATTTCACCTCGTTATAAATGGAAATATCCGCGCGGCGGAAACGATAGATGGACTGTTTCGGGTCTCCTACGAGGAACAAGGAACCCGGCTTTGGAGTAAGCTTCCGCCAATTCCGTTCATTCGGATCATCCCCGGCCCCCGTTAAGAGAAACATCATTTCCGCTTGGACCGGGTCGGTGTCCTGAAATTCGTCGACCATTACCCGTTGGTAGCGCCCGGCGAAAAACGCTCGAACCTCCGGGTAATCACGCAGCAGACGGCATGCATTCATCAGAAGATCCTGAAAGTTCAGCTTCCCTTCCTGCAATCGCCGTTCTCTGCAATACTCCAATGCAGGCAAGACAAATTGAATGACCTTCGGATACAGATATTCCCGCCACGATTGAAGAAAGGGGAACAGGACCGTGATCTGCCATTCATGAAATCGTTCGGAGATGGCTTTGGCTTGCTTCTTATCCGTCCATTTGTATTGCTTCACATCCAGTTTGAAGTCAAACATCTTCGCAAGTGTTAGCATCAGCATATCGTCCTGCTCATCCGACAACCGCAGCATACGATTAGCAGCACGCAGTTTGGCCTGAAGATTATCCCAACCCTTCTCCGGTTCAACTGTCGGAATAAATCGGCTTGCTTCTTCCATCATGGAAAGCAGCGAGAGACGGATCAGGTTGAACTCAGGACGTTGGACCGGTTCGCAAGGGATTTGGAGGTCCGTAAAAAGGGATACCCGATCATAGACATTCTTAAGAATGCTTACATCAATGTCCACCTCGCCAAAGGATGCTAGGACTTCAGGATCTCCCTCCTGCAGCCGAATCAAATATTCGTCCCAGCATTGATCGTGGAACGCACGATTCGTTTCATCATCCATTTCTTCGAAAGAAGGGTCCAATCCAGCCTCAATCGGACGCTCCCGAAGCATGGAGGAACAGAACGCATGGATCGTTCCGATGAAGATTTGGTCCAAATTGGCCAAAGCTTCTTCCAATCGTCCTCTAGTTTCGCCTTCAGCATCAGCCGATTTCCGCTCCAAAGCCATGCGGAAACGCTCCTTCATCTCATCCGCCGCTTTATTCGTAAAGGTGATCGCCGCAATCTGCTCGATCTTAGCCGTTCCGGTCTCGATGAGCGCCAGCAATCGGCCGACCAAGCTGGTTGTCTTGCCTGATCCTGCACCCTTCAACCAGAAAGGTCGTGCTCAGTTCCTCTAATATCTTCTTTCTAGCTTGTTGATCAGATGCTTCATTCAATGTTCTCCACCTCCAGCAGCGTGTGCAGCAGCTCCGAATTCACTTCGTCCTCTCGCTTATCGGCCATCAGTTCTGCGTGATCTCCGCATACAGCCGCGTAGTCGCAATACCGGCAGATCGCGGGATTTGAAGCTGGAATAAACAGACCCTGTTCCATCGACGAGAGGATTCCTCGGATCACCTCGGTGACTCGATGACGTTCGGTTTGCGAGCGCGCAATCACTTGCCCGTGCCCCCGTTCGCTTGGAAAGACGTAAGACGCTTCAAGCACTTTTGCATCAGAATCCACACCCGTTTGCCGCAACCAAAGCTCCGTCCCCATTGCGTAAAGCGCGTGTTGCAGCTGCGTGCCGCCTGCGAACATGCCATTTTCCTTGTAAGGCCGAGGACTGCCGGTCTTATAGTCAATAATTCGATATTGATGCGGCGCAACTTGATCGATCCGGTCGACGATTCCGCGCAGCGTAATCGCCATGTCCTCGCCAAGCTCAAGATGCAACGGCTGGCCGTCTACGATGAGCTCTTGTTCGAAAAACCGGGGGCCGTATTAGCCTGCAATTCCATGCGATAGAATACTTCAATATCCCGGAGCATCGCTTGCCGCTCCCTCTCAAACACATGAGGGCTCGGTGCCGGAATCCGCTCGGCATATAAGAGAATCGTCTCCTCCGCAATACGAAGCAACAGAGCATGACTGTGTGTAGTAGGCATGATTTTATTTGCGCTGACTTCCGTCATATAACGACGATAAACCTCGTGCAGCAGCGAGCCTCTTTCATTCGGCTTCAACCAGGAGGTACGATCAAAAGTCACCTGATCTTTCACGCGAATCCTGAGCACATATTGGAAAAAGTACCGCATCGGACATTCCGCGTACTTCTCCAATTGACTTGCGCTAAGCGTCCGTTCGTCTCGGCCTTTCCAATAATCAGCCCATTCATCCCCCTATATATCCGTCATGCTCCGTCACTTGCGAGTTGGTACGCGCCTCGAGTGCAAGTCTGCCTTGACGAAAAGAAGGATAGACCGACTCGATGAAGGATTGCCGGTCCTTCATAAGGTTTACATTCGAACGGATTTGTCGGAAGACGTAATGAGAGCCGTCTAAGGGCAGTCCATTTAGCTCAGTAGAGGATGGCTGTTCTACATCCAAATACCCGACAGGTTCGCCTAAGCTCCGATGCAGCATCTCATAGTCCGCATTCGGTTCTCCGAATACTTTCCGGAAGACCTGTAGAAGTTGAAAAGCCGGGCTTGCTGTCGCTCCTTCTGCCAAGTCATACGACGAGAAGCTGCATGTGATATTGCCGCTTATCATCCCAAGCCGACCATCACGAAGGCGTTGCCGATCTCTTTGTCTCTGCACGGCTGTTTGAAGCCCAGCACCGATCCGTCTGCACTCTTCATCGAGAAGCATGGGATTTTGCCTGATATTCCCGGACCACGAATGTTCATCCATCCCGAGAAGAAATGTCTGTTTCCTCCCGCTGATCCCCCGTTCGGCAAACTCGATATGTACAGGGATCCGGGCTTGGGTAACCGCTGCACCCCGACTCGAAGTTCCTGCAGCATGTCTCGGGCATACAAGAGCATTTGCTGAAATGGCATCAAGTCCGGAACAGGACATTCCTGCAGTTCATTAGCGATACCTCTCATTTCTTGTAGGACGATCGCATCTTCTTCCGTTCCAGAGACACCAACTCGATCCAAGACGTTCACGAGCCATCCCCAGATTCCCTTAGGAGAGGAGAGCGCCTCTTCGTCTGGAAACAATTCTCCAAGGAGGTTTGTCAGATGCTTCTTGATCTCGTCATCCCGTTGTTGTTGTTCCGTCCGCTCCCGTTCTTCGGGTCTTTCATTTGAATCCCCTTGGAACCGAACAACTTCTGACTCTAGCAACTTGATATACCGTTCTTTCCCCAGCCGATTCCACTTTTCTCCAGAGCTCGAATACAATCCGCATTCGTTATTCCTTGCTCACGTTCGGAGAACGTAATCAATTGCTGCTGCAGCATCGATACGAGCGGCCGCACCTGATAACCGGACTCCAGCCAGTTCAGCAGGAAATGGGCGGCTCTTCCCATTCCGGATGTAATCGCAGGTAGCCCGTCTGCGAAGGAACAAGAAAGACCCAGAGAAGCACACATGGTCGAAATGGCCAGCGTATATTCTTCATCCGGGACGATCATCTCCACTTCATCCAATGGCATCCGGCCCTGAATAATTCGTCTCAATGCTTCGCGAACCTCCGCCATTCTTCCGGTCGCATGATAGAACTGAACCTCTCCGAACGGCAATGTGGATTGGACGTCAGTGAAGGAAGAATCCGCTACAATCCTTGTCATCCGTCCGTTTGACAACCGCTCCATCATCCAGGCGGAAACCTATGGAAGCGGCATAGGGTCTGGCAGAAAAAGCTCCACGTTTTCCGGCAATTGGGTTGGTATATACGACAAAAGGCCGGGGAAATCGGTCCAGCGCCGCTGATTCAGAAAGCGCTCATACGCTGACAGCACCTTTTGACATAGATGCCTTTCTGCTGGCTCAAAAGTTGATCCCTACGCAGTTCTTCTGCTTTTACCCCGGCACGGCGTAAATCCATAATGGCTTGGTGAACATGCATCACAATACCAGGCTTTACTTGATCCATGGAGATGTAAGTATCCACATCGGAAGCAATTTGTTCCATAATATGATGTACAATCCAAAAGGACCGCTGATCCCCGATTAAGGTCACCCCTTGTTTATACAGGGAGAACTCAACCTCGCTTCTAACAAAGGATTGAACCGTATGGACCTCCGTGTTCATTACCGGTCCTAATTCCCGACATATTCGCATCAACCAAGACTGTCCTTCCATGTAGGAAGGAGCGATCACAATCTTGCGGCGAAAAGGCTCTTTACGGATTGCATCATATAAACGTTCTAGAAATGTGCCTTCTACTTTCACAAGGGACACCTTCCTTTCGGTTAAACGCACATTTGCACTTACTGCCCATACAACTGTCCCCAACGCTGCAGCTGTTCCTTAAACTTTTCCCGCACAGATGCAGGTTCTAGGATCTCCGCCGAAGGTCCGTACTGAACCACCCAGTTCATAAATTCGCGCTCGTGGTTGACGGTTACTTCAAATAATAAGCTACCGTCTGGCAGATCGGTCATCTTCGGTCTCACGAACAATTCTTCTTCCTTTACATAGCGGGCGACATCCGGATGGAATTTAATCTTGAAAGTGATTAAAGAATCCCCGCGTTCAATAGACCAGGTGTGCTTCATGTACTGTGCGATGCTGAAATCGCCCTTGTCAAAATGATTTCCTGTCAGCTCTACATGCCGGAAACGGCTCATGCGAAATGTACGAATCTCCCGCTTGGCACGACAATAACCGATCAAATAAAACCGCTGATCCCTTGGAACCAGGTAGTACGGATCAATTTCGCGCTCCGTCAATTCATTCCGGCTCTGGGTATGGTAAACAGCCCTGATCGTCTTGCAGGCGATAATCGCTTCCATGATGGGCAGCAAAAGTTGGCATTGTTCTCCCGATAAGCCGGGGTGCCCATTTGGATCATGTCCGCGACATTTTCCAATGTATCGTACCGCTTCCGTGTTTCTTTCACATGCGTAGCCATCACCTTGTCGTAGGCGGATTCAAAGCCTGGAGGCAGTTTGCTGGTGTCCAACACGGAAGGCAGGACAGAAAATACCAAAGCTTCCTGCTCCGTGAAATTCAGCGGATACATGGCGAAATTACCGACAAAACGGTACCCTTTCCCATACCCTCATTCGTGATCGGTGCGATTAAATCCAATATCCTCAAGTCTCTGTAAATCGTTCGATCCGTTGTCTCGCATTTATCTGCCAGCTCTTTGGCTGAAATCCCCGGATTAGCCTGAATGGCAAGAAGCATTTTAAAGAGTCGTATTACTTTATCCGTCATGCGATATCTCCCATCTTGGCATATATAATGTAAATTCAATTATATTTGGGATTCTACGTTTTACCTAGTCCTTCCTGTCTAGACAAGAAGAAAGGACAACGTCCTCTGTCGTTTTGATGATGTACATTTCCTCTATGCCCGGTGTAAGTTCAACAATGGCTGTATCCTTCACGACAAATCGCACCATACCGCAAACATGATGCTCAAACATATCATAAATACGGTAAGCGCTGCGGCATCCTTTCGGTACGGTATGCGGACTGTTGGCGACATAACCGATTTTGCCTATTGGGGTCATTTCTACTTTAATCGCTTCATGGTCATGCGGATTATCCGGGTCTTTGATTATGTGAACGATTTGACCCGGCTTTAGAAAATCAGCTCCGTAATAGTGCTGCATACCCGTAACGGCGACATAGATCTTTTGGTCCACTGTACTCACTCCCGTATGTCTTTCCTCCATTATGACGAATCAAAGAGACAAGAGATTGTCAGCGAATGTACGTTCTAATTTTTTTAAACGTGGGGGCATTGACAACAAGTCCTACTATCTTTTATAGTATGAAACATAGGCAGAGTCATAGGCAGAATTTTCCCCTGTTATGCGGGATGCGGAAAGTTCCTCTGCTGAATTCTTAATAGTTCAACTATTAATGAATATAAGTCTCTGGCCACGCGGCGAAAGGGATCCAATTTTTCCACAGGTAACTGTGGTATTTTGGGTCCCTTTTTTTTTCTATGCCTTTTTGAAAGAGGTAATGTTTATGGGGCTTGTTTCACCTAAGGTAATCAAATGTTTTAAAGGCAATCATTTTCAACATAATGTTCAATCTGCAATTCGGGCTCTTGCTGCAAGTAAAGAATCAAAAACAAGTGGAATGAATACTTCAAAAGCTAATCATGTTTCAAAACGTTAATAGCACTGTTGTTACCCATTTTCGAATCGGTAATCTCGACAGTAGCTTTCGACTTCAAGATTTCGATTGCTGACAAGAGTGACTGTTTATGATTATCCCCATAAATGACTCTAATTTTGGTTGGTACTACCTTTGCCACTTTCTCACCTCAGTCTTATTAGCTTTTTGAAATCAAATTAAGGAGGTCTCGACATGGATAAAGATTCCAAAAACACAATTAATGAATTAATTAGCAACCAGAAGCCACAAAACGAACTGTGGAAAGGAACAGAATTATTTCTGTGGAATGCTTCTTCCACAGAAGAATTTATAAATGGAATAAAAATCCTCACGATGTGCATCTTACAACTGACGCCGTATGGGACGTTAGTAAGAGCAAAGTGAGGAACGGACGATATCGTGGATCACCCGCTTCTTGCCTTCTCCTCCTTCGTGCCGTGGAAAGAAACGCTCGGCGTGACACAATCGCATGGAGAGACGGTTCCGCAGCTAGAAGGGTAGAGAAATATTTATCGAGTGATCCCAGCGGCTTTCGGCCGGAAGCGCGAGCGTTTCGGCGATTGTTCCGGCGCAGCGCTTCTTGTGGTTTGAGGTGCAGCAGGTGGCGCTTCTGAAAACTTATCCACCACCTTGCCGTCGACGGCAAGATTATCCAACCAGCCGATACTAGAACAGAATTCCTTCACCATAGGATGCACGAATGGGCAGCCATGGAAAAATACGCGAGGGGCTTCATGCTTGAGTTGTGCCCAGACGCTCTTGTTCACGGAGGTGTTGTCGGTTACGACCGCGCTGGCTGGGAGGGAGAAGTAGGCCATCACTAGCTTCAGGCCAGCCGCGATAAATGCGGTATCATGTGTGTGTGTGGGGGGCTTTCGGTGTGGTTCAGGGCTCGTAGAACGAGAATGGGCAGTTGAAAAGCGAACGAGAGCTCCTCGCAGTCGATGTCTTGGCAACCATTCTTCATTCTCCACCAATGTTAGTAAATTCAAAAATAATGAGTTTGAAATGGCCTTCTATTTGGTTTAGTTTTTGTTTAGTAAATTCAAAAATAATAAAACTTGATGCCCAAATTCCAAAATCCATCCTGCGTAAAAATTGTGAAAGAAATTATTTGCATTATTATCGTGACTATAATAGTGTGAATTTTGTGTACGGTACAGACAATGTACCGACAATGTACCGTACACAAAGTTCACACGATTTTAATAATGCAAAGCGAATTCTTTCACAATTTTTCAATACGCGAAAGTCGTCGACGCTGGTAAGTTACGTCCCGATGGGTGTTTATCGTGCTCCTGTCACCCCCTCTCTTGGCCCACCACCTTCCTCTCTAACTCCACTCTCTACCGCTCCATTTCCCACCTCTTTGCAGCTGCAACTCGGACTGTAAGCGCCCCACAAACTCCTCAGTTCTTCCAGCCATGGACCTCTCCAGTCTTCGCGTTAAAGACCTCACGGAGATCTGCCGCAACTTCGGTGCGTTGAATGAGTTAACTCATTCGTATCGAGTTATACCGACAATAACTGATTTCTCGCAGGTATTCGCACGAGCGGACGGAAGGCGGAGCTGGTGGAGCGGATAAAGGCCAACGCCATGTACCAAGCGGACGTGGCGGGTCTGGCCAAGATGGGGATCAGTTCTGGACGTCGCTCGGACCACCGGGGCACCAAGAGGGGCTCGGGCCAAAATGTACAGCAGCTTTGAGATGTTTCGACCGGGTGGAAGAGGTTAACTAAGTGATTATTTGCAGCTGGAACAGGTTGGAGGGAGCAACAAGCAGAAAAACGAGGAGGAGGCCAACGTTGCTATTGACGCCGTGTTCGCACGCTTCCAAGGTAGTTTCGTGGGGTTATAAACCTTCAATGGGCATGAAGGAGATACTAAACATTGTGTTTTTGCAGATTTGGAGGCGGAGGAAGAGTTGATCACGGAAGATGGCATTATGGGTCTGTGTGATGCTTTGGGGGTCGCTGCTGAAGACCCGGTAACGCTTGCGTTGAGCTGTGCGATGGAAGCAGAGACTATGGGGTTTACAAGCGCACGGAGTTCCGAAAGGGATGCACAAACTGCACTGCCATTCGCTTGAGCAGCTTCGCAAGCAGATTCCGACTCTGCGTGCTCAAATGCGGGACCGTGACCAGTTCGCCACTATTTATTCGGTAGATGGTTGCAGTGAGGTGTGTGGTTAGTGTGTGTACCTGACGATTTTGATTCTGGTTGTGGCAGTTCACGTTTGGGTTCTCGAAGGATCCGACGCAGAAAAGCATGGCGCTGGATCTGGCAGTGGGTCTGTGGGATATTCTGCTGCCTGGGCATTTTCATTGGCGCCAGCATTGGCTGAAATATGTCCGCGAGAACTCGCGCAGCGTCGTGTCGAAGGATTTGTGGCTGCAGGTGCTGGACTTCGGCCATCAAATCAAGCCAGCAATGAGTAACTACGACGAGAATGGAGCGTGGCCAGTGCTGCTAGACGATTTTGCCTCGCACATGCTGGAACTTATCTCCAACAAAGGTTTGGCGTTTGTGCAGCGTGCGGAAGATGCTATGGCTAGTGAAGCTGGCAAGACTGATGAGGCCGAGAGCATGGTGGTGGATGAGTAGCCGTCTTTTTACAACGAGTACACGGGAGGGTCGGGTTTAACGACGGTCGTATTTGCTTCATTCCGAATGGATTAATGGTGATCGTCTGGTTTGTCAACGCTTAGTACCTCTCAACCACTGCACATTCGAGTATCAGCGTTCGCTTGAATAAGCCTAGCCTTATCTACGCTTGTAAAGGGTCAGTAGCGGTACAGCGACGAAGGTCACGGCCAGAGCAAGGTACAGCGGTGCATTAGCACGTTTCGGGTCGCCACCAATTGGCGTCCTTGGCGACACAATGACTCGGTGCTTATGGGCCTTGGTGTCATGAGCATATTTGACAATGTCGTAGTTCTCGTGCTTTTGGATCGTGCAGTGTCCGTCCGACGACGTCACGCGATATCCACCAGGGTAGTGTACATACGGCACGTAAATCTCGGTGGGCGCCGTTGACTCCGTGTCCACAGACAAAAACTCCAGCGTGTACTCAGCTGTGGCCATCGTGAATTGAGACTTCAAAGGAACGCCAGAAATCTTTGCGCGTGGGTGCGCGCAAAGCCCTTGAGACCACGAGCCGAGTCATCACGCCGACGCGTGTGGCCACCAGCGAGTCGGAGTGCCAACGCCTCGGAGTCAGGACTGCTAATACTCAGATCCTCCAGATTCCACAGGTCGCCAAATTCATGCGAGTTGTCGGCCGTGTAGTTCCACAACGTGAACGACAGCAACTGCGCCTCAAGGTTGGAGACCGTGTTGTCCATTGCCTCGACTTGCGCCGAGTAGTCTCCACTGATGTAACCCCGCGCGTTGTTCATGTTGTACGGAATTCCGGTCTCCCCGATCAGCGTTGGTGCGTTCCCCATCTTTTGCGTCCGAAGCTGGCGACATGCGCGAGCTGCTTCTGGTGCGTGTTGCGAACTGCCTTGTTGCCGAACGCAGGTTTACCCGTGGCGAAATCCACCGTGAAGTACGAGCGCCAAGTCGTGGTGACAAGCGTAATGGCGTCGTACCAGTGCATGGCATTCACAGCGTTCGGGATGTCTTCGCTCGTGATTTCCGGGAATTCCGTGTCCCCAAAGTCCACCGGTGGCATCTCAACAAAGATCATGGCATTGGGGAACACACTCTGCACTCTCTTCGCAAATTGCTTGGCAAACGGTACGTAGAACTCCTTGCCAAAGTCAACACCATCAAAATAGTCCGGTTTAAGCACCTGAGGTTCACCCTGTTCATCAAACCCCCACACGCCAGCTTCCTTCCACACGCACCCAAAGCCTTCCTTCCACGCTCGCAGCCCTTCCGGGTCCACATTCTCCACTCGTGACGGTTTACCCCGAACGAAAGTCATGAGTCCTGAACCCCACACCTGCACGTCCTGAGCCACACCTTCACCTAGCGCCATCCCCTGCAGTGCAGACGGCGTAAACCCATTGTGGAACATCCCCACGGGCTTCTTGAGGTCCTTGACACCCACAAATCCAGCTGACGGCTCGTTCATCGTCCCAAACCCCACGACATTCGTTAACCCTTGCAGCGCTTTCGCTAAAGCTGCCATCGAGTCCAAGTAGTGACTCTGCAGAAACTCCTGGATCTGCACGCCGTCCACGTAGCACTTGGGTGCGAACTTCTTGCCCGCCCAGAAGAGCGTGAACATGGTCGCACACGCCAATTTCCCGTAATTTGTAGGCCAGATCATCTTGGGGAACTTGGACGCTGGCAGGCCGCACGTCTCGAGACACAGAGCCGCCTTGGTGGCCTCGAAGTTGCGTGGCTCAAAGCCGATGCACTCGAGTGTCCACATGGGGGCTCCGTCCCCACCTGTCCACCTGGACCAGACGTCCTGGTGAGGGTCGATGTACACCTGCATGTTGTACTCGGCAGCCTTCTCCACCACCGCTCGAATGTACGAGAGGTACTCGCGGTCGATCTGGCCTGGGCCCGAGTGCTCGATGGCCTCCCACGTCACGATGAACCGCAGGAACGTCAGTCCCCAACGCTGCAGCCGTGACAAGTGCAGATCCGCCTCCTCCAAGGGGAACGGACGCCCCACGAAGGACACGGAGGCGGCTCCGTCGAACAAGTCGCTCATGTCCTGACCGTCCGTGTGGCCGTAGCCGAATGGGAGCTTGGAGGACCCGCCGAGGTTGACGCCACGCAGCAAAGCGACACGGCCATGTTGGTCCACGAAGTGTCCGTCTTTGATGGACAGAACGTCCTTCTCACTTGCGGGGGTCGTCATCGTTACAGAGGCTACCTGGTAATTGGGAAAATGAGGGGAAGAGCGGCTATGTTCAGCAAGGGGTTACAAACTTCAAGATAAGGCATACAGTCGCCAAGATAAATCGTGGGGTGGAGATGCCTTCTCCGTTTTACTACAATAGAAAGAGTGTTAAGAGGAGGAGCACGAGGACTGGAGCAGGAAATGGTCGTGTGGCATCTGTGGAAAGGATAAAATGAGTGAGTGAGGGTGGTTTTGTGAGTGGGGGTGGCAAACGTACGTGAGCAGAAGGTTGTGCTGCCGAGGGCGTGTTGATTGAAGGAGCACGGACACATGACGTCGAGCCCTCCGATGCCTTTGTCCGTGCACTCTTTCTGGGCGTCGCTCATGGCCACGACGCTCGCAGCGGTGCCGAGCAGCATGTACTGGCGGTAGCTCTGGAAGCAGCAGCCTAATTCCGACACGATGTCGTTGCAGAGCGAGAAGGACGCGCCGGCTTCTTTCACGAGGGTTCCTAGCATTGGAACTGGAGACGAACGTCAGTATCCAACCCAAGCAACAGCTAGCAGAGTGCTACGTACTGCAGTATTTCTCGTCTGCGTTGGTCTGACACGCGATCTGGTACGAGGCGGCTTGGAGTTTGGCGCTGGCTTCTTCGTCCGCGTCTTCACTGGCGAAACAGTCGTTGTCCAGCAGCGTCTTGTACTTGGCGTTGAGCGTGTCGTAGCACGAGTTGGCACACAAGGCCTTCTGCTCCTCGTCGCTGCGGATGTCCATCACATCGGCGTCCACCAGGTCCTTGCAGTCGTTGGTTTGGAGCGCGCCCCCTCCACGCCATTTTGTTCCTGCTCCTGGTTTATGAGCAGCTTTTGGAGCTCCGCCAAGGTTTGAGAGCACACCTCCGAAGACTACAGCAGCAATGACAAGGTCCAAGCCCAGTCAGTTACTCAGTGGATGACCGAGCTCAATGGGCTTGCCAACTTACCGTTGTTCCTCCGATACCTCCGGCTGCTTGTGCTTCATTGGACGTCCAAGATACACCCAGGAGAGATGCCATCGCAAGCCAGACAAGTGCTCGCATTATGGTCTGAGCCTGTCAATCGTATTCCTGCTTCCAGAACAGGTTCGCAGTCAAGTCTGCTATTTCTGAAAGGGTCACGAGTTTTTGAATAGCTGCCGAGCCGACTTCACTGTGGGGCTTCGTCGTCAGTATGGACACTTCTCACATGTACTCCCCGTCATCTCCATGTGCCTCAACAAGCTCAGTACGCATGGCTCACAAGCAATCGGCTCGTGCTCATGCTCGGGCTCGTGCAAATCGACGTCACGTGAATTTGGTCGTCATGCCGCTATCGCCACGTCAGCAAGCAGAGGAGCAGACGCGTCGTCATAGTGTGAATATAGCCATGGAGACGTTCCGATCGCCGCGGGTGCTGGAAGACGTCGAACAAGTGGAGAAGAACCACCAGCCTCTGTTAGCTCAGCAGAGACCCCGGCTGACACCCGAACAAGCGATGAAAAAGCTTCGAGACGCTGTGGTGGCTGTCGCTCGTAGCGGCAAAAGCGCAATTGTTGACGCTGTTGCAGCTGAAGAAATGCTCGCTGGACTCGAAGGTGCTTGTTGGCAGCCATTCGTCCCTGGAAGTAGCGGTAAGACCAGCTCCCGAAAATCTCCGAGCAGTGAAGTTGGTGACAGGGAAGACGAATCTGGCCAACAACCGCGAATTCTGTACTCGCAGTTGTTGCGCGGGACGGAGGAGATACTTCGTGGGGAGCAAGCAGCATGTCAGCAGCTAAGGGAGCAAATTCAGCAAGCAGAAGAGCGCAATGACGAGCTCCCTCATATGATCCAAGAGTGCCAAGCTGCGGTGACGCGAGCGATGGAGTCTGCCGTTCGGGGTGAGACTCTGCTGAGCGATGAATGCATCAACGACGAGGCTGCAACGGTCAGTGCAACAACAGCCACGATCCGGGAAGAGATCGCCAAGATGCGCAAGCGGAAGGATCTACGTACGTGGGCGTGCAACGACCTTCGCACCGGACTCAACGACCTAGTCACGCGTCGTAGTGAGTTGAAGCAGCTCGTGTCCGCCGCCATGGGAGACATGAAGAAGGAAGAGCAGGCCAACAAGCTGCGAGTCAAGCGACTGGACGACCTGCGGGCAGTATCGACCGCTTCTTCGCTGCTGCCAAGGGGGCGAGGAGGCTCCAAGAACTCGACGCAGCAACAACTTGCAAGACTCACGCTTGCTCTTGCCAAAAACCAAGTGCTTCAAGAAGCCCTTCGAGACCGCAAGGCGTTGATACGAACTCGCACTGAAGCCATCTTCGACGTGCGTATTCAGCTTCGCGAGCTGAACGACCAGCGCGTGGCAGTCGAAAAGGACCTGGAAGACCTTGAAGAACAAGCAGTGAACGTGAAGCGGGCGTTCACTCCACGCCCCGACTGGAGCGAGCTGCATGACGCCACGGTGGTCACTACCGCAGTAGATCGAGTCGACCCGTCCGCTCGAATGCGAATGGGGCAACTCGCAACAAACTCACGGGGTCCAAAGCTGCGGACCTAGAAGAAGACCGTGCGAGTGAGCAGCGATTGACGCACATCTTGTCGAGTAGCTGGAGCACCATCGCGAAGGTTGGCGCCATGGCCGACGAGCTGGCGAAGATCCGGTCGCGGGACCACGCAGGAGACACCCTTTTGGCGGAGCAGAAGAAGCTCCAGCACCTACACAAGGAGATCGCACGACTGCTTCAGCAACTGGAAGCTGTGAAGGCTCAATCTGTGGCATAACATGGAGGAAAAGTGCTTGTTCATGAGGTGACTATACTACCGAGATAAGGAGGGGACTCACACAACGACACGGTACCGGATATGTCTGCAGTGCGTGCATACGGACGCTCTTCCAGCTTGTACAATGAAGATGGCCGAGCGTTCGCGGGTTTCAAATGGCTCACAGGAGGTTCAAGCTCGAGCTGTTCGTGACGTGCGCGGTGTCGTCCCAGCCGAAGGTTCCTGGCTCCACGAGCATGGCCAGCTCCTCCGTCAGGTCGTTATCGGTCCACTCGGAGTAGTCCAAGAAGGGGAGCACTTGGGCTCGTCCGCGTGCCAGCCACTGGGCGCTCCGAAGTCGATGACCACCCGCGACGATCGACGCGTCATGGAGAGTCCCGCCTGCTGGTTGTCCACTTTGAAGGAGAACTGCACCTGGTCCTCGCAAATGGTGTAGCGAGCTTCGTTGACGTTGACGTGTTGGCTCACGCTCGGCAGCTCGTGCCACTGGCCAGCATCTCCACGAGAAGAGCTCGAGAGCCAGCTCTCCACACTGCCGTTGTCGCTACAATACGCCAGCGGCAGCGGCGTCACCGTGTCGTAGCTACCGCAAACTAACGCTGAAACTGGAATGGGAACCGGTTCCAACACCGTTGCCAGCGTCTGCGCGCTCGGAATCTCCTGGTCCGGCTCCTGCACCAGGTCGGAGGCTTTGCGTCTCTTAGTGTCGTGCTCCACGGGCTCCGTGAGCACCTCGACGCGTCGCTTCTCCCTGATCTCCTTGACGCCCGCGGGTCTGGCGATCGTGGGCGTGGGCACGAGCTCCAGCACCTTGTCGTACCACGTCTGGAAGCTGCCGTCGCTCCTGCTGATGACCGAGTCGCGTCGCTCGACCTCCTCGTCCGCCCACTTGCGCAAGAACTCTTTGCGCAACGCCCACACGTCGCTGCAGAGCTGCTCGTACTGCTGCTGCGAGCTTGTCGCCTCTGGCGACGTTGCGCTTGTACTTGCTCTTGCCTTTGAAGCCGCGACCGTGCATCTGCTTCTTGGAGATGCGCATGGGGCAGCAGTTGAGCATCTGCGCCAGCCACGAGCGCAGCGACGTCTTGGCGTCCACGCCCGCCAGGATGCCGTCCCGGAAGAGCTGCACCAGCCGGTGCAGATAGGCGTCTTCGGCCGCGCTCCACTTGCCGAAGCGGACGGGCACGTTGCGGTCGCGTGCGCTCTGCAAGAAAGTCAAGGCACGGTCAGTAGGGGCCTCTTTGGGCGGGGAGAGGCTGGGGGCGAGGCTCACGGCGGCCAGGAAGCTGTGGGAGGCCACGGGGCTGCTGAACGTGGAGGCGAGTGACCGCTTGGTGGCGGATTTGCGCGGGCTCTTGCGGCGCTCGGAACGCATTGCGGAAGAGGGGGCGCTTGTGCTCGAGGCTGCAAATTGGGAAGTGAGGGCGGTTTGCAAGAGTGCGGCCAGGGATTGCGGTGGAGTGATTGTCTGTTGGCCCTGTCGCTTTGGCGGCGAGGCGCCCAGATAGACGGTTCGTGTGTTTGTGGCGAGCGAGTGGAGACTGCGGGTCTTGCGGCTGCGGAGGGCAGCTGAGAATGCAGGCCTGAGAGAGGGGCATTTTGCCCGAGTTGCAGTGTATGGAGACGCTGGTCAAGTGTCGATTGGCAAGTTTTGTAACGGTTACGACCACTTCAACAAGATACGCTGGCCAATGAAAAACGATCTTCGCTTGGAAATGCCGCAAACTTGTGCGAAAACTTGTAAATTCTTGCGAGCTGGATAACTGAAATATGCCCGAGTTCGTGGTTTCTGTGATGAGAGCGCTTCTCTCCAGTAATTTGTGAGCCTAGCTGCAATGTGGAGATCCAGTAGCGTGAGGAAACATGTGGTCCAGTCGTTTCCGAGCTCATCACTGTCTGGGGATCCATCGACGAGCGCGCCATTCTCGACTTGCACCAGCATTTGGACGACATTTGCAGCCACGGACGAGGCCAGCGCAACTTGCCAATTCTCCGAAATCGCCGGAATGCTTACATGCAGCGTGGTGCGCCGCCATCGATCGCGAGATGCGACACGTTTCCTTTAGCGAAGACGCCAGCAAGTGCTCGGTAGGTAGAGTGCACTGCAGTCCCAGCTAGGAGCGCACCAAGCGAGCCGGTTTAACAAGTTGAAGTGCTCGCGTCCTTTCGCGTGTCGTACCTAGTCAATCCACAACGGTACACGGTATCCTTTCCAATACTTCTCTGTCCCACGAAATTAAGACCATTTTGGTTTTTGTGTACCACACAAAATAAATAGAGCGATCCTATTGGCTAATAGCAGGTGATTGGATGACATTTGGAGCAAATCGCTCTGCCAGCCCATAAAACCTCGTGTTAAGCGACGCCTAATAGAGGCTGTTCGGCTTGTTTCTGACTGTTGAGCTGTAGAGGTATTCATCAATACCACACGGTAAACACGTCGCAAAAGTTTGGTTGAATATCGCTATAAATCTTGAGAATTACGAAATAAAACCTTATTTCGTCTTGCAATGCTCCGCTTCTTCCGCTGTTATCTGCTCACACAGCCTCGTAGTAAATAACTAAAATAGACAGCAACGAGCGCACTATCACAAGCAATCCAACGCGGGCACTCCGGCCTTTCATGTGTTAGTATAACTCAAATTAGGGAACATTGCACGAAATGGTCTTAATTTCGTGGGACAGAGAAAGTATCAGTTTTCGGTGAGCCTTTTGCGCGAAAAGATGCCTCGACGTAGAGAGACCATTGTCATGCTGGAGCTGGCGGACGTGCGCGCGGCCTTCGAGCAAGCGACTACGCTCGCGGTCAAGGACGCTCTAGGCATCATCCATGAAGCGCAGTTCCTCATGAACCAGGAGCTTAACGTGGTGTCGGTTCCGCAGCGAGCGTCTACATACGGTAATAAAGTCGACAAGTTGCCTTTTTGCAGTGGGTACACAGCTAAAAATCCGGATTACGTGTTCATTTTTGCGCAGTGTTCGGAGACATTCACGGCCAGTTCTACGACCTCATGCAATTGGTGGACGCCGCGGAGTTGCCGGGCTCGCAGGTGCGTGCGACTGGCTATTGTGAACACCAGACAGTCTCATCCTCTAACGGGTACAAGCTGCTGTCGTCCAGAGCGAGATGTGCAACTGGTGTTTTTGGGAGACTATGTGGATCGAGGCGCCTTCTCCTGCGAAGTCATGCTGTATTTGCTGCTGTTAAAGATCCGGGTACGTTCAACTCAAACCTGAAACAGACTTGCTGTAGCGCTAAATAATGTGTTTTTCTCCGTCTTTTGATAATAGTTTTCGGACAAAGTCGTGCTACTCCGTGGAAACCACGAGTGCGAATCCATCTCTTCCTTCTACGGATTCCGAAGCGAGTGTACGTACATACGTATTGATTGCCTTACATCTTACATCTTACCAACTGTATGAACCGTTGCTAGGCCGAGTCAAGTATGGCATTTCAGTCTACCACCACTTCCTTTCGTGTTTCCAGGCGATGCCAGTGGCTGCCATTTTGCCCACTGCTCGAGGCAAAATCATGTGCGTGCACGGTGGATTATCGCCCGAATTGAACTCGATCGAAGACATTCAAGCCATCGATCGACGCCGAGAAGTGCCTACCACCGGCATATTGTGCGACCTATTGTGGGCCGATCCTCTGACGTCGCATGGCGTCCAAGTGGACAGAGAAGTGGACCCTCGAGCGTCCTGGGTGCCCAATCAGGTAAGTTACATTATCAAATCTCAAAGGCTCACAATATTTTCCATATTCTAACACTTGTTTGTGGCCGTAGGCTCGTGGCTGCTCGTACTACTTCAACGCAGCTGCCATGTTTGAGTTTTTGGCCAATAACCAGCTGATTTCGCTACTGCGGGCCCACGAGTTTGAAGACGAAGGCTATATGTTCCACTTCAACTCGGAGGAATATCAGAAACTGGACAAGCGCCAGGACAAAGTCATGCCGCCTCTCATCACAGTATTCTCGGCACCCAATTACTGTGATAGTTACGCAAACACGGTACGTTGATTTTAACCCACTATACTTTTACATGGTCGAAACTATTTGTATTTACTAACAGGGTAAATGTGGTAGGCGGCCTATTTGTGCTTCCGGAACGACCCTTTTTCGTGGGAAGTCCAGCGAGTGGAGACTGTGGGGCACCCAGCGCCACCAATCGCCGATGCCGAGCGTGGGTCGGATATGTGGCGACTATTTAACCAAACACTGCCATTTCTTCCTGCCAGTAAAGAGTTTTTCGAGGAAGTTTTGTGGCTGGCAGATGGGCAAAAGGCCCAGAAGAGTGTCCCAAGTGGGTCGGGTTCTTCCGTTACTCCTGCTGATATCAAGAATACGATTCAAAGTGCTGAAGTTGATAGTGACAGTCCTGCAGGTAAGGAGATAGGATGTTGATATGACTTTTAAAAGACACCTAACTAAGTTTTTGTATACTGGTGCAGAACGTCGCAGACGAATGACAAGCGAAATGCATCCGCAGGCTATCAGAAAAGTGTTGGATGATGAAGTGAACAAGTGGGAGCTTGTTGAAGATAACGCAGCCCATGCTTCCGCCTCTCCACGAATTCATCGGAGACCATCGCTCAGTAATTTGGAGGAGAAGCAGATTCCAGGTGATCGTCCAAACGTAAGTAGCCGTGTTTTTGCGAATTTTGAGGTTTTATTAATGATGATTTTACTGGTTTTACTGTAGCTGCTTACGCCACAGGAGCTCGACACGGTGAAATTAATGTTTTCGCTGATGGACACTGACGGAAGTCTGGAGCTGAGCTCTACCAAGGTTTCACAGTTCATCCTCAACATCTTAGGTTCGTCAAGACACACGAGTGTTCAAGTAGGGAAATTCTCTAACGCGAGTTATTGAGCAGGTGAAAAGATTAGCAGTGCAGATGCCGATCGATACTTGGATGCGCTGGATTACGACCGAAATGGCGTTGTGGACTTCGCAGACGTTCTCTCCTGGGTGGCGGTGATGAAGGCAAACCACAACAAGCACGACTCCAGCAATCTCTGGAGCTTGTCAGCACTGCAAAACGGAGCTCGCATGTTAACCCGTGAGTTCAACTTCTCCAAGATTTTCCTGTGGTTGGCATTCGGCTGCTTGCTTCGGGACATCATCGTTCCGAAGCAGCGAAAGGTGATAAAGTCGTCTTCCGTTCGACTGCTCGGCTCCATTTCGCTCGTCCTGTACATGGTGGGGCTCTTGTCTGAAGGCAACAGTGGACGCAAACGTGTTTGGCCGACACTTTGCTCGTTGTACGGGATGCTCAAGCAGAGAATCGTGGCAAAGTGAAGCCGACCAGAACCACCCGTGGACTTGATAGCCCCATGCAATTATTTCTTTAGTTACTTTAATCTTCCTCTTCTATCTCAAATTCGAGTTCTTCCTCGAGTTCAATCTCAGGGATGTCACTGAAGTCGACGGTGATGCCTAACTTTTCCACAGCCTGTGTGAGGTACGTAAGTGTCACCTTCCTATCATGCACTTTGTGCTGAGCCTGGTGTTTTCTGTTTTCGTGCATGCAGTGTTTGCACAGTGTCGGGTTTTCGTTGTTGGGCTGGAATCCGGGACAAATGAGGCCAGAGGTGCAGATTGTGCACTTTGGGAACTTTGCGTTCAAGTGGGCGATAATGGTCGCGTGTTTACCTCGTCGAATCTGTTCGAGCTGATCGCGCTTTTCATCCTTGGCCGCGCTCGTTTGGCGGGTGATGCTTTCGGCTTGCTGCACTTGTTCCTGTTTCCGGCGTTCCACCTCGTCTCGGCTGTGACCGATGTATGGTTTGGTGGCGATCAACGTGAACTCACGGCCACAAGCAACTAATCCAAAGCGGACGATCAAGTTAGTACGAAGTTCAAGAGAAAGAACCTCAACGTGGAACGCACTTGAGCAGGGACGACCGACGAAGTCCTCCATCCCTTCGACTCGCCCAGGAACAGCGCAGAAATTCTCTTCTAAATCTCCAAGTTCGTCTGGTCTGCCCAGACATCCATTGGTATTGCTGCCCCATGTGAAAACCTGGTACAGTCGAATGGTTTGAGTAAATCCCTACGACATGAAGAATTTCCAGAGTGGAAAGTATGACCTCGTCGTCTACGGAGAGAGCTGCGTTGTGGTACATGCCAGCACACACTTTCTTGATCAGCGCATGAGTTGTCAAGAAATCCGTCACGAGACCTGGTGTCATGGAAATCTGTTTTCCTCCTTGGGCGAGCTAGCAGAATCAAATTACCAGAACTGAGTAAAACCCCTACGAAAAGCAGCAGAACCTCCATGTACCTGTCCAAGACGGCCACTACCCCATGTGTAAACCTGCAACAAAATGATGAAATTAGTTGTGGAACTCCACTGTCTATTTGGCTACGCACCACTCCTCCCTTCAGCAGTGGTGGGATTAGAACAACTGCAACTGTGTGCCAACATGCACATGCCAGCTCCACAATAATATCCGTCTTCAGAGCTTCGACAAGTTTCGGGTTTACGTAGGACGTATTGTCTCCATGGCCTAAACGACTGCCGAAAACACAACGTCATGATGTTAGATATTCCGCTGGGTTGATGAAGAATTGACGTATTCGTCTTACCCACCATCCCCGCTTCCCCACGTGTACACTTGGCCAGAAGTTGTTACCAGACCAGCATGCAACGCCCCACAGGAGATCTGAAAATTCGGGTAGTGGACAACATTAGTGACTGTAACTCGGTTAACATGATACTGGAGAACTTGTTTCGACAAAGTACCTGGCTGACTTGCAGCTTTGCAATGCTTCGAGCTAGACTCGAGTGATCATTGGTGTTGTACGTGGCCCCAAACGTCATCATTTCACCCTTGTCAGTGACAACAAAAGTGTGGTTCGTCCCCACATCCACCGCAGATATTACACAAGTCTCCGACACTGTTCGCTCCCACAGCCGAGGTTCAGTAGAATCCACACCGTATTTTACTCGAGCTTTCTTGGACAGCGCTTCAGACAGATTGTGGACTGGTTCAGTGCCTAGTTGGCAATGATCATTCTGTCCCCATGTAAACACGTCTCCATCTTTGGTGGCGGCGCAGCAATGGACTCGCCCCACAGCGATATGACTGATACCCTCGCCACACAGAGCCACCAGCTTTACAGGATGCACAAAATCTTCTTCGCCTCCTTCTTCATCATCGCTCTCATTCTGTTCGTCCATTTCGTCTCTCTCCGCATTGTTTTCTGTAGGTGCTCGTTTCAACGCCTCCGTAGTTTTCTCTCCAGCTTCTCCATTCTCTTCGTCCGAGTCCAAGTCGCTATCGTTGCCATAAGTTAGTTTTGTGAGAGCTGCCAGTGATGATTCTGGTGGAAGTCCAGTAGGTCCCATCCTTTTACCCCACACGTACACGTCCCCCGCCCGACTCACAGCAAACGCCACATCCGAGTCAAAGCCCTGTTCTCACCAATCTTCATGAATATCCTCCATCAAAGACATGGTAAAGTAAAAGTGTATAGTTTCCTACCGCGTACACATGCGCAATGCTGCGTCCTCGAAGCTTCTTGATGATTCTTGGGGTGCCGGAGGAGTCGACATCTCCGTGACCAAGTTGTCCTGCAAAACCCGACCCGAAGGACCAAACACCGCCCAGCATATCCAGTTGGCGTTGATACTCCTCTTCCTCCTCTTGTCGACGACGAATCTCTAGTACCAGAACCACCATTAATACACAAAGTGTTATCCATTCTTCCTCACAAAGTCTAGTATTGTACCGGCAGTCTTTTGCTCCGTCAACGAAGCCGTCAGCCTCATCACCAGTGTCCTCTTTCCCCTTTCTTCGGTAAGCCACGGGCAATACAAGCAGCTCGCAGCATTTTCGTCTTCATGAGCGTCAGACATCGTAGATCTAGCTGCATAGTATTTCACTCAGTCCAACGTAGCTGCTAGTTAGTCTTAAAGTCGTCCTACCCGTTCCCAAGCTGCGTTCGTCAGCAGGTCTTCCGTGTCCTTGAGCGGTAGAAACAAGAGTTTGCGGAAGTTGACGGCATCTTTTCCCGAAGGCACGCGGATGCTGGGCTTCTTGCGTCTTAGGAAGGCCATGGGCGTCGAGATAAAGTCTGGTCGCGAACCGACACCAAAGCTAAACGGCCATGTGACGAGGCGCGTGTTACATGTTGAAGTTGTTGTTGTCTGATTGCAGTGTACTAAAGCCGTTTAGTTCTATCATTTGTTGCTAGGAGGTTGGGGAACAACGGACGTCGAGAGGTCTGTAGACCCTAACGCATCGACTCGCGACGAGTCCAAAACCTTGTTGTGTAGCCGTGTTCGCCTCAGGATATGAACCGGATTGGACGTCTCGAAGTTTTCTTCGTAGCTGAACAATTCAAAGCAAATGCATCAGCTCCTGAGAAGACCGAAAGGGAATGTTGAGGACGTACCATTTGTAGGCCACAACTGGTAGGATGCACGCGACAGCCGCCAGGAAGAAGCCGAGCCAGACGCCAGGAAGCACAATCACTGTCCGGAAAACACCCTCGATATCCCCGTGAAGTGGTCGTAAATGGCGACACATGCGAAGAACGCGGCCAGCGAGACTGCGTATGTGAGGCAAATGAGCCACGTCCAATTCCACGTCTCGCAGAAGATCTGGAAGTGGACGATGGGGACGATGTAGAAGAAGGAGGCGACGCTAGCAGCCCAGAAATTGTCTCCTTGCTGAGGTTGTCGTGCTGGGCCAGCAAAAGAGGCAAAGCGGTGGTCACCAAGGCGTGATAAGTAGCCAGCATTGAGGCTTTCGCCATTGTGCGCGGGGAGAAGAACATGTCCGCCGCTCCAAATCGATAGAGCTCCGGGTATTTGACAGCGATTCCTTCGAGTAGATCCGTCTCCATTACGGCTCGTACAGTCACTGGCAGAGCTGTAAAGACAACGTTGTAAGCTGTGATGTACAGGTCACAGAAGAAAGTCTGAATAGCACACACATATTCCCGATGAGTTATGTGTACCGGGTAATTGGAAAGTTTTCAATTTGTCAAGACGCACCTGTCCGGAGAAAGCTGAGGCAGTTCCGTAGATGAACTGCGGCAGCGTGAAGACAATATTCTTGTAGAAAAATAGTCGATGCACTGCGTTGTACGGAGGTATGACAGCCGACCTACAATTCAGACATTCCGGATTGGTACAATGTTGAAATACCACTGGGAGATGTGGTGCGTACCGTGATAAAGTAGCAGACGTCCTAGATGGCTGAACTGCTGGACTGAATAATCCGCACTTCGAACTGCTTGCATTCCTTCTTGCCCCATGACGCCCACACCAACGTGAGCTGCTCGAATCATACTCACATCATTTGCTCCATCACCTCTACAGAGAACAACCACATTGAACGGATTAGTATAAGCTGCGATAGTACACAACAATTTCTCGAGAGCAAATCTCACACGGCGAGAGTCACATCTGGAACGCCAGCTTTGACCAGCTCAACCACCAAAGCTTTCTGGATTGGCGAAGCTCTGCACACGATGACAGTCGCAGACTGTAAAGTCAGCTTCAAAACTTGTCGCGGTTGGCTGGTACGAGTGCAAGTGTTAGCGCACTTCCGTCAATCAACACGGCTTGGGTTTCCTACTCGCATTAATTAGTCAGTAAACGCAGAATGCGTATCAGTCCAGATGAATCTGTACGCACTTTAGAGCTTTCAAGGGCTTTGTCGAGCTGCTGCGTCATTTCGGTTCGATTTGCCGCCTGAATGATCACCTCCTGCATCGTAGGAGTGACAACTCGGCACAGTTTGCCCATTTCAAGAGAAGTCTCGAGTTTATCGCCTGTCAAGACCCAAATCTAAATAATAATAATAATTATTAATAATTGTCAGATTAGCGCAACATCTCGATGTCTGACAACTCACCTTTATCCCAGCTTTCTGAAACAGCGAGATGGTCTCTGGCACACCAACTTGCAATTTGTCCTCCACAGCTAGAATGACATACACATGAAATCGTTAAAACATCCAAACGTGGTTTCGCTCCATTTTTCCCTACGTACCACTCGCTCCGATCAGAGTGAAATTTTGTTCAATCTCGTCGTACAGAGCTTGTGTTTTGGCTTCTTTGAGTGAATATCCAGCTCGGCTTCGCCATACCGAGCCTCCCAGTTGCTGTAGTAGTTTTCGTCCTGAACGGTAATAAAATAAATACACAGTCAGTAAGTACACTCAATCAAATCTCAGTCAAAGCAGGCTCACGAACCAGGTTTCGTTCGGCAAAGAGCAAAATTCGAAAGCCTTCTTCTGCGAATTGTGTCACGTGGCCCATCGTTTCCGCTTTGTCGGACAAAAAGTGGTTGCATCTTTCCATGATCACGCTATCTGCACCCTTGCAAAACAGTTTGATGCCTCCATTTTCGTCGCGAACAATGATGGACATTCGCTTTCGATCGCTCGAAAAGTGCACCACGTGCAGAATCTGAAATGTCAGCGTGTAGGTGACGGTTTTCACATGAGACCCATTCCGGTCTTCTTCCGTGATTGCAACGTACAGCTTCTGGCCACATCTCTCGAATAATTTGATACCCATAGCCTCCGCTCCACGAACAAGAGCGCATTCATCAGGAGAGTCCGAGTTGTATGATAATGCCCCCGTGCCTCGATCATATTCACATACGACAGTGTGGCAAAGAGACATTGCAAGCGCAAGGTGGCTTTCACAAGACTCGAGATTCTTCAATAGACGACGGAGATACGAGACCGTCGGCACCTCGTTCGGTTGCGAGTCATCACTGTGAAAAGTGGACGGCGTGGCATTTGTGTTGAGAGCATCAAGGGACGAGACGGACACACCGCTGAGTCGTGGCAGCTTTTGCTGGGTAATGTATACATTTCCACCAACGCTGCACTTCCGAAACACCATTAGGTTCTGCGTCAGCGTCCCGGTCTTGTCGGTGAAAATGTACTTGACTTGACCGAGTTCATCCGTAAGAGACGATGTGTTGGCGATCGCTCCATCGCCATTGCTGCTGCGCATCTTGTTGTCCCATGTGATGAATTTGGCGTGTACAGTCTTGATGATCTCGACGGTAACAACCAGAGAGATCGGAATCAACGTGTTCATCAGCACAATGAACGAGAGGAAGAGCAGAACGGGTTCGAGCGCTGCTGTGTGGTCTTCCCCACCCATATGCGTCATTGACGTAGTACTGAATCGGAAGTGATGTACGCAAGCAGCGATCGCACAAAGCAGCACCTGAATGAAGAAGGCAAACACAACCGTCCGACTCATGCGAATCTCCAGGTGGCTGAGTTTGTGGTGCGCTGCGCGAGCGTTCTTCATAATTTTGGTGTCGTGTCCTGTGTACACGACGAGCATCATGGCCCATTTCGTGTTCATAAGTGTAGATCCTCGCGGAAGAAACTGCTTCTCACTGAGACTGTACATCTTGGAATCGATCGACAGGTTCCCCGCGAAGCGATACAAATCTTGGTCGGGCTGCTCGCATCGGATGAAGTAGACAGCTTTGTCACGAGCCGTTTTGTCGAACACAAACCGCGTCGTCGCACGAAGGGATTCCCGAGATTTTAGGTTGGCTTCCCCGTCCAAGTTGCTGGTGTCAATGAAGCACGAGCCTGTATTTTCATAAATATTGTCAGATCAAAGCAGCACTGAACCATACCATGTAGTACAAGAATGTTACCATTCTCTTCACTACTAGCTAGTATGATGCCGTCCGCGGGGATCGCTTCTCGCTCATGTATCCGAACGAGATCGCCAACCTGAAACCCGAATTCAAACCGGAAAAATGAGCGTTGACACTTATCACATGATGTTCAATCATCGGTACTGTACCTGGATCGATTCCCACACAATGTGCAGCTCTTCAAAATTCCTACTTACCACAACTGGCTTTGCATTCATCAGCCCATCGGACGTCCGCTTTTTCTAAGGGTAAAAGCAGTTCGTGAGTAAAAAGCACCAAATCCCAGTCAATTTGGGCTACTCACTCTGTCTTCAATTGCTTCACGCAGCAAACTAACACTGACCACCATGACAAGTGGTGCGATCGCAGTCACTGGAGTGAGTGGAGAAATCTCCTTGATAGACTGCAGAATTGCGATCACCAAGAAGTACAAATTCGCAGACTAGGACACGAAAATAATGGTCAGCACAGTTAAAATAAAAGCATTGGGAGCTCATACCCGTCGGAACTCCTGCATCAGACACAGCGGTAGGAAGTTGAGGAATGTGTACTTGGACGTGTGGATCGCGTTGGAGATGTAGGTGGGTTTCAGGTGGGTTTTCTCGTCTCGTTCAATCTGGAAAGGGTCCACGAGACGGTACGGCTGCCCCAACGAACTGCCTCGCCGTTCCATGTCTCGCACGGAGCGGTGGGTCGAAGACGTCCAGGGGAGCGGTTTGACTGCAATGGTGAGTTTTCTCGGGCCGTGAGTGCCGCACCCACGACCCTCGTCGTCGGGACAAGTGGCAGTCACTTCACCACCGTCGCCCACCTCGCCCTCCTCTCGAGAGACTTTTTCCGCCCCCAGCGTGGTTGGCGTTGTCGTTCCTTAGAGTTCGAACGTCCGAGTCGAACCAAATGCCATACAGAGAGCGAGAAGCAGGAGTTTCGGGGTCAAGTGGGGAGCCACTTAAAAATATGCAGGCGCTGCTGGCTGCCGTTACCATGCAGCACAAGCCCCACTGGAAGGAGTATTTATACCAAGAGAACCTGGTGATGTCAGAGCTTCTTGAATTCGACTTCGCCCTGTACGCAGAAGGACAAACGTTGACTCAAAATTATTATCGTTACCCGACCGAAACTGCTGGTGCGTTGGGAGATTGGCCCCCTTTGTCCTCTCACACGGGAAGGCATTGCAGATACGGCAGCAATCGATGGATGTTGTAGTGTCTGGGTCGGAAAAGCTCAGATAGGCTTGTTTCGCTGCTGGAAAAGTTCAATCGCAAGTACCGAGTCCTGAAATCAACAGATCAAGTAATTCATGTCGAAACAAAAACAACGAGCTAAGCGAATCAATCCCGTGAGGAACGATACAAGTGGCTCAAACAGCAACGTGCAATGAGCAAGCACACAAAGCCCCAGAACATCACTGGGCAGCTAAAGGCAACTTCAACTTGGTGTGACGTACATCACTATCCTGTATGACCTCATACCCTCTCTTTTAAATTTAAACATAACAAACAACAGGTCCCCTCCAAACTGCATACGAACCCTCACTATCAAAATGGTAAACTAACTGACGGCAGTAGCCCATGATGTCCGTCCCTACCGTACTAACCCCCGTGCTCCCCGCAGGCCAACCAGGCTGCCAAAAAGGCGCAAAGGCCAGCGCCTCGCTCAGCACGCGGCTGCAGCGATGGATTGTGCCCATCAACGCGCTGTACTTCCTGTACCGCCTCGTGTGGCTCCACAGCTCCGTGTCCACGTGGACACTGGCTGGCTACGTCTTCCTGTCTGTGTCCACCTACCTCAGCTACTCGTGGGTGGTGGGGGCGGCTGAGGAAGGAGGCACCAGCGAGTACGTGGGCTCGAAACCCTCTGATAGTTGATAATGTGACAACTGACAGATGGACCCTTTCTGTGATACGTCCACCTGCCTCTAGGTACGCGATGGACGTTTTGCTCGTCACGCTGTTCGTCCAGGCCGGCCTCCTCGTCTCCAGCTACTTCTGGCTCGTGTACCTCGTGATCCCAGGCTTCCTGCTGTACCACGGCGGCCGCATGCTGCTCAACTACGTCTTCACGCCCGACCAGAACGACGAGGACGACCCGGCGGCACTCAAGAAGAAGGACAAGGCGGAGCGCAAGGCCGCGCGCCCCAAGTTCCGACAAGGTCGTCGATAGTTGGACACTTTGGTGGACAATCTAGACAGAACAGGAGCTAGAAGGACAGGTTCCTTCACGGAAAGTTGGCATTCAATTTACAGGTGTGATGCTACAGTACCATCTTCAAGGCCATGTAGCAGCGGTACATACACCTGAGGCTGCCCATGTCCTTTTGCATTACTTGTACAAAGCGTGCTGGTCTGAAAGTGCCGGCGTGACGTGAAGAAGAACCTCCTACCATAGTTTGGCGTGGAATCGTGGCTGCTAGCCGCCGAAACAGAAGAACTTCCTCACAAAGCTTCAGAACTTCCACGGCGGGCGGGCGCGTCCTGACAATGTCGTCTCGGCGCGCGAAGTGGACGAGGAGAAAGTCGGAGCCTCAGCGGTGTGCCTGGCACTTGGTTTTTCCTTCGTTGAACGCGGGGTCCCCGTCGCTTGCTGTTCTTCTTGCTGCTTCTGGATCTGCGTTGCTATGGCGGAAATCGTCTTGGGGTGGAAGGGCAAACTCGTTGGCGCATCCGGATTCGCAAACGGATGCCGAGCGATCTCGTACAAAAGATCCTCTGGCAACCGATGCAGCAGCTGACATGCAAAATGTGGTAGGTCAGTTTTGGCGCTGAGGGTCCACGATTTTCACGCATCCGCTTACCTGAAGAGCGACTGAAATAAGCACATCTGACTGTAGAGGTGGCACGCAACGGAGGCTAAGGACCTTCATCAAGTCCATATCCCTACAACATAACCGCGTTATTTCCAATATTGTAGGCAAATCAAGAGAAGTAGCAGACTTACAATTTCAGTAGTTCCTCGCGTAGTAGCACAGTGTGAGCGACTGCCAAGACCACCACAAAATGCACGCCCACTGCGAAGAGCTGGTCACAAAACAAGCAACAGTGTTAGGTACCGAACTCCGAATTACAATTCCTTGAGGAATAATCCTTACTACATCCCAGACTCGGAGGAGCTCATGCAGTGGCGGCACGCAAGCAAACAAACTCAGAATTAGCGGGAGCGCGTATATCCGCGCTGTGATGCCTCGTGTGGACAAGTGGTGGTACAAATCAGGGTCCAACTACACAAACAATCGACAAACCACAAGTTTGTCAGCTCGAACGTCCCAGAAACAGAACTGCCAACCACGAGTCCATACCGTCTGCAGACACTTGTCAACGAGCGCGCAACCTTTCTCGACACCTTTTAGCTGTGGGGCCATGTACTGCGGACAATGCCGCACAATCAACTGGCAAAAAGTATGGTACGCATCGGGCTCCGGCAACACATACAGCAGTGGCGCACACAAGACGTTCATCCCCTGAACATATCTGCTTCACCCACCAAACAAGGTAAGAGAAGAAAAAAGCGAATAATCCCCCAAAAACCATGCAACTACCAACCGAATCGACGGCAAATTGCCTCCTCTCGCATATTCTCCTTCCTCTTGCTCTTCGTCTCCAGGGTTCGACCCTACACCAACAAACCATGAAAACAATCATGAGTTTCCACACTAATTATTGCTAAAAGGCCATTGCAACAGCCATTTTACCAGCTCATTGATGAACACGTTCAACAGCCGCACGAGCTTCTCCTCCGGCACGCGCTGCGCAAACTCCGAGTCTCCTCGGAACGTGCGGAACGTGTCGTTGCGGATGTCTCCGTCGTAGTGGGACGCGCCTCGGCCCACGAGCGCCGCGTACTTTGTCATGTCCACGTCGTTCTCGACGCCCAGAAAGGCCTTCCACACCCGTCCCCGCAGCGAGCAGAGGCTGCCGTTGGGTCCCTCCACGAGTCCCTCGTCCTTTGGGAGTCCGTGGACGATGACGAGCCGCTTGAGCTCCCGCCAGCGCTCGTAGTGGGCCGTGATGGAGTCTGCAACAACAACAAAAAACATTTTCAGAGCGATTTAGAGCTGGTTAAGCGCCGTTTTTCACAGCGATTGGAGCCACGCACCGCCGTCCAGGAGCGACTCGAACTGCCGACGCAGCTGCAGGTAGAAACACGCGTGTTAGAAGGCTGCAGGAGCACAAGCAGAGCAGCGGCAGACGCCTACGGCCGTGTCAGTGTCCATGGCAACTCAAATGATAAAATGTACCTCAAACCTGGTACAATTAGGACAAATTTGAGAACCAGATTCGACTTTTTGTCTGCACACAAAAAAATGTGACCCGCAACAGCCTTGTGCGGGTCACATTTTTAATACCCACGTCGATTCCAATATCCGGTATGGATATCCTTTCGTTTACATGTACTTTTCAAGCGGGAAAATGCTCTCGTCTTTTAGAACGAGAAAACCCGCGTAAGAGAGGTAGCTTCAAGTTGAAGCCTTCAACCCCAACGAGCCTCAAGGACGAGAACCCTTTCGGCTCTAGGCGCTTCCGTGAACTGCGACCAGCAGCGTCTTCGTCGTGCAAAGCCGCTCACATCCATGGCTTTCCCGAATGGAAGGCATCAACCGTCGACACCCGTCCGTTATTTCGTGTGTGGCAGGGCAACGTCAACTTCCGTAGTAGTCAGACCGAGTTCAGCTCGCAGCCAGCCAATCAACACGCAGAAACGTGTAGCCATCTGTCGTTCCAGCACGGTCTCCGCCGTCAGAATGCCGCTTGGGTGTGGCGGCACTTGTCGCCAGTACTGGAAAATCCGCGCGCGTCAATCGACGACTTGGGGCAGCAATGGCATCGTCGAGTCTCGAGGCCTCATCGTCCACAGTCGCGAGCTCGACGATGGCCGCCCCGCCGCGTCCTCGCTGGAAAAAGCTTTGTCCATGGGCTCCACGGCGTCTTCTAGCGGCACCGAGCGCTGCACCGACCTGGACGAGCTCGACATGGACGCAATGGCGGCTGACGCGCAGCTGTTGCGCAACGCGACTAGCGGCCTGTACTCTGGCTGGGTGCACGTTGCAACAGCTTCCGGGAACTTCGTCAAGAGGTTCTGCAGACTCGAGGAGCTCGTGTGCAAATTCTACGCGTCGGCGGAGGACGTGGCGCAACACGTGCGACCTGTCGGGCGCCACGTCGTCATATCCGTGCAGCGCGTGCACTCGCGCAACAAGTCGTTCGCGTTTACGGACTACGAGGACCGCACGGTGACGCTGCACACGTGTATGGGGGCGGACTTTGAGCTCTGGTACGGCACGTTTGCAGCCGTTGTGGAGGCCACGCAGGTGGCCAAAGCGCGAGCTGTTAGCACTGCACCGGCGTATCGTCGAGCCACGAACGGAGGTTTGAGGCGACAGGCAGCAGTGGAAGCCCAACGACTACGAGCGTTGACGGCTCCGACGGCTTTGAGCTCTCTGGATCTGACAGCAGAGCAGGAAGAGCTGCCTCCTGTGGTGGTGAACGAGAGCGACCCCGAACGCACGCACACTGTGTGGCTCTATGTGCAAGCTCCGTTGTGGCGCAAATTGCTGCTGGGAAGAAGCCGTGTACGAAAGTACTTTGTCTTCTCGGGGGTCAATGTGAGCTGCTTCAGTGTCAACAAGGAAGGCAAACGAGCGTCCTTCACAGGTGTCGTCACGACCTGTTCGTACAATAGTGAGAACCCCACGATGGTTGAGATGGAGTGTGGAAGGAAGTTGCGACTTTGCAGCAAGGATGGAGGTGAAGCGGTTGTGGCACAAACGGCAAAGTACGTCCAGAGAGCGCTGCAACTAGACTAACACTAAGCACATTATTTATTCCAAAGCGATAGCGTGCTTGCTAAGACTTCACAAGTCAAAACAATTGCCAGTTAGTCTGAGAGCTCACTAGACTGCTCGGATTTGCTCTCCGCTGACTTGTCGTCGTCGACACGTACATCCACCACACGGAAGCCGTCGAAGAACTCCTTGTAGCTGATGACGCCGTCCTTGTCGCTGTCGAGATACGACAGCAACTCCTCGATCTGGTCATCGGACAGCGGCGAGTTGAGCACGACGTTGAACGCCTGAATACCCGTTCGGAAGTTGTCGCGGCTGATGACTCCGCTGTTTGTGGCATCGAACATGCGGAAGGCGTTGCGGATGTGGATGCGGTGCTGGTAGAAGACGTTGGAGACCTGCTGCAGCACCGAGTTCTGCCATGTGAGGTCGCCCGACTCCAATGCTTCCTGTTCCTTCACGTCCTGCACACTGAACGCCGTCACAAACTCCTTGTAGTCGATCGAGTGGCCACCGTCGCTGTCCACGGCCGCCATGACGCGATCCAGCATCTCGGGCTCAAAGTTAAAGCCCAACTGCTCCAGCGCGTGCTCGAACTCACTACGTGACAACACACCATCCTCGTTCTTGTCGAAGTGAAAGAAGTGATACTGGAGCGAGCCTCGACGAGCAAGCAGAGCCTTGCCAATCTGCAACAGCGCCTGCATAGTCTCCACGTCGATGTTGCTTGCCGGCTGTGGCGTAAAATTCGACTGCTCGTCCACTGAGGACACCCGACGCGCGAAAATGGGCTCTGTTTCTGGTATTTCGCCCTCGGCAGGAACCTCCGAATCCAATGTCACTGGGGAGGGAGGTGGCTCCACTGCTGAAGACCCATTTGTCGACGAATCTCTGCCCTGGTCTGTGAAGATGACCTCGAAGCGTTGAGCGAACTCGTTGAAATCAATTCTCCCATCGTCGTTTGTATCAGCAGTACGCATAAGCGCGAAGATTTGCTGGTCTGACAGACCGGTGTCCATCTTTTCAGCGTGCTGAGGAACTCTTCGTACTCGATAAAGCCACTCGAGTCAGCGTCAAACACCTTAAACGCTTGCTGCATATCGCCTGCACCCATAGCACGGTACAGCTTCTTGCAGATCAAAGCGATGATACTTTCTTGCCACCCGCTGTTATCCATAGCCTCGTTCTCAATACGGTAGCGTGACAGAAATTGGGAGTAATTGATTCGACCCGAGGTTTCATCCACCAACTCGGCGAGTTTCGGCTGGTACGTCAGGAAGGGCAGATCCAACTGCAGTACGGAGCGAAGTGCCTCCGCCCAGATCAGCCTTGACACAGTGCCGTTGTGCTCGTCATCATGCTGCGTGAAGTACCAAAACAGCGATGCCTTGTGGTCGCAGATACGTTCCGCAATCATACGGAGCGTATCTTCCTCCAGTACCCCTGCATCTGAGCCTGCTCTGGTGCCTTGAACGTTGTCTCGTTAATGGAATGAGCGTAGAACTGCTGGATTTCCGGCTGCAGATCCGGCCCCAACGTAAGAAAAGCTCCCTTGTTCATTTGAGTACCGCAGTACCTCGAGGCGGAGAACAGAGTGATCAATCGACCACCGTGGAGGATGTCGAACCCTTCCATCACACACTCATGCGAGCGGATAATCAATGCGATCTTGTTCACCAGACAGAAGTTGTTGGTGACGTTCACGCCAAACTCCACACCGGCACCGCGCTCCGACGGCTGACGAGTTTGAATGGGGCGCGGGTCACTCCACAGCATATCTTCGAAGATTTTGTCCTCGAAGTTCGTTTGGTGAAGAGGAGGTTCGCGTTTACGAGCAATTCCACGCAAATGCGCCAGCGTGACGTTGTCACGAGAGAAGAGGCCGCCGTGAACAACGAAGATTTTCTTCTGGAGTACAGCGCAGAGCGGAACGGACTCGAACAGAGTCTGGAAAGCCTCGAAGACACGCGCAGGACGCTCCATGTCGTCTTCGTCAGCGCCCGAATACTTGGCCCACACTTCGTCCTCAAAGCCCATCCACGAGTTTTGGTTGCGGGACTCGTGATTTCCCCGGTTCAAGAAGACGCTGGTCGGGTACAGCAGCCGGAACAGCAGGATGGTCATCACCACTTCGGTGCCGTACAGTCCGCGGTCCACAAAGTCGCCGTTGAAGAGGTACTTGTTCGTGCGTGTCGGGAGGCCGTTAATGGAGAAGATGGAGAAGAGGTCTTGCAGCTGTCCATGGAGGTCTCCAATCACGGTAATCTTCTCCCCTTCCACGAGTGTGATCTCCTGCAGCGTCGACAGGGGGCCCAGCGACTTGACTCCTTCCTTCAATATCTCCAGCACGTACTTGTAGTGCATGATCTGCGTCGTCTTGAACGAGTCCAAAATCTCCAGCACGTTCGACAGCTCCAGCGGCCACACGAGGTGCGGACCCGCATACTCCGGGTCCACTTTGATCTCCGCCACTGCGATTTCCGACACCGAGCGATTCAGCGACTGCAAAACAGCAACAAAATCAGTCCCAAAATCCTCTAGCTCCCCCTCAACCTCCACCCCCAACCTGCTTCTTGGACAGTTGCACCAGCGTGTGCTCCGCCGACTTGAACTGCTCCGACCGCTTGAGATTGAGCTGCTCCTGCGTGTTGTCCAGTAAGTTCCACGCGTGCGAGAAGACCAAGTGGCGGAACTGCAAAATGTAACCACCAACAGCATCAGAATTTGCACCTCACGAGCGCAAAAAGGCTAGCGTTGCCACCTTCTGCGACGCGCTGTACCGCCGCCACACGCTCTGCAGCACGCAAGCCGCTCCGTCCTCCTCCGAAAAGGCCTGCAAATGCAGCGTCAGCATCAGATACGAACCCTCTCACAGTTGATACTCCGTCTATGGGACGCACGCTGAGCTGCTCCTCGCGCACGAATAAGCCGTGCAGCGCCTTGCACTGGAACAGCCGCCGACCGTCCGCCGTCGCCCCGTCGCAGTCGCCGCGCGCGCGCGTGAGCTCCACCCCACGAGGGCTGACCGACGCTCGGGCACGTAGCGGATCACGCCCGCGAACTTGCCGCCCACCAGCACGCGCGCCTTGCTCCACTACGAACTCGTCCATGGGGAATTGCGCTAATGACAGCATATCAGTTGCGACTGTACCCGTTTGCAGGTACATTTATGTACACCAAATTGCTAATGTACCACTTTGGAGGTACATTGATGTACACCACATTTTCCATTTTCAGAAGAGACCAAAATGCGTGCAGCGTTGGAAGCGTGCGGCGAGTTCTTGTGCCGCCTCGGCGCGCTGCAAGAAGCCACTGGTGAGTGTGTGACTGGGCTCGTCTTGTTCGCCGCTCTCTTGCGGTCATTTGCGTACCTTTCTCACCGTTTGTGTCGAGCTGTGGGATCAGCAATTCTCGAAATGCTGCGGAACACGGGTGTGGAGCTGTCGGAGGCGAGCGCGTTCCGCTGGCGGGCGCTGCTGGCCGCCGTTCGTCAGGAAGTGGACGCGGAGCCGATGGACGCCGTGTTCGTGTACGAGGGGTCCTCAAGCTGCACGCGACGAAGCCCACGGTCGCCAGCAAGAACTTGTTCGAGTCGCCGCTGTTTTTCCACGTACGGAGCGGCCATTGGAGGCTGTGAAAAGGGTGAAAGAGGGGTTAATTAGTGTGGTTGTCTTGTGTAGATTCTGGTGGAGAGGTTCGCCGTGGCCTTTGAAGGGCTGGACGCAGAGCTTTTCAAACTGGAGAGCGACGAGTTGTGGCAAGCCGAAGGGATCGTCGAGAGCTGCGAGCTGATTAGAGACCAGATTAAAGCGTAAGATGGAGAGGAGGGGGCGGTGGTTGTTAGTCTGTTGCTGATGGTGCGGTGTTTCTTGTAGGGACAATAACGAGTCGAAGCTGGGCAAGTTCCTACAGGCGTTTAAGAGGATTTTTGGTCAAGATGAACCCAAGGTACGCTGCTTTGATTTTTTTATCATTTTTTATTGGGTTTGATTTAACGTTCTGGTTGCTTTGTGTCGTTAATGGTAGGACTGCTGGGATACTTTTTACGAGCTGTACCATGTCGATGCCGTGGATTTCCGCTCTGATATGAAGCGGGCGCTGAGTGTGATCGCGTCGGTGACGCTTGGCCCTACGAAGCAGGAGTTGGCCTTCCCCGACGCTCCGAGCAGAACGGAGTACGTGGTTGTAAAGTGTATCATGCTCAGGGAGGATGTTGGTAATCTGTCCCTACTTACAGGAAGGTGATTCCGCGCCCTCTGCTCGAAAAAAGGACGACAGGTCCTCGTCAGGAGTGGAGAGATCTCAACTTAGTTCCAGGTACTGAAGGTGAGCACGATACCAACGAAGAGGAGAACCAAGAGGGGGAGAGCAGCCCGAAGGCAACGGTAATTCTACGTTCACAACGCCGCGGTCTACCGGATCATCTGAAGCATCGGACTGTGTCTGGTCCACGCGTGTTTTATTCGCTTGTAACACTGTGCATGCTTCCAATTTCTAGCCATACAGTGAAACGTTTGCTAACTGTGGTTTACATTTTGTGAATGTGCTGGCAGTGAATGGCGCCGCAACGGAGTCCGTGCAGTCAGAAATCTCAGAAGATGAGCCGGTGGTCGAGCGACAACTTACTTCAAGGCCACTTCGTGCATCGGAGGTTGCTAGATCTTCTCGTCAAGAAAACCGTCGCTCGGTTCAGAGGGCACCGGTAAGTTGTGATTTTTACCCTCCTGGTTAAGTTAAGGAATCTGACGACTTCAACCTGTGTGCTTCGCTGTGTTTCAGCTGCCCAGAGATGAAGCGTCAACAAATAACCGCGACGCATTCTCTGCGCTGCGAGCAGGGCGCACAAAGAGAAAACGGTGGTCGAAGGAAGAGGAGGCGGCGCTTATCAAAGGCTACCAAGCCTACAGCAGGTTTTCGAATGTCTGGGTCCTCACCAAATCCAAGTATGAACACGTGCTCTATGAGCGGACGAATGTCGACCTGAAAGACAAATACCGCAATCTTGTCAAGTACGGCAGAATTCCGCGATCAAGCAGAGCTGATGATGGCAATCCGAACGGTGCGAATACCGGTAGCGCCACTGACGACGACATATCGGATGATAATTTTGGCGAAGATGGTCGGGGCGCTGCAGGCAGCATCGTGTTGGTCTAGTCCACCTTGTTTGTTCCCTCATTCCCAAGATACCTGTTCACTGGAGCATTGTTCACTGGAGTATTGGTGCCACAAGACACACGTATCGAAAGAGGTTGATTTTCAAATTTGAGTCATTTGTTTACAACTAAAAACAAGCAGACGTCCCGCTGAAAATCCACCAAACGCACTCGTGACTTCCCGCTAACTAGCCAACATGGCATCGCGCTCTCTTTGTTGTATGCGCATAAACTCGTTCCTTCCGAGTTCGTCTCGCGCTGATGTGCTGGCTGGCATTGCGTCTTGTGCTTCCGTCCCTACATGTAGTGAGTGTCCAGTCTCCTTGCTCGCTTGCCCCAAAGGCTATCGTGATTCCCTCCATCCAGCAATCACTTCGCAACCGCTTGTACGTTTGTCTTGAAGAACGCACAAGTTGGGCCAGCTTGAGGGACCGGATCATTGAACATGGATGCTGCCTTAACCCCGGCCGACAGAGGTACTCATGGACAAGTCGTTCGGCGTATTGTATGTGAAACCCTGAAACGTCATGGACGGGCGAGAGGCGTCCGACACGCGAAGGCCGCCCAGTGCCGAGTTCTCCACACTGTTAATCTGCATTTTGGTGAACTCCGCCTCGAAGTTCTTGGTCTCCTCGGTGCCGCCGGTGGCGCACGGGTTGAACGGAGGCGGGATTTTGCGGTCGTACAGGTCCTGCCAGCTCATGCCGCTAAAGTACGGGTGGTTCTTCACCTCGTCGGCGCTCTTGCTACCAAGCCGCGTGTTTGGGTCGCGACGGAGAAGTCCACCGATAAAGTCCTGAGCAACGGGGTCCACGTCGTCCGGGAAAGTCAGAGGGGCGTTGCGCACGCGGTCAAACAGTTTCTGGCGATTGCGAGTGTACCAGGGCGGCAGGCCCGTCAGCATCTCGTACAGCACCATTCCCATAGCCCACCAGTCCACAGCCGTGCCGTGTCCGACGCGGTCCAAAATCTCAGGCGGCAAGTACTCGGGCGTTCCACACATGGAGTTGGTGCCCTCAGCACCGTCGGTGATGCCCTCCTTGGCAAGTCCGAAATCAGCTGAGATCATATAAAGAATTGGTCAATATATGCGTTTGGATCAGCCCACAGACGAGCGAAACTTACCAAGCAGGACGTGGCCAACGGAGTCAAATAGAATGTTCTCCGGCTTCAGGTCACTGAAGATAGTACAGTAGCGATTCACAAGCATAAACATATTACTACAACGTCAACAAAACATGCACATCGTATGCAAAGCAACGCACCGGTAGACAACACCCAGGTCGTGCAGGTGCTCCAGAGCCAGCGTGATCTCCGCGCAGTAGTAACGGGCCATGCTTGCCTCAAACTTCTCCATGCGCGAAAGGTGGAAGAACAGCTCGCCACCGGGACAGTAGTCCAGCACGAAATACAGCTTCTGCGACGTCTGGAAGGCGTAGTGCAGGTGCACTGCGTCCCACAAACAAAAGCATAAAGTCAGCCACAAGTTCTCACTACCTGCCACATTTAACAGACTCACCGATGAACGGGTGCTTGGCACGACCCAGCACACGGCGCTCCGTGCGCGTGTGCTCCACCTGGTTGCGGCGCTTCACGTTGGACTTGTTGAGCGACTTCATGGCGAACAGTCTCTTGCTCTCCTTCTTGCGCACGAGCGTCACCTTGCCGTACGACCCTTGCCAATGACCTTGAGCAGCTCAAAGTCGTCTAGCGTCGTCTTGGGCGTGTTGTACATGGCCGTCTCGTCCGCGTCCGAGGAGTTGGACGTGGGCGGCGTGGCATCGTACGAGATGGTTTTAGCTCCCTGGTACTTCTCAGCTGGCTCCTTCTGCTCATTGTTTTGCCACAAATAAGAAATGGTAAGCACCACAACTAGCTAAAACTGGCTACAAAAATAAAATACCGTACGTTGGTGAGCATGAACTCCTTGAAGAGCTCGGACGTGCGCGGGTCGGGCTTGCCCGACGCCGGGTCGAACTGGCACAGCAGGTGCAGCCAGTTGGCCAGCTCCTGCTGGCGTTTCTCGATGAACTCCTTGTTGAACGAGCCCAGGAACTTCTTGGGCGGCAGCGCCGGGCAGCGGTAGCCCTCACTGGACAACTAATTTGTACGCACAACAACAAAAATAAAATACCGTTAACTTTCTGTACGCAGCCATCGTACAGTTTTTACAAGGCTGTACCTTGTCGTAGAAGTCCTTGAACTCGTGGTAGCGGTGCTTGACGACGAACATGCCCTCGGGCACCTGCACCTGCACGAAGTAGACGGTGGTTTTGCTGCCGTTGTGGCTCACGTTGTCGTGGCCCATGATGCCCACGAACTTGGGGCCGCGGTAGTCGTCGCTCATGGCTGCGACGTCTCTGAAGTGGCAGTGTCTGAAGTGGCAATACAGGGAGGAGACTTTTGCTGGACTGACTTGGCCTTCTTGTCTGCGGAGGTGCCGCCTCGGGGTGGTTCGATTGTGCGGCGAGGGCTTTTGACTGGCCCTTTGTATGCCGCTCAGCCTCTTCCGTCGCGCCAGCTGATTGGCCGACACGATGGGATAGCGACGGGGGGATGACGGAGTACGACCGTGGGATCTCCGTACAAGAACAACGCGCACTTTCCGAGACCGAGCACACAATGCTGTTTAAAACATTGCTGATTTGTATCGGCTCTCAAACAGCGCAGGTATTTGAAAACCGATACAAATGGCCTTTCACACTAAATGTGATTTTGGTGTCAACTCTTTCCGGCCCAGATTAAATCTGCTCTGATTCCAATGACACAGCGCCCAGGGGTAAGAAAATGGCGGCACACGACACTACGCTGTCATGAGAGGGTCGGGCGAGTGCCGCAGCAGCGAACGGCCGTTCAGTCTCCGAGCGGCATGTTCAACAGAGGCGCCTTTGGGTTCAGACGGCGTGTGCTCTTTCTACCTGTCTGCATGGACTTGGCGGACCATTACATGTAGCGGCACCCGATGGTCCTACCTCGGCGCGCCGCGTGGCCTCAGCAGGTGGAAATGGAGAGCCGCATCGTGCGCCCCGTTGGGCTGGCGCTGTACTGTCCAAGGGCGTACGAGAGCACGGGCGACGCTTGGACGACGGAGGAGGTGGTGGCGTTGTCGGCACTGTATCAGAACGCCGCTGAAGCGAGGCTGTCGGTACAAACGTACCAGACCAATCGATTGCACCACCGCTGAGCACTCTTCGATCGCCGCTGCGTTCTTGACGGAAGCCAGTCGCATTGAACTTGAAAGGCAGTCGGTAGTTGCGCCAGCGCCTCGGTTCGCTATAGGAAGTTTGAATCCTCTGCTCTACGCGACACTTGGATCCCCCTCCTGCTCGTCTTGGACTCTTGCTCTTCTTCAGCAAAATGGCCACATTTGATGGCGTTCGATGATTACGCTCATGGTCGCTTTCTTGATTCGCTGAAAATAGCAGCCGTTTTCAATTGCTCGAATTACTCGACCTATAATCCCCACAACGCCTTCCGCCGCCTCGCTCGCCATGGCGGTCGCTCCGTCCTTCGACCCGATCCCTGTGTCCCCGCGGGCGTCCATGCTGCCCACCACCAACAGCGACGCCGTGGGGTCCGACACGGCCACTTCGTGGACGCCCAGGGGCGCGTGCGGCTGCTGCGCGGCGTGAACCTCGGGGGCACCTCCAAGCTGCCGATCGGCTACCAGCACACCAAGCGCCACTCGAGCAGCAGCTTCTTCGACGCGCGCGGCGTGTCCTTCGTCAACCGGCCGTTCCCGCTGAGTGACGCGCCGTCGCACTTTGCGCGGCTGCAGCGCTGGGGGCTCACGTTTCTACGGTTCGTGGTGACGTGGGAGGCCATCGAGCACGAAGGGCCGGGCATCTACGACCGAGACTACCTGAACTACCTGCGAGAGGTCATTGCAATTGCAGCGGACTACGGGCTGGGGATCTACGTGGACCCCCACCAAGATGTGTGGTCCCGGTGGACGGGCGGGGACGGCGCCCCCATGTGGACGCTCGAGTGCATCGGCCTGGAGCCGCGCCACTTTGAAGCCACCAAAGCCGCGCTGTGCATTGAAACGTGTGGACTGGAGGTGGACAAGTTCCCCAAGATGATCTGGCCCACGAACTACTTCAAAATGGCGTGTGCCACCATGTTTTCGCTCTTTTGGGGGAACGAAATGCGCGCCCAACTGTCGGGTGGACGGGGTGCAAGTGCAGGAGTATCTGCAGTCGCACTACTTGGACGCCATGTCGCAATTGGCGGAAGTGTTGAAAGGGTTGCCGAATATCGTGGGGTTTGGAACCATGAACGAGCCGTCGTCCGGGTACTTGGGGCTGGAAGACCTGAGCAAGCACTTTCACCATGGAGAGCTCAAGTACGACTTGGCGCCTACGCCGTTCCAGGGGATGGTGTTGGCGGACGGCTATCAGCAGGTGGTTCAGCGCTGGTCGAATGGAGCGAACCAGCACGTGTTCGGACGACCTGATGAAAAGGTGACGGTGGACCCCAACGGGAAACGCGCGTGGCAGCAAGGACGACGCTGTATTTGGAGAGATGAAGGCGTTTGGGATGTGGATAATCTCACCGGGCGGCCGGTACTGCTGCGTCCAGACCACTTTGCCGGCATCATGTTCGGTCGGGATTGCTATGTGCCTTTCGCTGCGGTAAGTCGGATAATTAGCAGGGCGACATCTTTTGGTTTGATCACAGTCTGACAACGGGGTTGTATGGTGTTGTGATTTAATGTTAGCGCTTCGCTGAGCGCATCCGCAGCATCCTGCCGCACATTTTGCTGTTCGTTGAGTTGCCACCGCTCGAGTTCAGCATCGATGAATTCCCGGAGATTGACGACACGCTCATTCCTCGCGCAGTTAATGCGACGCACTGGTACGATGGCGTCACATTATTCCTGCGCGCTTGGCGGCCGTACTTCACGGTGGACCCGAGAACCAAGCGACCTGCATTCGGAGCTGCTGCTGTGCGTAGAACACACATGACGCAGTTGGCTAGCATTAAAGAGTACGGCAACGAGCAGATGAACAACGCTCCGACACTCATCGGTGAGACGGGCATCCCGTTCAATATGCACAGCGGCAAAGCGTTCCGTACGGGCGACTTCAGCGCACAGGTTGGCGCCCTGGACAACACGATTTCGTGTCTCGAGGCTTCCTTGGTGTCCTTCACGCTGTGGTGCTACACCTCCGACAACTGTAACGAGTACGGAGATAACTGGAATCTGGAGGACTTGAGTCTGCTCAGCGGAGACAAACCCCTTCGCTCTGGAGCTCTGTCCTCAGAGCGAGACGCGGAGCTCGAGCAATTCAAGCGTTTGCTCGCCCCTACGCTGTGCGTATCGCTGGAACTCCGTCCAAGTCCGAGTTCTTGCTTGAACGTGTGCGATACGAGCTGGAGTACGTGTCCGACCCTGGAAAGTCCAATGAAACCTCCATCCACCCCACGGAAATCTTCGTGCCGCACTTGCAGTATCCCCAGGGCTACTCGGTCGAGATGTCCGACGGCCATTTCACAGTTGAGTCGTACGATGGTTGGGATGTTGTGAGTTATCTGCACGACCCCTCAAAAGCGGATCATTGGGTCGTCATCACCTCGAAAGACTCGCGTATTGAGAAGCGTCGTCGGGCTCGCATCCTTCGACGGAGGATTTTGACTCCTCCGCTCTTGGCACTCTGCGCCTACATCTTGTACTTGATCTTCGGGTAGAGCCTACAGTAGCAAATTTTCTTTTATACAGCACGTGAATGAATTCAAAACCTGGTGCACTTTTGTTAGCAAAACTTTTCATGCAATCGTACTTAACGTTGTAAAATGCACGACGCTTGTCAGGAACGAATCGACAAGCTGAGGCGATGATCGACCGCCGCTACCATCGCTCCTTGCAGGTTTTCTCGTGGGTGGCCTGCGCCGCCATGACGGCCAAGCTGGTGCTGTTCACCGACTACAATTCACGAAGAGGCCATGGCGAGAAGCACGAGCACGTCTTCACAGGGGTACGAGGCTGCAAAACCATCCGTTCAAATGTAAAATGAGGCTTGCGTACTTACAGTTGTTTGCTGCAGATCCAGAGGTACACGGACACGCAGCTCGACAAGTTCTTCGGCGTCGAAGACATCAAGAAGCAGGCGCAACCTGATCAACCGCAGTCTTCCGCTCCTGTGGACAAGGAGGAGTAAATGAGCAGCTCTGCGCTGGTAGGGAAGCAACATGTATCTAAATGCAAGAGCTACTTACTGTCACGTTCCCGCAGTGCAGCTACTTTACTCGGTGGGTTTAAACACTGCGAACTGCGGGCGCGGGGGCTTGCGCTGTGCAGTGGAGCCGCCACGACGCGCGCCGTACACACCCGGACGCGAAGGCGGTGCCATCATGGCAGCCAGCGGGTCCTTCTTCATCAGCATGTGAGACGGCGGCGGGGCCATGAGCGCGGCCAGGGGTCATTGCTGGGCGCAGGGCCACCTGCAATAGAACCGGGCGCTGAGTTCGAGCCCGCAGGAGGTGCTCCTGTAGCGATGGAGCCGGGTGCACTGCCCGCCATCGGCGGAGCGCTGGGCATCGAAGGCTCCTCGGCAGCCGTCTCTCCAGGGAACACCCAACGCTTGGCGGTCTCGTCGTAGTAAGCCTCCATGTGCTCGCCGAGCTTGGCCACCTTGGCTTCAGGGTTCATCTTGGTCGCAATGAAAGATGACAGGCCCGACAACCATCCTGGGCCCTTCGAACTGCCACTCGGTGGCGGCGTCTTGGAGCGCGCAGGCTTCTTGAACTTGGGACTCGCCTTGCCCTTGTCACTCAACGGTCCACTCATCGTACTGGCGTCCATGTTCATAGGCGGAAGCGAAGTCGCCACCTCGGCAGCCAGTCCAGCGGCCAATGTCTTGGGCTGGCTTGACGAGCTCGTATCACCCTGGACATCTAACGGAGCTGGTCTCTGGAATGCTGGGGTGGTCGGGCGTGAAGCTGGCGTATCCTGCGACTGGTGCGAGTACTGCGAATGCTGCGAAGTCTGTGACGACGGAGGCTGTTCATACTGCTGCGGCGGGTACTGCGGGGCGGAGTTCACCGGAGCTTGTGGCATCCCGCTGAAGCTGTTGTTGCTGTGAATACTGTGGTTGCTGTGGTTGCTCCCCGGTGGCTCCATCGACTGCTGCGTGCGCATTAACGGAATCGCCCCATGACCGCGAGACGCAGCAGGCTTACCATTTCCGGAAAATGGACCAGAGGACTGCTGGTGTTGCTTGGGGCCAAGTCGCCCATTACCTGAGAATGGTCCCGATGAAGGGATACCATTAGCAGCAGGCCTCGAGTAAGGTCCCGCTGGCGAAGCGACCGGCGTCCGGTTGTATCCATTCGACGACCCTGGAGCACTTCCCTGTGACACAGGTGGAGTCGCGTGGCCGTATGACCCGGTAGGCACGGGATGCAAATTGGGCGGGGTGTTTGCTGAACGTGCTGCTGTGGGTATGACGGAGTAGGTGACGGCGTCGGCGCAGTCACAGATGGGGAGTTTGAGTAGTTTGCTGCTGGCGGGGTAGCCTCGCTCGCGTACAACCCGCCTGGTGTCGTTGCGCTGGGGGCGGCGGGAGTGGAGCTACCGGAGTCGTTCCCTTCCACCACGCGGTTCACAATCTTACCCATCATACTCAGCGCACTGCCAAAGCCCCACTTGCCCTGCTTACGGCCACCTCGGCTTGTCGATGCTGCTACTGAGGCGACACGGTCTTGGCCGAGATGCTGACGCAGCCGATCATCCAGTACTGTAAGTTGATTCTTCATTCCTTCCAAGTACATCGATGTGCCGGGCTTCATCGTTGCCACCACTGCCTTGATCACCGTGAGCATCGACGTTACGTACTTAAACGCTGTCTCGAGTTTGCCGTGGTCCGCCAGGAGCATGGCGTAAATAAGCTTGTAGCCTTGGAAAGGAATCATGAGGTTGGCTGCTGCTCCTTGGAATGTTTCTGAGCCCACTCGTACACTTCTGTGCGCTGAACGGCAGCAGGAGACACGTAGAATCGAGCTTCCTTGGGCGTGCGATGGTCACCGCCCAGCAGAGCCATTTTCGAGCTTGGCATTGGGGCTTCCACTTGAGCACCGGCAAGCAAATAGCACACGTGCGCAGCTGCCACTGCGTTGAGCTCATTCCATAACCGGTCGCCCAGTTCCGTCAAAATCTTGTTGGTATCCGCCGTTCGATTGGCAAGAAGGACCTGGGCATGGGAGACCCAACTCGACAGGATCAGAGAATCTGAATCTTGTTGAGCGTTCGTCCGCGCCAGTCGTTTCGGCTCTTGCACACTCTTTTCCTGTTGGTCCGCAAATGACATGAACAATGCTCGGCATGGATCACCTGTTGCGTAGTGCTCGTCCAAATACGTGCGTAAAACTCGCTGAAATTTAAACAAAAATACAATTCAGACAGACAAGTTAGACACATAATTCACCATCAAGCTGGCATATGGCTTACCCGGTACTCGTCCTTGTCTGTAAACGATGCAATCAACATCGCTTCGGGCCACATCTGCGCTGACATAGCAGTAGAAACTGCACCCCTACGTTCGCCGACCAAGAGCAGCTCGCGTAGGTCATTTGCATGTTTCAACGCAAGCTCCGGGTGCTATAAGATATAACATGCGTCAGGATAAAAACTGCAACATTCAAAAGCAGCGCAGCAGTCTTACCGGAGCAGATTGGATCTTCCGAGGAGCAGGGAAAGTCGGGGGCAGGTTACCACTACGCCGTTTGCTGCTCTCGCTCAGTAGCGTGGTCAATTGAGCCTCGGGCGAATTGGGATCGCTTGGGTTTAGCGTTCCTGGTTCCGAGCGCATTTTTCCGTTGCACGTAACCAGAACGCGCAGAACACCCAGTAGCAGTCGCTCGTTTTCGTCCTCAGCTTCGTCGGTAGTCAAAGGCGCCTCGCTACGCTTCAGTCGCTCATCAAGATATTCTAAAATCACCTCATCAGAAACATCTTCCGTCAGCGGACCAGGGAAGTTGTCCATTTGCTTGAACTCCTTGTCCTTCGGATGTAATTGGTCCATGCGATACATATTCACTGGTCCCTTGCGGAGCTCACCCTTGCCGCTGTTTTCAAACTCAGATGGCCTGCATAAAGACGAACATAATGTGTGTCAGAGCAAACTCCACGATTCCGTCTTGCAAAAATAAGCTCGGGAAATACGTACACTGGGGCACCTCGAGGGCTGTTGCGGAAGCTGCTTCCTGCAATATTCAAACGCAGCTTTCTCTTGGGAAACATGGTCACCACATTACCACCGAAGCCAAACGACGCCAAACACGATGGAGGAGCTACGCATGGGTCCTTATACTTGTTGCTGGTCTTCACAACAGGGGCCGCAGCCGAGTGGGTGGTCTGCTTCGAGTTTACCAAAGTGTGCCCGTGTTCAGTAACCGTTCCGTAGCCGTGCGGAGTAGCAGCAATATATCCTGTTCCCGGTAGTTGAGATCCTGCCGCGCCACCATGGTATCCGTACCCTGTAGCGATATGCGGTTGGGGCTTCTGTTGGGACGGTTGATACTGCTGTTGCGAGTAGCTACTCGCGGGACTCGCTGTGCCAACTCCAGAAGCACCCGAGTCAAAATAATCATTTGATGTTGCTCCAATTGCATGTGCACCATCCCCGCCGTAGGAGGCAGTGGTAGTCTGCTTATATGACGAGTGCGTCTCTGAAAACTGCAGAGATGCACTTGCAGACTGGTGCACGTGCTGCTGCTGCACTTGTGTCTCCTGCACGTATTGGTTATAATCGAATGGAGACGCCGCCGCAGCACTTGCCTGGGATCCTTGCGTTCGCGATCCCGAAAAAAGTCAGATGACGTCTGTCCGCCAAATCCTTGTGACCCTGAACCAGTAAATCCATTAAACGCTTGAGGGTGGCCCGTGTCATTCTCGCTCGCAAAGGACGATGTCACCTCGTGAGAATCAAGAGCAGGGCCGGCAGCGTCAGCACGGATAGGTGCTGGTGGCGCGTTACCAAAACTGTGCTGCTGAAGATTTTCACTCGACGCAGCATGCAGCCGACCCTCGCTGCTTGGTGGGCCAGCTGCAGTCTGCGGGCTTGCGTCTACCCCCTGTGCTGGCGGTGCTGCTGTGCTTGCTTCAATAAATTCATCACTAGGTTTGTAGTGCGACGATCCGCTTTGTGCATATTGTTGCTGCACTTCACGCTCCTGCTGCGTTGCCGGCGGGAAATGGGACGTCATTTGCACTCCGCCATCATGGCCTTGAGACTGCGCCATTTGCACTTCTGATGAGCCCTGCGAGGTGTGTCACCAAAGAATGTCGAAGCTATATCGTTTGTAGTTGCAGCCTGTGCTTGTCCGAAATACGCATTTGCATCAACCGCAGGGGTCGATTCCACATGCTGATGGTTCATCTGAGACTGGAGCGATGCATTACTTCCATATCTGCTCATGGATGAGTGAGACGCATGACGCTTAAACCCGGTATCCTCGATAGAACCGTACGACGTATTCAAATCGTGAGACTGCGTCGCCGATCGCATCGGGGTCGCATTTGACGAAAAATGAGAGCTATGCTGCTCCGCGTATGACGATGCGTTGCTCCCACTCCGTGAAAACGATGGTTGGGAGTGTCCGTGCGGCGGTGCATGCTGGTAATCTGTTGTTCCGGTTACCGCACGCCCTCCACCAAAATCCGATGCTGCTGACGGCGCCCCTGTCTCTGTGGCCGAATGTCCAAAGAACGCATCAGCCGATGCATTCGATGATGACCGCATGTGGTCGCCAGTCCTTGAGCTCGAAGAAGCATTGTGACCAAAAGGCTGGTGCGTGTAGCTCTGCTGACTTCCGTACGATGGCTGAGCTGAGCTCGTGCTACCGAACACCTCTGCTGCAGAATGATGGCTGTAGTTGTCTGGGGTTCCGGGAGTTGACCTTTGGTCAAATTGCTGGCTGCTATAGGGGCCCCCACTTTGACCGCCGTACGATGATTGAGCTGGGCTAGTAAAGGCTTGGGCCGCAGTATTCTGTCGGCTGAAGTTGTCAGGAGTTCCAGGAACTGACCGTTGACCAGCTTGTTGACTGCCGCGATGTTGCCCACTATAGCCGCTAGTAAAACTACTTGCAGACGACTGCCGACTGAAATGGCCTGGTCCTCCGGAAGTAGCACCACTTGGCGTAATTGCCCTTGCTACAACGCCACTACTTTGAACGTAGGAGTGTCCACTGAACGTGGCTTGAGCGTGGGTGTCAGCACTCGTTGTCGACTGATGTCCGAAGTGGTCTGATGAATATGCGGACGTAGAACCCTCAGTAAACTGGTTGTAGTTCTGCTCTCCTCCGTACGAAGCATTGTACTGTTGGCTATTTGCCTGTTGTCCATCGTGGCCCGCTGCTGCTGTTGCGGTCTCTATTCGCGAATAGCCACCGAACATAGCATCCACAGAAGCATTATTTCCAAATTGTGAGCTGCGATTGGCATGAGCAGCTCCACCGTTACCACCAAACGCATTTTCGGTTGATGGTACGGAGTTTCCACATCCGTGTTGCGTAGTACCCCGCGATGCAAATGAATCTGCACTGTTGTAGTTGCTGGAACGCTGAGCTTCAAAAGGACTAGAGCTCGAAACAACTCCTGCGGACCGATCAAAAGGACTCGATGAAGCGAATTGACCCTGCGCCGAGTTAAACGGCGATTCGTGACTGCCAGAGTAGTCTCCTGACCAGCACGGTTATATACCTGACAACGCAAATTACAATAAGAACAACTTAGATAAGCACTTCAAGGGGCTCGTCATGCATAGCAAGACGAAGAGGATTAACGCCCGTACCTGGTCATGCGTCTGGTAGCTAGATCCATATGAATGCTGCGTTGGTCGAGCAAACGCGTCGTTGAAACCACTCGAAGGAGAACCCGAACCAAAAAGATCCCCAGCATCTGAAGTCGGCAGCTCATGCTCATCAATAGCCTTTGCTTCAGTTGCTGGTGCAGCGGGTGATGCCCCAAATGAACTGAATGGGTTAGGCACATCGGCACCAGCAGTGGCGCCAAAGAGCGATGCAGCACTCTGAACCCCCTCATCCTGGACTTGACCATCAGATTGATGCGCACAAGTAGACTCTGTCGGTTCATTTGAGGGCGATCCGCCAGTTGTCTGCTGCGAAGGCGGGAAAGCACTAGACGAGCTTGCAAATGGATTTACACCACCAGAGGAATCATCGCCTCCAAACATCGTCGGTGGAGATTCACCAAATGCTGCAGCGGAATCGGATTCAGGTGGGGGAGCTGCGAATTGTTCCTGAATATCGCGACGCTCAACTGCATCCGTCACATAGTGACCAGTCGATGTGCTGAATTCCGAGACAAATCGCGGGTTTGTGTTTACTGACTCGCACATGCTTGTCGTCTCGGATGCATTGCCATCGGAAAACCCTCCGTCACTAGCATTGTCCGATCCACCAATTGTCGTCCCAGGCGCCGAGAACTGCCCCTCGCTTACAGACGGGAAATCGGTACCGAACGCTGTACTAGCATTGGAGGAATCAACCATGCTGGGTGTTTCTGATACTGTGCCATCCGAAAAAGCACCTCCCTCGCTAACACGTTCCGAGCCGCCAAATGTAGCTCCAGCTGAAGACACGCCAAAAGAGGCGATTGAACTACCGTCATGATCGGTGCTGGCTACCGACGACTGGTACATTCGATGACTGGCAAACGAAGACTGAGATCCGCCATACAGAGAGGAGGGTCGACCCGCAGACGGGAAAAACGAGTTTTCACCCGAAAACGATACAACAGAGTCCCGCTCTTCTTCGCCGCCTTGGCCCTGACGAGTACTGTGGTGCGTGTCCTCACGGCGTTGGCTTGCCTGCACTTCTGACGACATTTGACCATGGCCAGGGTGCATGGAGCCTGAATCCCATCGATCATTCGATTCGATGTACGATTCTGAGGCTTGGGGCTGCTCATCCTTATCACCACCTTCAAATGCGATCGCATTCTGATCAGCATGCTGCACAGTGTGTGATGCAGTACTCGAGAGACCATCCTGAAATGTTGAGCTTTCAGTACCTTGTGGAGATGGGACTCGTCCAAATGGCCCGCCAGTACCAGTCGGCGTGTGAAGAAAGCGAACGCTGGGTGGCGCCTCGGGAAATGCATTGGGATCGCTCTCTGGTGCTGAGGTATCCGCCATTGCGTTCGAGAACGGCGAGTTCCCCGCGTCTAGCGGAGTAGCATGCCTTGTCTCACGACTACCCTCAGTCGAGAATGTTTCCATTTCTGATGTTTGCACACATTGAGATGGAGGTGGCACTGTACTTGACTCTAGTTCCGTAGCTGCTTGCGCAACTTCTGCCGATTGGTTATTCGACTGTTCATTGCTAGTGGCTTCAATTTCTTCCAGGTGCGTCCGCTCTGGATTGCTAAATGCACCAACTGCTTCTTCCGACTCAGGCATCGATTCCTCCTCCTTAGCTGGTGTTTCATCAGCATACGTAGCATGCGGTGAAGGTAGAGCATCCAGCGAAAATGACGTGTTATGCCCAGCAAAAGCAGGCGCAAATTGGGTCGTGTCACTCGATTTCATTTCCAGATTCTGCAGCGACATTGGTGTCCCCTTGACTGACTCGTCCCATTCCTCGTCAGCGTGGTCGTCGTGATCGAAAAGCTGATCTTCCTCACCCCAGAACTCGCCCGCAGCAGCACCAGGACTGGTCAGCTCCACGGGAGGAGCTACAAAAGTATCAACCTGAGTGGTAGTAGTAGTTTCTGTGGTAGTAATACCACCCCCAGTGATGATCGTAGACTCAGACACCGTCGTTGACTCATATGTAGAAACAACCTTAGTTTCATCTTGCTGGTCCCAGTTGTCATTCCACTCTTCTTCCTGCGGATGCGAATTATCAGCGACGAAGGCCTCAACCGAAGGAGATTCCTGTGGTGGCACGTGACCAGAAAAATTCTCCGTTTCGAACGCAGTTTGAGTCGTCTCAGTAGGAAACGCCATCGACGGCACATCTGCAGATGGCGGAGGAGCCACCGACGTCAATTCCGTCGTAGTGTGCTCGAACGACGAATGCGTCTCCCGCGACATCTCATTCGCCGTGACACTCGTTTCCTCAAACGTGCTCCCAGAAAACGCGCTTGCCGACCCTTCTTCCGTCGGTAGCGTAGCCCCCACCTTTTCCTCGAACGCACTAGCGGCAGGAGCTTCCGATGAAAACGAGTGTTCCACAGTCGCGGTCGGGGCTTCAAACGGCGTCTGTACCGGAGGCGGCTGCGTGGGAGGTGCCGATGGCTGCGCAACAGGCGACGCGAGCGCATCCTCCTCTCCCCACGCGAACTCATCGTTCGCAGCCGCCGGCGTCGCACTCTCCGCCTCGTCCGCCGGGTTGGACAGCACCGTCGAGGGCGAGTCGCACTCCCACCCGTCGTCACTGTACAACTCCTCTGCGTCCATCGAGAACAGCTGCGTCGGCTTGGCCTGCGTCCCAGGCGCAGCCGCCACACTCGCAGCAGCAGCAGCAGCGTCCCCACTTCCGCCCACCGTAGAGCTCGTCGTTGTCGTCCTGTTCACGCTCGCAATGCTGAGCGAGCCAACTGGCGGCAGCGTCGGTGGGGGCCGCTCGCTGGCTGCCGAGGCCTCCGATCGGCGGCGGTCGCCAGCCGCCAGCTGCGGAAGATGCCGTCGAGCCGGACGCGGGTCTCGCCCCGCTGAAGCTTCGGTTGCTGCTGGTGCTGGCGCTGCTCCCTGTGCGGCCGCGGGGCTGCGAGTCGATCCCTAGCGACGCGAAGAAGTCCTCGGCGCCGCCCGGTTTCTGCCGCAGACGCGTGCCGGCACTCACGGGTCTGGCGCGCGCGGCGCCTCCCGGCGGCCCGGAGAAGAAGCCGTCCATGCTCTTTGGATGCGGTTTCACCTTTGAAGGGGAGCGGAAGGTTTCCCCGACCATCACTCTGACAAGCTTGAAGCTCGTATGGTCAGAAAGACCCCCTCGAAAGAGTGACGGGTTAGGTGACGTGGACCGCCCTTGGCAAGAATGGTCTTCACGAGACGGTCAACGCTAACCAGCTCATGGAGATGGCGCAGACTGCCGTATAGAGTTGATGTTGATGAAATGCACCCTTTGCGATGGCACGAGCAGGTGGGGGCAGGTGCAAGTTGCACTGCCCGGGACCAAAAATCATCTGCGGGACCCTTTTTTAGTCTTATTTGTGACGAATAGTCCTCCCAATCCGTCGGCGACGATCATTGTCCGGTGTCTCATCCCGAGTCGTTCGCGGCGGCTTGCAAGTGCCAGAAAAAGCAGCAACTAAAAGAGTAGAAGATGCCGGTGGAGGTGCAGCGCAAGCTCACGGTGCTGGGCTACCCGGGCGTGGGCAAGTCGTCGCTCACCACGTGCTTTGTGGAGAACCGCTTCGTGGAGAACTACGACCCCACCATCGAGAACACGTTCCACAAGACCATTCGGGTGAAGAACGCGCACTTTGTCACGGACATCGTGGACACGGCAGGCATGGTACGGACCCGCCAGGAACGATCGGGGGCCAATTGGCTGACTGTGGTCGGGTGTTGTTGCTTTTTGATAGGACGAGTACGCCAACTTCTCCCAGGCGGCGTCCGTGGGCGTGCACGGCTACGTGCTCGTGTACTCGATCGGCTCGCGCACGTCCTTCGAGAAACTCAAACTGATCAACGAGAAGCTCGTGAACATGCTGGGCTCGAAACCCCGCGGGTGCTGGTCGGCAGCATGTCGGATCTAGAGAAGGCCAGGCAAGTCGGAGCATGCCGTGCTGGGTACTAAGTATGGTGCACATTGATATTGACGCTGCTTGACGCAGAGAGGTGACGGTAGAAGAAGGACAGACGCTGGCGAGCAATTGGGAGTGTCCCTTTGTCGAGTGCTCGGCCAAGGACAACGAAAACATCAGTACGTTGGCGTGTGGCGGCATTCTTTGCGGTCGTTTTGTGTCTTATTATGCAAGCTTTTGTGGTTGCTGTATAGACGAGGTGTTTACCTATCTTATCAAGGAGATCGAGCGCGATTCCGGGCTGCTGGAGGAGAGCGACGAGTCTCAGTGCGCGATTTTGTAAATCAGAGACGAGGCACACGAGCAGCACAAACCCACACTACGCGGCATCTGCATGGAAGCATGCGGGGATTGCACGATAAGAGGAGACATCACAAAGAGGACAGAGGAGAAACGAAGGGGCATGAATGAAAAAGGGAGGACACTACTGAACTACTTATTATACCGCAGCACCACTAAGCTTACACGCAGGCGACCCTTCATGCGGATCCCGTCATGTTCCGTACACACTATTATGTTCCTCCAGTGTGGCCTTCCGGATAATCCCACTTGATCTTTGTAAGCTCGTCCGGATAGCGTTTTGGCGGTCTCCCCACCGCTCGTTTTTCACCTCGCCCCACACAGCTTCCGCTTCCTCCTCCTCCCGATCATGATGCGCAAGGTGACGTTCGAGCTGGGCCGCTGCGTCCGCGAGACCGGCCAGGCCCTGGACCGCCTCGGCCTGCGCGTGCTCAACGACAACTCCTTCCAGGAGAAGTGTACGTGGTGCCGCAGCACTCGCTTTATAAAAGAAATTGAAAAAACTAATATTTTATGATTTGTGCGTCATAATAGTCTCTCGCCACCGTCAGGTGATGGCGCTGTACGACAAGCGGCCGATGATCGCGCACGACGTGTGGGTGGCGCCCAACGCGACGGTCGTGGGCGACGTGGAGATCTGCAACGACGCGTCCGTCTTCTACAACGTGGTGATCCGCGGCGACCTCAACCAGGTCCGCATCGGCAACCGCACCAACGTCCAGGACCGCACGGTGATCCACACGGCCAGCTCCACAAGCCCTGGCCTGGCTCCGGGCGCCAACATCGGCAACGACGTGACCATCGGCCACGGCTGCACGCTCTACTCGTGCACCATCGAGCACAACGCGCTCATTGGCATGGGCTCCATCATCCTGGACGGCGCATTGGTCGAGTCCAACACCGTCATCGCGGCGGGAAGCGTCGTGCCCCTGGACGCCGCATCCCGTCCGGACAGCTCTGGGCGGGCAACCCCGCCAAGTACGTGCGCGACCTCTCGGACGACGAGGTGGCCGACATCACCAAGCAGGCCAGCGAGTACAAGAGCATCGCCAGCACCCACAGCGACGAGTTCCTTCCTACGGCACGGCCTACCTGGACGCCGAGAAGATCAAGGCCGCCGGCGGCCGCCTGTAGAGTGTGTCGGTCGTGTGCGGGGTTCCTTCTTCCTAGTGGTCGCGTCTGTATGCATGAAATGATCATGCACGTCGACTGTCTCGTTGCTTTTAAGCGGAGCAGAGCAGGAGGAAAGTTCTTTACAACAAAATACAACCCACAAACAAACAGGTATGGGGCTGCTGGATTTGGCGGAGCTTTAGTCGTCGTCGGTGTGTATTCTCCTGCGCTTCTGCTTCTTCTGGCCGCGCTTCTTGAAGCTCACATTTCCACTCGTAATGATGTTGATCTCTTCTTCACGACGAGGTGGGGCTGCAGTGGACGAAGGTCCACCAGCAGTGGCCTCCGATGCATCGTCAAGGATCACACCTTTGTAGCTGCCTCCCCACGGGTTGAAAGCGCCCAGCGCGTTGTCTCCTTGCGACGAGAAATCTTCCAGAGCCTCGAGACGCTTTTCCTCGTCTGCAAGACGCGCTGCTTCTGCTTCCTCTTCCTCCGCACGCTTCGCCACCGCTTCAGGGCTTTCATCTATCTGTCGGACTTCCACTGTACTCCACTCGCCCATGCCGGTGGTCTTATCAATCACCACAGGAGTCTGTGTTGCTGCGTCTCCGCCACTGCGCCACTGCTCGACCATCTTCTCTGCAGCTTCGAGCGTCACACTCGTCGGCAAGGCGATCCGCAAGCGATCCGCCAGCACCTCCTTTTCCGTCATCGGCTTGGGTTTCTCTCCATCTTTCGCCGCGTCATCCGACGGTGGCAACATGTACATGATGGTGAAGCGTCGGAAGCTCAGGTCGGTGTTGGGCACCGTATGTACCGTGGCTGTCTCCACCAGTGCGTCAATCCACTCCTCGGCCTCCTCGACCCAAATCTGACACGCGCTTCCCGTCTCCAGCTGCGTCTCGTGCTTCTTCCCTTCCAGGTAGACAACGCCTCGCACACAGTAGACGCCGTTGTCGTCCTCTTCCTGCTCCTCCAGCTCCTCCTCCTGCTGAAACGGAGGACGATACTGTCCACCACCTGAAGCCACTGGATTTCTCACTGGTGCTACATTGCCGCCACCGCTCTGTACAGTCCGCGAAAATGGCGGTCCTGGTCTTCTAGGTGGCGGCGGTGGGGAGCTCTACTGCTCTGTCCTGGTCGCTTTGGCGGGGGCGGTGGAGCTTTCCGGCCGCGGTTGGCCATGTCCTGCGCATATTTGGCCTGAGCTGCTTCTTCGATCTGCTGCAGCTGGTCGCGCAGCTCCTTCTCCGAGTTGCTGGCGTCCGATTTGGCCTGGCGCTTTTGCTTGAGCGTCTCGTCCACCTTCTCCTTGTGCCGTCGCCCCTGTTCGTGGTGCTTGACGCTCTGCACACACAGTGTTAGAAGGCAGTCGCAGTGGAGAACAGACCGCGTTCTACACGCACAATCTTGTCGCCTTGCATCCACGCATTGCAGAATTTGCAGTAGTGCCGCTCAGTCGACTTCCAGTCCGTCATCTTTTCGGCTCTGCCAAAACCCCGCACTCTTTTTAGTTTAGGCTCTGAATCGGCTAAGTTTCGGTTTTGAATTGCAAGACGCTATTTTCGGTTTCCACCGGATCGTATTTTAGGCACCCTCTCCTTGGTTGGCCCTGCTGAGCCTGCCACTCCGTCAGCGACTCTCCCTAGCTCTTCAGTCGTAATTCTCAAAAGGAAGCAGCAACAATGGCAACTAAGCGTGGTACGTCTGTCGATCCCCAGCGCCAATAACCCCGTCACCACAGCCTCTAATTATGCTCTGCTGCTATCAGGACGTGGAGGTGCCTCTGGCAACAAGTTCCGCATGACTCTCGGTCTGCCCGTGGGCGCCGTCATGAACTGCGCCGACAACTCCGGCGCCAAGAACCTGTACATCATCGCGGTGTGCGGCATCAAGGGTCGTCTGAACCGCCTGCCCGCCGCCGGTGTGGGCGACATGGTGCTGGCCACCGTCAAGAAGGGAAAGCCCGACCTGCGTAAGAAGGTCATGCCGGCCGTCGTCATCCGCCAGCGCAAGGCCTGGCGCCGCAAAGACGGCGTGTTCCTCTACTTCGAGGACAACGCCGGTGTGATCGTCAACCCCAAGGGCGAGATGAAGGGCTCGGCCATCACGGGCCCCGTGGGCAAGGAGTGCGCCGACCTGTGGCCGCGTATCGCCTCGAACGCCGGCTCCATCGTCTAAGCGAGGACGTCTGACGCTCTTACGGAGAACCGACATGAATGACAAGCCTCTTGTTGTTGCCATTGTGATTTCAGTCTCTTGTGTGTTAGTCAGTTACCCTTTCTTCTTGGTCGGCTTCTTCCCCTTCTTGGCAGCTTTGAGCGCCGCTTCCTCCTCAGCTCGACGACGTTCGTCTTCAGCTTTGGTCTCGTCGCGGACCTCTTTCTTGAGCTGTTTGAGGAGCGAAGTGGCTTCTTCCAGCAGCGCAGGCGAGACGTTTGCAACGGAAGTACCAGTGTCCACTGCTGCCGATACGAGCTGCGTCCGGTGTTCGAGCGCTTGCAGCAAAGTGGCGAGTGTCGAGCCATCGCCGAACACGTACCCGCCACTTCCCTCAAGTGGAGCCTTGAACGGCACCAGACTCGCTTCCAGCTGCACTTCAGCATTCAGTCGGTCGCGCAGTGCACCGGCAGCAGTCAACAACTTGTCACTGACGCTGCGGGCTTGAGCTTCGGCGAGACTTGCTTCGAGACGAGCGAGGTCTCTGCTGCATCGACGCGAACCACAGCCAATTTGCTCGCAGAGTGCGTGGCAGCCGAACAGCGTACACTCGGCCTCGGCGCTTTGAAGGACTTGCAAGGCGACCGACAACATCACTTGGTGCACTTGTTCGCGAGTTGCATGCTGCAGCGCACGCTTGAGTGGCTCCAGCAGCGAGCGGATGCCAATGGGTCGCACAGCCAGCAGAGCCTTCACTTCTTCCTGCAAAGTCACGTGCGCTACCAGTTGTCGGTACGTCTGTCTCGAAAGCCGCACGAGCTCCGAATCTGCAGCCTTCAGTTGAGCCGCCTCCAACGTTGTGTACAGAGCTTCAGCATCCGTTTGGGTCAGCGTGAGCGCACTCAGGATCGTCTCGGTGCTTGGCAGACATCGACGCTTTGCCGTCCGCGCTGATCTCGACGAGTTTTGATCGCTGTCGAAGTCGTCGTCGAGATTGATCGTCGAGACCTCGTTAGACAGTGATGTGTCGGCAATGTTTTGCAACGCGGCAGTGGAGTTTTCATCGCTCGGGTTGACGTCAGACGTCGAGCCTTCAGTCGGTGCCTCCAATGCAGTCTCGCTCGTCTCAGTCGATGCAGTCTCGCCGTCATGTACCAGTGTCGAGTCACCTTCACCTGCTGCAAGGTGTTCACCACTTTCACTCGATACGTTGGCGGAACGTGTTGCTGGGCGGTTGCTACTCGCGATGCTCGGGTCCAGCACCGCGAGAGTGCGACGGATGAGCTCGAGTTTGCTCTCCAGCACGTTCCGCAAGTCTTGTTCAGCCTTCCCCATTTCCGTGGCACATTCCTGGCAATAGCGCATGCTAGTCGTCGTGCGAGAGCTGTCGTGGTCTTCACTGTTGCTCCCATTCGTTGACGGCGTGGAGCACGACGAGCAAGGCTTTGTGTCGCAAAAGACATTGTGGCAATGCTGGCAGAGACTGGGACGGCGGAGGCGGCTGAAAGACTCTTTGCACCACTCGCACGTGGTCTGTGCTTGGTATCGCGTCAACAAGCGGCGACAAGCAGGGTCCGTGGCCAAGTCTAGCGGCCGATTGCCATACTTGTTGCGTGGTTCGACTGCAGCGGAGTGAGCCAAGAGCTGTTCGACCACATCTCGATGACCCCCGAACACGCCAAATGGAGACAGCGATTCCCAGTGGTGTCTGCAACTTCAGCGTTGTATCCGGCGGCTAGTAACAGCGACACGGTGTCCGTATGACCCTTGTAGCACGCCCAATGCAGCGGAGTATTGCCATTTGTCTCCTTCGCGAAGCCATTGGCATGGCCATTCACTTGGTATTTGCGACTCGGAGCTGAGGTCTCGTACATGGCATCCGCTCCAATGTCCAGGAGATAGAGCAGCACGTCGTTGAAGCCGCTGTACGCCGCAGCAGCCACGGGTGTCCAGCCAGTTTTGGTGATGAATCCGGCTGGAGCACCTGCACGAGTCTGCTGCACGACGACGGCCAGGTTTCCTTCACGACAGAGCTCGATGAGCTTCAAACCAGCTTCAGCTTCCATTGGACTTGCGAGTTGCTGCGTCAGAGGCTCTGGGCGGATGATGATCTTCTCCACTTGGTCATCTTCGTCTCCAGACTCGTCCTCTTCTTCTTCTCGGGCCGTGTGGTCATTTGAGCGCTCAGCAGAGATAATAGACGGCTCGGCTGTCTTGTCCGCGCTGCTGTGGACTTCAGACAGACTCGTGTTAGCGCTGGAAGTCTCACCTGATGCGGTCATCAGCTCGACTTCAGTCGTGCAGGTGCTTCAATGCGTCGTTTCAAGATCGGATAACGGTTGTCGTTTACGCTGGACTTGCTTCAGTCTGCCAGAACACCATACAAAGCTAAGCAGAGAGTTGCGTGTGAATGAGTTCAATTGAAAGCTCACGAGTCAACGCCACTACATTACATGCAGATACCCATGAAGATACATCGAGTAACTCGTACCCAAAAGCACTTACACGTCCAGGACGATCTGGGAAGACATCGTAGCGTAGCTGGACATCGACTGCGTGAAGTTACATCCCGTCGGTGAGGCCTCCAGCTTCACAGGCTCAAAGAAGGACTCCTCCTTCGCAGAGAATTGCATTTCTTCAGCCTCGTCAATGGATGACAGACTTGGCGCATCGTACGTTGCTGTGGGAACAAATGGTGGTCCGGTCGAGAACGCGGACGGAGATGAATACGTGAAGCACGAGCCGAACTCCGTGACCACCGTAGACCGATGGTAAACTCTGGCAATTTCGCCCAAAGGCGCGCTCAGCAATAGGCCACACGCTTCGAGAGTATCGCCACAAACTCCAGACAGCGAATCGTACAACAGCTCGTCCAAGCCGAAAGGTGGCTGTGCTGGCGACGTAGGGTCTACTGAAGGTTCATAGGCGAAATCGTCGTAACAGGTTGCTTCACTGTAGCCGTAGACCGCTAGCTCGCTCACTGAAAGACGCAGAGAATCGTAGTCACTGGTTTCGCCGCTAGCCATTCCCATGGGGTCCAAAATGTTGTTGATCACCGCTTGAGCATGCTGCACACTGTCGTCGAAAGAGATTCCACACATGCCTTCCATATCGGCAACGGAGTCAGGAGAGAAGGAGCCAAGTTCCGCTTTGGTAGAAAGAGACTCTGCCTTGATCTCGACACAATTGAAGGCCGCTGGAGCAGAGTCCTCGACAGCACTGGCACCAATTTCACCAACGACAGCTGACGGCTCTTCTTTCAGACGACAAAACTTGGTCTTGCGAGATTTCTTCTTGGATTTCGGTCGTGGCGTCGTTGTTCGTCTCCGGTTACCCCTCTTTGGTCCGACTTGGCTCGCGCTTTCAAGGACGAGTGCCAGTGGTTCTTCACTGAGTTATCAGTGCGACCAGGCAGCATCGTCGTGATCTTGGCCCAGCTATTTCCAAGTTGAGCCTGCATAGTCAAAATGATCTCGTCTTCTTCTGCAGTCCAAGGACCTTTCTTGATCACCGGGTTTAGCTGGTTGTGCCATCTACAGTGATATGTTAACCAACAGAAGCAAGCAATCAACACAAAACAATGAATACGGCACCAACCTCTCACGACATTGTTTGCCATTACGACCTGGGAGGTGAGAAGCGATGACGGCCCACTTACTCGCCCCGTACTTGGCCACCAATTTCATCATTTGCTGGTCTTCGATCCGACCCCACGGCCGCTTCACGGGATAAGTCGTATTTAAAAGCTTGTCCCAGCGCTTACTGCACTGTCGTGGGGATCGACCGTCAATCTTCCCCGAAATCAGCTTCCAGTTCTTGCCTCCGTACTGGCAAACGCCACCTCGAAGCAACGCATCCTGCGTAGCAAACAACACACAAATATAATAGAATTTACTGTCGGTAAGCAAGCTCGAAGCAGACATGTGTACAACTCACCTCTTCTCGCGACCATTTCAGGTCATCCTTACTCCAGAATGGGTCGGGTTCAGCTTTCACTCTGCAAAATCACAGCAAAAAGAGTTAGTGGACTGGCCACTTCACGGACTCGACAGTTAACATCACCAACTTTCTGGAGCTTTTCTTGCGCTGGTACGGGGAATAGCGCGGCTCACGCAACTCCATCATGATTCGGCCGTTGATGTCACGCCGCGTGCAAATTGATATGTGCGCTCGAAAACCACAAGAAATCCCTGGGCTTCTTCAACGGTGAGTGGGGACATGGCGACCCAATGACACCGAACGAATCTGAGACCTTGCGCTGCAAAATAGAGCGAAAAACAGGGGTGACAGAGCACGACAGCTGCTCATCCCAATGTGTGCACTTGGTCGCTCGATGACACGATATCCGGGAAAAGGCCGAGCTCACCGTCTCACGATTTCTTCCTTGCCATTCTCTTTCATCTCGCCTTGTCACGGGGCGACAAAACTATTGCAGTGCTGAAGACTCGACCGAATGTATCCGCCTCTGTTTTTGGGGTGAGATCACTTTGGATACCTTTCACCAACCAAACCGTAGCTGAACTCGTTGTATGAAGTTTTCATGCCAACAACTTGCTACTCGGTACAGATAAATGCGAGCCTACACTTGGTACCCAGCAACAATTTTCAGTAGCGAATCGACAGTCCAGTCAACAGAGGATGCCCAGTAACGATCAGCTCGTCTTGGGAATGGCTCGTCAAAAAGCGAGCCGTAACCTAGGCGAAAAACGCACGGAGCATGAAGTTAAACCCACAGGATTCAACCTATTACATACTGACGAACAAACCTGCGTGCAGCCCCAAAGCACCAACGAGGTAAGCCTCTCGGACTCGTCGACCAGCACGCCCAGTGCATCTTCAGAGATATTGCGGCAAAAGAGATATCAAGCGTCGTAAGACTCGTCGCGCAAAACTCCTTCAACGCCATCGTCGACGCGTCAGTGGCCAGCTGCAACAAGCAAACCACAATCTTGAGTATGAGTACGACCAACCGACTCTGGGATGCAAATGAAGTACGAAACTTACCGAGACACTGGACATCTCCACTGTTTCAAGGTACTTGTTTGCGCCAAACGCAAGGTGTTGAAACGCGACATCACTTAAACCCAGACAGCAGCGCATCGATACTCGGCTGAGAGCATGTCCATGAGTCTTCACGGGCTCAAAGCTGGCGTCCGTGATCTGGTGCAAATCCGACACGTCGAGTGACTTCAAACCCCGACAAGCCTCCAATATCCCCACCACCGCAGTATCCGTCAGCTGGGAGCAGCGCGCGACGGAAAAGTCCTCCAGCTCCGGCAGACTTTCCGCTAGCGCGCAAATAAACTCATCCGACAGCCGCGTCATCTGGTTCAGCTGCAGTTTGCGCAGCTTCTTCATGCTCTTGAGCGACACCAAGCTGGCGTCGCCAATCTGCGGGCACTCGGACAGCGTCAGCGAGTGCAAGTTCTGCAGCTCGCTAAAGCAGTCGATGGACTTCTTGGTGATGCGTTGGTTGCACGAGATCTCGAACGAGTCCAGCGACGGCGCACAGCGTCGCACCAGCGCTTCGCACCCCGCGTCGGAGAGGCGGTAGCAGCCCTGCACCTGCAGCTGCTCCACCGCCTTCAGCGCGTCCCCCAGTTCCGCGATGACACCGTCCGACACGCAGCGTCCGCACAGCCCCAGCCTCAAGACCGTCAGGTCCAGGCCGTGCGCAGTGCACTCCTTCAGCGTGCGTAGAAACGTCTCCTCGTCGATGTGGGAGCAGTCCGGGATGTCGATCTCCGTGACGCCGGGGAAGATGAAGAGCGGCAGAACCTCCGGCTTGAGGCGGCGCAGCTTCACGACCGCTCGAGCCACTTGTGGCGCGCGGCGGCGTCGATGTACGCGAGCGTCGGCAGCTGCTCCACGTGCTGCGCCAGGCTCTGCAGCGCCAAGTCCTTGAGCCGCTGCACGACGTGGTCGGCGCTCAAGACGGAGGCGCGCGCGGCGCGTCTGGGCGTCCACACGGTCGCGGGCGTCTCGGCCTCCTCCTCTGCCTGTTGCCGCTGCTTGCGCGCCGTCTGCGCCGCCTGGCGGTTGTCGCCCAGAGCGCGCGCCGTCGCGAAGTAGCCGGGCCAGGCCTCGGCGCGCTCTCCCGTGGCGAAGTAGGCCGCGCGCGCCCGGGAGACGACGGCGCGTCCGGGGCCGCTTGGAGCTGCGGGCGTCGCCTCTGGAGCGTCTTCATGGGGGAGAGGCGGGCGTAGGAGAAGCGGTGCGGCGGCGAGAGGACGCGCTGGGGCGCGGAGAGCGCGACTTGCGCTTCATGGCGCGGAATGGAAAGTGGAAGTGGATCTTGGGGCGCTGATTGGTTGAAGAATTGATTTCGCGCCAGGGACCAACACTCGGCGAGACTTGGCGCCACGAGGAGGAGAAGATTACGACTGATGCGAAGGAGACGTGAGACCGGAGAAAAGTTGGAAACTCCTCACGGATCCTCAGAAAAGCTATACTACGTACTAGGAAACATGTCATGTGCTCATCAACCTTTTTTATTTGAATTCATCTCGACGCCAGACGTAGCCTACGATCATGGCGCCTAGGAACGACGCGTGGGGGCCCACGGTGAGGGATACTCTTCCCACGAACGACTCTCATACAGTGTACCAGCACGCTTGCTTCGTCGCATGGCACGGTCGCATCCGAGGAGACTTACTTGTCAATGGTGCTCATGTGCAGCACGAGGTCCACGAGACGGTTCGAGTAGCCCCACTCGTTGTCGTACCACGCCACAAGCTTGACGAAGTTCTCGTTCAGGGCAATGCACGCGTCCGCGTCAAACGTGCTCGAGTGCTTGTCGTGCAGGAAGTCGTTGGACACCACCTGGTCCTCCGTGTAGGCAAGGATGCCGGCCATCTCGCCCTGCGCAGCCTTCTTCACGGCGGCCTTGATGGCGTCCATGGAGGCACCCTTCTCAAGGCGACACGTCAGGTCCACCACCGACACGTCCGGCGTGGGCACGCGGAAGGCCATGCCCGTGAGTTTGCCGTTCAGCACCGGCAGCACCTTGCCCACCGCCTTGGCGGCGCCCGTGGACGACGGGATGATGTTCTGGCCGCAGCCACGGCCGCCGCGCCAGTCCTTACCGCCCTTGGCAGGGCCGTCCACAGGCAGCTGCGTGGCCGTCGTGGCGTGCACCGTCGTCATCAGACCCTCCACGATGCCGAAGTTGTCGTTGATCACCTTGGCCAGCGGCGCCAAGCAGTTCGTCGTGCATGACGCGTTCGACACCACGGGCGCCGAGCCGTCGTACTCCTTGTGGTTCACGCCCATCACGTACATGGGGGTGGCGTCCTTGGGCGGCGCAGAGATCACCACCTTCTTGCAGCCGCCGTCAATGTGTGCCTTGGCCGCGTCGGTCGTCGTGAACACGCCCGTGGACTCGCACACGTACGTGGCGCCAGCCTTGCCCCACCCGATCTCCGCGGGGTTGCGGGCGGTGAACACGTGGATCACCTCGCCGTTCACCACCAGGTTGCCGTCCTTGGTCTCCACTGAGCCGTCGAACTTGCCGTGCGTCGAGTCGTACTTGAACAGGTACGCCATGTACTCCAGGTCCATGAACGGATCGTTGATGGCCACCACCTTCGTCTTGGGGTTCTCGATGGCGGCGCGGCACACGAGGCGCCCGATGCGGCCGAAGCCGTTGATGCCGATGTTGACTTGAGTCATAGTGAGCGTGTTGGTTGATCTGCTTGCTCCGAAGGCTGCGAATTGGATAATGAGCCCTTCGGATCCCCCTGATGTTGAAGTGGTAGCTGATAAAACCTTGTTCGGGAAAAACCTTGGACATAAATACGCGGTTTTCGTAAAAAGTAGAGAAAGATACCGTCGAGGTTAAGCAACGGTGCGTCGGATTTCTCCAGAGGACTGCGTCGGTCACCCCGTGGGTGACCGCTGCTCACACGACGAACGTGATTATTGGGACGAAAACTCCTGCTCCGAAACTTCATTGCGCCAGGGGTGGACACGTAAAAGTCCGAGCTCAATCAGAAACGCGCGGCATTGACAGCGGCAAGCCATCGTCGACGAGGCAAAGCTCGTTCATTTCTCCTGTATGCAGACGAATTAATCGACACAGGCCGCTTGCGCGTCAAGACTGGCTACGGTTAGGTAGCGATTGCGAACCAACGCTAATATCTCCCCTACAGTTGCTCGGTTTAGTTTACACTGGATTGCATTTTATCGTTTATAGAACGGAAACACAGCAAAAGCTGCGTGCTTTGCGTAATGAGAGTCTGGCAGGATTACAATTATCCGTGGTGGACAAGCCGATACCACGCCGCTTCCCGATACAGCTGTAATTTTAGCGAATCACAACAGCCCAAAAACTAATTATATCCAATGACGGAAGAGGCTTTCGATCTTCCCATCGATCTTCCAGCATTTCGAAAAGAAGCTGCCACGGACGAAGCCTTAGAGGCAGCCATGTGTTCTGTTTCGAGGAGGAAGGGGACAGCGACGAAGATGACAATCTCGACAGTTCCAAGAGTACGTCCACGTATATTGTCGAAGTGTGGAGCGTGTCTGGCTGGTATGTGCGGCTGGAGTCGAAGCAATCGCCCACGAGTACGAACTGATTGAGGAGCCAGAGGAATACAACGACGACTTGGGTCGGACCTCCAAGTTAGCGGCCGCAATAGACACGGATCCATGCAGCCGATGCGCGTTTGTTGGATCGAGAGCTCTGGATCGGTGTGAATGGAGCTCTGCTGAGGCGTTGGCTCGGACCTTCACTTGACCCCGAGCTCGTGGCCGGCTGTCATTTGTGCGGGAGATTGTGGAGGTGCTAAAGGTCTCTGGGGGCGTTGTGTTGCGGAGTTGGAAGGATGACAGCGACAGAGATGACAACTTATTTTGACTGTATTAATAACAGGGAACAGATTGAAACAATTGAGTGAATCAGGACGTCAGCCCAGCCGTTGCAGTTGCAGTCACGTCTGGTAGAGTGCCGTACCATGAAGCGGCAAGCGCTTATGATACTGAAAAGACAGTGATCCATCCTCTGAGTAAAGAACCCTATACAATATCGGTACTGACTCATATCATCAGATTAGCTTCGCTTCTCCTGACGCACAGCGTTCAATTTTGCTATTCCTGAAGCCAAATTGGCCTCTGCGGCTCATCAGGAGGACTGCTTTGGAACTACGGCCTCGACTGCAGCCCGTTAGTATTGCATTATCATCTGACGCTGCATTTTCCCTTTTATCGTTGAAAAATCGAGGCGGCTTTAGCACGTTTGGTCGGGTTTCTCAATGACTTATTCCTTTCTGCAAGCAACATGCACACCTTTCGATAGCTCTATTCACCGGCTTTCAACAGAGCCGATCGCTGAAGCAAATGACGCGCTCAAGTGGAAGAGAAACACCACTGAGTTCGGCCGATTCCCGAATTTGGTGCCCCGGAACCTGATTTAACGGGCTTTTGTACCGGCTATTTATAGTGTATCAAAATCTGACGGGTCTGGAGATCGAAAAGGCGGTATCTTCGGGCCTCGATATCCCTGCTCCACTTATATCAAGCAGTGCACTCTGAAACAGAGCTAGTCTTCTTCTTTCTTTTGATGTGTCTCTTTCCTCGAATGGACCAGTCTATCATTGGTTTTTGGTGGACCCAAAATTGTATCGGAATCTGTCCACCACGGATACAGTGTACGCAGCCTTCAGGAACTCGTCCCAACGTAATACTGAGCTTTTGCAGCCGTCCAAGCATGTCGTCGACAACAAATCGACCAACAATTAGCACTACTACGGCCACGAAATGAGATGCAGTGGCGCGACGCCCAGGACGCTCAGCACTTCGCAGTACTACTACTACCGGTACTACGCGTACAGTACTACCATAAGTAGCATTCAACTGCTACAGAACGTAGTACTGTACTACAATTGAAGTACTAGTTGTAGTAGTAGCGCACATATGTAAGCTTACACAAAATCGGTCAGATTTAATACCCTCTGAAAACACTACCATCGTATTAGACGGGCTTGATGATATTTTCCCGCCCATTTCCGAACTGGTCACTTCGCAAATCCCCCTTCGGCTCAAGAGAAAATCGCCATGGACACGCGAGGCAGTGATTGTAGAGAACTGCTCATCTCCAAGCTCGCGCATCGTCCCACTGACTTCGTTACTCACTGGATCTTTCACCCAAGTGCAAGCATAATCAGTCACTTCCAACACTCCTCCATCGCGAGGTTCGGAGCGGGGTCATACCGGTCTCGATTGCCGATACATATTCCCTCGCGCAGCGCCACTTGTCAATGCAGACCGACGAGCTGCTTAAGCTCTTCCAAGCGCGGCGCCGGCATGACCTTCGTCATCAAGTCAGCTGGCATCTGCTCGCTCTCCAGATACTCGAGTTTCAATACCCCGTGTTTCGTGTAAGACCCGACAAATTTGATACGAATATCAACATGCTTTGCCTTTGAGGACGCCTCCTCTCCTTGAAGCTGCTTTAGCGCCGCTTGGTTGTCAATCTTTAGCGTCCCTGGTACCACACACGGCACTCCAAGCTCCCCAAGCAATTCACGGACCCCACGACTTCTGCTACTACTACAGACGCAACCGTGAACTCGGCTTCCATTGTCGATAGTGAAACACCATCTTGCTTTCGTGAGAACCACGATACGCCCATCCCGGCTGCAACTACCCATCCTCCCGTCACGGACTTTCGGTCGACTCTATCAGCAGCAAAATCTGCATCGGTGTAGCCAACTAGCTGCAGCGGCTCCCTGAGGCGTTTCACGCACGTTCATATTCAGCCGCAGACCCTTCGTCCCCTGCAAGTATCGGGCAATCCTTTTCGCCAGCTTCCAGTCCGTCTCCGTCGGTGCGTGCGTCCTTCTCGAAGCTCTGTGTACGGCGTACGCTATGTCCCGCCGCGTCCAGCGAGCGATCCACAGTAAACTACCCACGAGCGACTGAAACTGCCTCACGTTAACTCCACTTGTCACTTTTCCCACAGGCAGGTCGCGGTCATCATCCAGCACTTCGTTGGTCTCTTCTCCGATAGGAGTGCGCACTCCATGGGCATCCTCGAGCCCAATGTCTGCTAGAAACTCGCGGATCGTAACCTCTTGATCGAGATCGTATCCGAGCTCCTCGTCATAGTTGATACGCATGCCCAAAACCTTATGGGCCAGACCCAGGTCCTTCACGGACAAACACTCGAGCTGCTTGAAGAAGGTGTTCACAAGTGCCTCCGCAGTGGAGGTGACCAACAGATCGTCGACGTAAACGCCGACCACAACCAAATCGTCGCCAACACGCTTCCAGTACACACACATATCCGTAAGACACTGAAAGTATCCCAATGATTCCAGGCGCTTGTGTAGTAACTCACTCCACAGACGTCCGGCCTGCTTGAGGCCGTATAGGGCCTTACCCAACTCCAGGCCTAGCTCATCCACACTGTCGACGCCCAATTCTTCCAGGAGTTCCGGCGGTATTATCATCCGCTGCGGGATCCTCAGGAATATGCGTAGCTTAGGTTCCTTCTCGGTCTTTACGTAGGCATTCGGGATGTCTCCGTGTCTGGCTGGTACACGCCATTTTCGTGCCAGAACTAGGATCAGCTTTACACTCGACATTTCAATCACGGCGGCGAATGTGAAATTGTAGTCCTTGTCGTAGACTTGTTCATTCCCACAAGCCACTAGACGCGCTTTAAAACGCTCGAGGGCGCCATCCGCGTCGCGCTTGGTTTTGAAGACCCACTTCGAGTGCAATCGGTTGGCGCCCGCGGGCAACTTTACCACGATCCACACGTTGTTCTCCTCCAGAGCTCTCAGCTCCTCCTGGATCGCTATCATCCAGTTCTCCTTGTTTGTGCTGCGCACTGCCTCCCCGTAATTGCGCGGGTCCGCATCACGTACATGGTTTACGACGCCTGTCGTGACCTGCTGGTTTTCTCCTCCAGTTCCTGCAGTACCTCCCGCACGCACCTCCTCGTTGGTGCTAGCGTCTCCCGCGCCTCGGCGCGAGGACCTGGTCACAGGCCTATCTCTGCTCCACGCGGGCTTCTTCGCTTTCTTCTTCTTGCGTGCCGACTCAGTCGTGTTCACAGCAGACTGGCCATCTGCAGCCGCGCTGTCGGAGTCGCCACTATCAGAGTCACTACTGTCGTCGAGGTACCCGCTCTGCACGAGCAAGTTTTGCTCTCGGTCCAGGGTCTCGATATTCTTGACGTGTTGCGTAACTACCACCACTCGATCCTTCGGTAAGTAGACCCGATACCCTTTTAGTTTCCTCTCCAACACCAACGATCATGCCCTGCTGGGCCGCTGGGCGAAATTCTTCTTTATTGGGTCTTGGAACACCGCGCACGGTGAACCAAAACCACAACCTCTCCCAGAGACGGCGCCACCTTCGTTAGTATCTTGAGTGGTGAGGCCCTGCCGGGATTAGCATTGGTAGGAGAGCGATTGATCACGTACGCTGCGTACTGCACTGCATCTCCCCAGAAACTCAGAGGCAATCCGCACGCAAAAACCATACACCTCGCCATGTTCATGATCGTCCTATGCATTTTCTCGGCCTTGTCGTTTCCAGCCTGATTGCGTGCCTCAGTCCGCTGACGCGCCACTCCGGTCCTTTTGCAGAACTGACCGACGTTTTCATATTCACCACCAGAATCGGTCCGTAAAACATGGATCTTGCAGTCGAATCTTTTATCAAAGAACACTAAGAAGTGCTCGAACTGCTTCGCGGCCAGATCCTTCGTCTTCGCGACAAACACTCTCACATAGTTGCTCTTATGATCAATAAAATTGACCATGTATCTGTTTCCCAGTCTGTCACGTGGGGACATGGGCCCCTTTAGGTCCGAGCATATGACACCCCCGATTCGATCAATGGGAGAGTGCGTTCCAGTGTCTTTCTGAGACTGTCGGTTCTTGCTTTGCTTGCCTTGAGGGCAAGTGAGGCAATTTGCACGCCGCCGATCAGTGATTTCAATTCCAGACGCAGGATCTCCCGCAAGTCGTTCCACAGCGTCGTAGTTCAAATGTCCGAAACGCTTATGAAAAGCCATCAGGGTGTCCCGTTGCACCATGGAGGCCCCAGGTGCATTCGACGTATCGCGGCCTTCCAGCACAGCCAAAATCACGTCCCTAGGCTTTTGTCTTTCAGCGAGGGACCCCCGTTAACCACCAGCACGTTGTTCATCAGATTCACGTTGAACACCACTCGCTTGCCGTCCTCCGTCTCGAGAACCCGCTGCGTGCCCCTGCGACCCAAATTGTATCTCTTGGCGTCCAGTCTGCCGTATGAAATGAGATTGTGTGTGAGGCCCTTCGCGTAATACACCTCCGTGAGATCCACTCCGTGTTCTCTACCATCGATCACAACTCTTAGATGAACAGTCCCCTTCTTCGTGATCGTAAGCGGGTCTCCATTAGGCTGGATGCACGCTCCGTCCGCAGGTTCTGCACCGTCTAGCCACCTGTCATCGCCTACGAGATGTCGACTTGAACCGTTGTCCAGGATCCAGTAATCTTCTCCCATGTCTTCCTCCTCTGATACGGCCAGAGTGAAGTCCACCTGAGTCTCGTTAGGAACCCTGTTTGCCCTGTTCGGGCAGCTAGCTCTGAGATGACCAATCTCACCACACGCATGGCATCTGCGGTCATCACGGTGCCCTGTTTCACGCACCGCATTTGCAACTTCCCTGCCCACTTGTTTCTTGACGCCCGCCGTTTCCCACGCCTGTGTGAAGTGCGCAAGTTACTCCGCTTGCTGCAGGTGATCAGCGCGCGAGCCATCGACCTTAGCCATCAGTACAGTCCTCATGTCGTCCGAGGCATACTGCACGCTGTTATTCAGGACAAGATACTCAACACCTCCGCCAGACGCTTCAGCCACAGCGACGAGGTACAGGAAATGCTCGGTCCACGACCGTTTCGGATCTTTCGCACTCGTGAAGAGCTGCATCGCCTGCGCAGGCGTCACGTGAGTCTTGAAAGCTTCAAGCATCTTTTCCATCACGTATTGAAGCGTGGGAAGCTGCCCCCACCACACCTCAAGTTGCTTGTTGTAGTATCTTTCCGCCATTCCCTCTAGGTAGTGCCCAAGCAAGTCGGTTTTAACATCTTCAGGCCAGGCGAAGCCACAAGCCGACTGTGCCAGCACGACTTGGCGTTCGAAACGCTTTCCCCACTCCAAGAACCCCGAGCCGAGACCAACGTACAGCTCTTTCCCGTTGAAAGGGCGGATCGCCAGCTTTTTCTGCCAGGCGTCGGGGTATCTGACTACCGGCAAATCTTGGCGTTGCTGGGCCGGTTGTTGGGCTCTGGCTCCTCCACCCGCGTGAGGTGCTCCTCCTCCTTCGTTCCGCGGTGGCTGAGCGATCGGCGCGTTCAAGTCCCGCTCTCTCGCCGCTTGCTGCTGGTTTGCCATTAGGGCAGGGTACATGTGTTGCAGCTGCGACCTTGGCATCCCATATCCTGGCTGCTGCTGCCCGAAATACTGGGGCGGAGCAGTCGGTTGTTGTCTTCTTGGTGGCGGAGTGTTCACTGGCGTTCCTGCGAGCGAGTCCAGGTGCATCCTCGGCCCGCGACCGAGTGCTGACTCGAAAAGACTCGAGTTCGTCTCCGGAGTCATTGGTTGGTCCTCTCTCAGCAGACGCGTCTGCTCGTCGATCATTCCCTTCTGCAGCTTCTCTTGCGAGGCTTCCAGATGGTTGATTCTGCCTGCCATCTCACGCATGAGACGCAGTATCTCTTCGGCGGTGTCGCCTTTCTCGTCTAGAGCTTTCGAGGGTTTGGTTCCGTCCTCGTCAGCGCCACTGCTTTTCTCTTCATATTCGGCGACTAGTCCCGCCGGTTCTTGACTCTGGTTAGGAGCGGATGTCGGGCCTTGGGCTGCGACATCGTCTTCGCCTGAGTCGGCGTTCATGTTGGGCTCATAACCTGTTGAACGACTCCTTTGTACCGCGCGCTCCGCAAGGCCGGCAAAAGTGGACTCGTGTCCTAGATGAATAAAGAGTAAGTGAATTCGATCTCCTAGCTACCGCTTCTTGCTAGCGTCCTTCCTTCTGTCGACTAAACACTTTCGACACAAACTGCTCATCTCCAAGCTCGCGCATCGTCCCACTGACTTCGCTACTCACTGGATCTTTCACCCAAGTGCAAGCATAATCAGTCACTTCCAACAAGTCGTGCTGTAGGCGCTTGCAACGAAGGGGGGCTGCAGGGTATGTTCACTCGGCGAATAATTTGCGCTCATGTTTGTATGTTGATTGCGAGCGTGTATGCATGTGTCCAGTATGTGTCGTCTTAGGTTGCGTGAAGTAAGTCCTCAACCGACTGCAAGTTGAGTACGTGGACGTCATCTACTGTCACAGCCATGACACACGCCACTCGCGAGGAGACCGTGCGAGCAATGAAAACTCCTCCTGGGGTGCCAGCGGGTTGCGCACATGGTATCCGCGCTGCTCGATGAGGCGATGAGGTGCGAGTGGGCCAGGTTGTTGCTGCGAGCCTTTACTACTGAGAACGCTTTAAGCCGTTAGACCACGGAAGTTGGGCCTTCAGACAACGACCTACACGTGGACCTCACCTTGTGCATGTGCCTCACTATGCCGCCCACAGTTAATGATCTCATCTGCCGGAGCAAATACGGCTGCAGCGTGGTGCTGTGCGTCTTACTCACAACACGCCCTTTTAAGGTCCATTTGGCATGTGCAGGAGTTCGTACAGTGAACCTCTGCGCATATTATAACCAAAAACGAGGCGGAGCGCTCGTGTTTTTTTAAATGACCGTTATTTTCCGAGCGGAGGTACCGTAGTACCTGTACTAGTAGTACCTCCGTTCGGAAAATAACGCACCATTAAAAAATGGCATGAGCTCCGCCTCGTTTTATGTACGATTATAAGCTATGCATAGGTTCCTACACAACAAACTCAAACATCGACAAACAAACCCACGAACATAAAACAAAAGTGACGTACAATCTCAGAACAGGAGTGGTATTAATGCTAACGAGCTAACTACTCCCAAGCTTACGAGAATTAAAGAAATCGGCAGCTACAAGCACTAATACACTTAGTTGTCGATGGTGCTCATGTGCAGCACGAGGTCCACGAGACGGTTCGAGTAGCCCCACTCGTTGTCGTACCACGCCACAAGCTTGACGAAGTTCTCGTTCAGGGCAATGCACGCGTCCGCGTCGAACGTGCTCGAGTGCTTGTCGTGCAGGAAGTCGTTGGACACCACCTGGTCCTCCGTGTAGCCGAGGATGCCGGCCATCTCGCCCTCCGAAGCGGCCTTCACGGCGGCCTTGATGGCGTCCATGGACGCGGCCTTCTCCAGGCGGCACGTCAGGTCCACCACCGACACGTCCGGCGTGGGCACGCGGAAGGCCATGCCCGTGAGCTTGCCGTTCAGCACCGGCAGCACCTTGCCCACCGCCTTGGCGGCGCCCGTGGACGACGGGATGATGTTCTGGCCGCAGCCACGGCCGCCGCGCCAGTCCTTACCGCCCTTGGCAGGGCCGTCCACAGGCAGCTGCGTGGCCGTCGTGGCGTGCACCGTCGTCATCAGACCCTCCACGATGCCGAAGTTGTCGTTGATCACCTTGGCCAGCGGCGCCAGGCAGTTCGTCGTGCACGACGCGTTCGACACCACGGGCGCCGAGCCGTCGTACTCCTTGTGGTTCACGCCCATCACGTACATGGGGTGGCGTCCTTGGGCGGCGCAGAGATCACCACCTTCTTGCAGCCGCCCTCAATGTGGGCCGCGGCCTTCTCCGTCGTCGTGAACACGCCCGTGGACTCGCACACGTACGTGGCGTCGGCCTTGCCCCACGGGATCTCCGAAGGGTTGCGCGCGGCGAACACGTGGATCACCTCGCCGTTCACCACCAGGTTGCCGTCCTTGGTCTCCACTGAGCCGGCGAACTTGCCGTGCGTCGAGTCGTACTTGAACAGGTACGCCATGTACTCCAGGTCCATGAACGGGTCGTTGATGGCCACCACCTTCGTCTTGGGGTTCTCGATGGCGGCACGGCACACGAGGCGGCCGATGCGGCCGAAGCCGTTGATACCGATGTTGATTTGAGTCATTGTGGGGTGTTGTCGATTGGCTGCGCTTGGAAGGCTGCGAATTGAATAATGAGGTCTCCGTTCGGGTGTCCTCAATCGCTTTCGTTTCATGACGCCACTCGGATATCTTTGTCGCGTACATGCTGACGCTCCAGTTTGGATTGCTCACCCGTTCCCGCCGTGGTGAATTTTCGTAAAAACCTTCTTACGACACTTTTTACAGCGGCCGATGCGACAGTGTCGACGTGGCGTAAATAGTTGACTCGTGCAGTTGATCGGCAGCACCCGATGCTCTTGCTGTGGGAACGCAATGACGACACACATGACATGATGGCATGGATCGAATGGCGAATGAGCTCGAGCTATCCGATACCCCGCATATTGCTTGGCATCCCGTCGAGGCAAATTGACATTCGGCCCCTGCCTTGCTGGTGCGGATCACCCAAGTGTCGAGGTGGTTCGTAAAAAGTCTCGTGAATCTCGTAAAAAGTAAAGAT